>BMAU01001012.1:150000-630179 GCA_019973935.1 Trichonephila clavipes
CCATCCAACTGCCCACCACCTTAATGAATTGGGTAAACGACGTCTCTGAGACATTTTCTAAACTCTATTGACTATTGTCACCGAAACTGCCAACAACTGTTGAAAATCAATACAACTTACACACAAAAGTACGAAAGCTTGATATTTGCATATTTTTCTCTCACTCATAAATATACGTTCTTTTCTATAAAATAAAAGCGGTAGCAATCGATTTTGCATTAATGTTTTTAAAGTTTGTTATTATCATTCATGTAAACTATGCATTTTATTGTTACTGCCAATTTTTTTATGGTGAGCTTCGAAAAACATGTTGTACCTTAACTTTTTGAGGCCAGTGTATATATAGCGAGAGTATAAACTAATAGTAGAAACAGAAAAAATAGATAACTCTTTTATTCCACATTATTTATTTTTCCACTCCTAGTTTCAAACTCAAAAGAAAAATCGTGTCCTAAAATACGTCCTTTTTTCATTTTTGAATTATTTGTCTTTGATCATTCATTTTAATTCTATACATTTTAATGTCTGATTCACTAAGTATTCCTACGGGCTACACTCCAGCTTGTAGTTGATGAAATATTTCACAACCTCTCATAAATTTTGCTTAGTTTCGGACACTGCTACAACTTGTTCATATACTTTTTAAACAAATCCCCAAAACAAAGCTAGTTTTAAAAATACTTTTGACTTGGCATGTTTCAGGTATGATTCGTTACGTAACATCTTTTTCGGGCTTTTATTATAATGTCGCCAAGAAGATTAGAAAATACGAGATTTCTTGCCAACGTGCGACAATTAGATTAAGATCTATCTCGCCACTCACAATAACTCTGCACTCCAATAGATATCATTTTTGCGGAAGGAGGCTTGGTAATTATAATCATTCAGTTTTAATAATACTATAACATTAGATGAATGCAAAATATCTCAAACAGATCTTGGAATTTTAAATGCTTAACAACAAGGGCAAAAGTTGAATGCAAGCACAGACTCCAATATTTTATTAATTCTTGTCTTGGGTAATTTTTAAATTTTTCTCACTGTTTTAAGTGTGTTCAATTAACTGCGAAATTCACAGATGTGAGAACCTATAGATTGTGTTTTTCATTCGTGTATATACAATATTAATTTATAAAAAAGCTAATGAACAAATTAGGAGCCTGAATCTAAATATACCTTAATACCAAAAAAAATTTAATTTAATCATAATTTTAAAAAATCCCATAAATTTTTTTCTTTTTAGGAGAGTATATTATTATTAGCTGGTATACCCGTTCTTTGCACGGGTGAACTGACAAATTAAGCAACACAGATTGAAGGATAAAGAAGTTTTTAATGAGTTAATTTTAAGTAAATTACAAATTAAACAAAAAAAGCTTTTCGCATATCTCAGCTGGAGAAAAAAATACCTTTGTTAAATTTTAAGTCTGTAGATCTAAGAGCTGATAAAAAGGATTTTTTTATATTTATAACTCCCCATAACACTCTTGAGGGTCGATTTTTGAAAATACCTCCCTAAGCTGATCTCTGCTCAGCAAAATTAACACATTGTTAAAAGTTTTGTGACGCTTAAAATATTGTAAATAATTTATATCTGAAAGTGTCATACATTAATATTACTTTCTGTTGAATTTATTTATGTTAAAATTGTAATACTCGCAAGCAACACTCTTTCTTAAATAACAATGTCGATTCAATGAAACACATAGAGAAATGTTGACGATACAGTCAAGTTGGCAAATGTCTAGCTACTTTCATAGCTCAAACTGTATTAGAGTTTTGTAAGACCCGCCGTGTAGGAAACTGATGCTCGTTATTGCTTTACCTACCGCATTATGATTTACTGCAATTTTTTTCATGTAATTTTATTTTAGGTCACTATATTGAAAATTAAGGGACATACATAAACAAAATACTCCACTTCGGGAAATTTAATCGGTTAGAGCTAATAAATTAATTAAATGTAATTAATTATGTACACCGTTAATTAATTATGTACACTGTAAAATTAATTATGTACACCGTTCACTTAAAATAAATAGTCAAATCGTTTTCTAAGGTCTCCATAAACATACAAAAACATAAGACACTTAAATTTTGACATTAACTATTTTTGGGGACAAATATGATAATCTTTGCAATCCGCTGAAAATGCAATATCTGCTACAAAACTATTCGCCCTTCCCGCTAAAATACTCATCATAGAACCTGTGCTGTCATATATCTTGGAAGAGTGGATTTCAAAGAATATTCCAGCTAAGTATTGGTAAAATATTCCTGCTAAATTGGTGTGGTGTGGTAGTTAGGAGAGGGGGTGCCAGCTCAGGTGTCGTCCACGTCACTTGACCATGGTTCAAAATTACGTGGTTCGTCGCCAAAAGCCCTCTTGTAGCTGAACAGTGCGACGTTAATATTCACTCACTCCAAAAAATACAGTACAGTAGTTATAATTATTTTTATATTTAAAAATGCAATATCTGTCCATTCAATTAAAATTATAGCGTTATAATTAACTACTAACCACACAAAAAATTTTGAAAATTGTCCAAATGATGTAGTGTGGAAGAGAAAGTTTATTCAGACAGACAACAAATGCGTCTTACATGTATATAGATTTGTTTGAATTCTTGTGTATTATTACTTTTGTAAGCCTCATGACATACTTTATGGTGTACCAGTCTTTTAAAGCTGACTGAGCCACAGCAACATTTAGCTGTGTGTAGCTATTTATAACATAAAATTAAATCTTAAAAAGATATCAAAAACAAAAGACGGCTCAATATTTTGAATACATCAGTATAAAAATTTTCGTACAAACACAATATATATATTGTAAAATATTTATTTTGCTATTTGCATTTCAGGCAGACATCAAACAAAATTTTAAAAATTGTCAAAAACAGATAAAAAAAACATATTTAAGAAAAATACCACTGATTAATTTTGCCAAAGACATTGCAATGTGTAAAAAAATATTTGCAGTACATAATAACCAAAAAAAAAAAAATGTAAGGACTAAAATATAAAAAAAAAATTATATATTGAATTAATTAAGGATTACTGGAGGGAAAGATAAAACAGGCTAAGATAATACTCATAATTTTAATTTCATATTGGTAGGCTACTCATTTTTAGCATGATTTTTTGAAATCACGCCAAATTGGTACTAAAAAAATTATCCAAAGTATTAGATGTATTAGGTGTACAACTAAAGTATATTAGGTGTACAATTTTGCATCTGCCGTTTTTTTTCCGAAATTCGACAATGCATTGTAAAAAACTGATTATACATTTAAGATTCAATAATTGCATTCGATAACGATCGCCTGTGATTGTTTCAGTCAGTTTTAATAACTCATAATACACTACGCCAAGCTGGCCCCACCAAATGTCATGCTGGTCTTCGACGTCAAAATCACCGTTCTTGAAGCTTTGAAACCATTCTCGGCACGTTCTTTCACTAATAGCAGCCTATATTTGAGAGCATTCCATGAGCCTCGGCCGCAGATTTTTTAATATTAAAGCAGAAAATTAAAACCTCCCGCAAATTTAGCTCGTAAGCTGACATGTTTAATCGAGAATAACTTTATGATGCAGACACAAATTGACTAATATTTCGATGGCGTTATGTTTACAAATACCTAAGCTTATTGTATGACATCTACGATCTATTTATTTCCGACTACCACTTACCGCTACAGCCATCTATTGCAAAACGGCGGATGCAAAGTTGTACACCTAATATCCCGAGCATAAAAATAAATTGAAAAATGAAGTACAATACTAATATTAACTGACATAAAAAGAACTGAACTAACTTTATCAACGCAAAAGCATAATTTGAAAAAAATAAGGTACTTACATATAACCACAACCTATTGCCGATATGTGAAACAAAACACGACTCACAATTCAGCATATATATGACATGCGAAATCAGGGTTGCCAACTTGGCAAGTTATTTTGAACGATGGAGATTGTTAGGATAGTACATAATTCCAAAAATAATTTATCTTACGACTACCTGCTTCCTCAACAGGTATTTAAGCCATTTGTCTGTTTTTCTCATTCTCTGATGCCTATTCCAGTTTGATATGTAATTACTACCAACACTGCTTTTGCTTGGGCAGTATAATTACCCAAGTTTGATTTTCTGCATGGCAGTTTTATGCACTGAAGCCAACATGAAATTGCAAAGAACCATATTATTGGATCAAGTGTAGTATAAGGGGGGCGGGCTACTTGACGCAGTAATTTATTTTGGTGACTAAAAGTGGTCGCCAAGGTATTTTTTTCGGTATTATTTATTTTAGAAGGAATTCGATATATTACCATGACATTTAGATAAAAATCGAAAATACCGAAGAAAAATCGGCAAATCCCTATACTACACTTGAACCAAATTGAAATATAACCCTTATCAATGAGAAGTTTTAGTTTGTCAAAATTATAATCTTCGCATTCTAAAGAAATAGATAAATAAGTTGTAATCTGCAAGCAAAATCACACACATAAATTTCCCGCGATAATACCTAAATGTTGCCAAAACAACAAAACAACATTTTAGTTCTTAAAAGAATAATCCTTAAAAAATGATTTATTCGAAAAATAATATTAATTAAATATCATAGAATAGAAAAATTGAATAAATATTCCAACTGATAAATATAGCTATAGTAATAATATGTAAAATTCTTGAAAAACTGCGTGTAAAGTATAAATTTTCCACTTAGTGAGAAACGTGACATCATATGATGTCATAACACGGGAAAATCATTTAAAAATTAAATTTTAAAAAATTTAGAAAGAATTACAAACGTGACACCTGTTTAAAAACCTTCCCCATGTAATTTTGTATACGTGTACCAAATTTCTCCTTATTTGGTTGTCTGGATCTTGAGTTATAAGGGAACAGACAAACAGACAACAAATGCGTCTTATATATATATATAGATAAAATCGAATATTTCAACAATTATTATAACAACCAACATACATAAAACTATATATATATATATATATATATATATATATATATATATATATATATATATATATATAATATGTGTATATTATATATATATATATATTATATAATACACTGCTGGACAATTGCTAAGGACGGATCACAAATTGCTATGTAGCATAACATTAAGCGAGACATGAGGCCTAGTAGGATAACATATAGTTGCCACACTGTTCAGACATTAGAATAAAGAATATTTATTGTTCTGGAAAGTACAAAAGCTGTGAAACATCTGAAAGAAAAAAATGTTCATTTGATCTGCGTACGGAGAAAGGGAACAATGCATCTAAAAGTCAGCAGATACCTTAAAGAAAGGTATCAGTACGGGATATGTCCACCGTGGAGTGTGATGCAACATTCCACATGTCGTACCATACTTTGCACAACATTATCCAGCAGCTGTAGAGGCAATTTATCCCATTCCTCTATGAGTGCACGGATGAGGGTGTTCTTGTTTGTCGGAGGATAGTTTCGACCAGCAACTTGCCTCCCCAAAGCATCCCACACATTTTCAATGGAGTTTAGATCTGGAGAACGCGCTGGCCATACGAGACGTTGAATACTCTCGCTGTCTAGACAATCCTGAACAGCGAGTGTTCGATGACATGTTGCGCTGTCGTCCATAAAAACAAATTTATCACCGACAGCACCACGGAAAAGACGAACATGAGGAAGTAGAACTTCATCAATGTATCGTTGGCCCGTCATAGTCCCATTCGCCACCACATGTAGGCGCGTGCGGCCATTGATCATGATGCCGGCCCACACCATGATACTGCATGTCGGATATCGGTCCTTTTCCTGGATATTTTCTGGACGATAAGCAGTACCACTCTCGCGCCAGATCAGTTGGCGGCTACAATCCGATGACAGATTGAACCTACTCTCATCTGAGAATAGTACGCATGCCCAGTCCTGTTCAGTCCAATTGTGATGCTCACGACACATTGCAAACGGACAGTACGGTGCTGTCTGGTCAATGGGACACACACAACAGGTCTGCGTGCGTATAGTCCTCCTCCCCTCAAACGTCTGGCAACAGTTTTTCGGGAGATCTACTTTCCTGAGGCAGCAAGAAACTGATTTGCCACCTACTGAGCTGTGGTGCGCCTGTTCCTTTTTGCTGATAGGACCATATATCTGTCTTCTGCAGGCGTCGTACTTCTAACACGACCTCCCCCGTGCCATCTACTACACATTCCAGTAGTTTTAAATGACTTCCACAGCCGTGAAACAACTCTGTGAGCGATGTCGAACTCCTTGGCAACATCTGTTATTTTTCGCCCTTCTTCGATCTTTTCAATAATTCGGCCACGCATAAAATCATTTATGTGATGTCGGGAGAACATGCCAAAAATTTTAAGTTCGTCTATTAAATCTTTTCTGTAAAACTTTGACTTGAAACAACAACTGTCCACACGCGTCGAAACCTTTAAAGCTGTTATGAACGCTATCACGTGATGAACAGACGTGGGAAAAAAATTGCATACTCATACTTCTTCTTACTAATATCCCGCACTTATTCTAATTTTCCACACTTTGCTTCCTTTCATTTTGTGGTTGCTATGGATGATAGTGTTATCCGTTCTTAGCAATTGTCCAGTAGCGTATATATATAAAATATGTATATTATATATATATATATTATATATATAATATATATATATAATATATATAAATTTATATATATATGTGTATGTATATGTTTATGATTATATATTGAAAAAATTCTTTTATATTGGATTATATATATATATATATATATATATATATATATATATATATATATATATATATATATATATATATATATGTCAGTATGTTAAGTTATAAGAATTATCAATCTATTAAGTGTTAAGAATTTGTGACGTCTCACGCGTCTTTTCTTTAACATGTCCTTTGGGCCAGAATTAATGGCAACTCTTTTCCCACCAAATACAAGAAGTGAAAGGTGAATGAAAGATGCAAATGAACAAACTTTTAAATATAGGATCTTAGAGTAAACGGAAAGGCAATGTAAGGTAACGTTTGGCAACTGAAGTTAGTGTGTGGCGGTTGATGGTTATTACAGTTCGTGGCTCAAGTCTGAATGAGTTTTGCGTGACGTGAATAGAAGCTATTACGGATCGAATATATGAAATGGCCAAGTTGCACACCAGTGCATACAGAGATAAGAATAAGCATATAACAAGATTCATCGTTGCTCCAAGCTGTAATAAGGTAGGATTGATTATTTAATATTAGAATCGGAGTTTAGGCGGTTTGCTTATTGATAGTGGTCTAAATTAGATTAAGTGTATTATTATAAATATATATATATATATATATATATATATATATATATATATACATTTTGTGTGTGTTGCGTATTTAACCATCGTAGATTCTCTCATATTAATTATTATAATTTAATTTGTTAAAGATTTAAGTTGAATATCTTAATAAATTCATATTAAGATAATGTTTGAGCCTAGTTCTTTCGTTAATCCTATACCTCTAGCTCACGCTGTTACTTCGAGAGATGTTCTTCCAAGGGGAGGAACATCACAATAGCACCCAACTCGATTTAACTATATGACCCCGAGATGAGAAACGCGAGAGGGTTTAATGTTTGGCCAGAAGTGTACTTTTTTGGGTCTGAGCACGTCACCGAATATTTGGAAGGTATTGACAATCAAATCAAATTACTTGAGATACCCGGTGATTTATCGTGTGCTTATTTGAATGGTCATCTCCTGGGAATAGCCCTAGATTGGTACCAAATATTCGGATCAGCGTTAGTGCAAAATACCGCCACGGACTTTGCGCAGCTGAAAGCAGCATTGCCGAAATCATTCCCTGCCATCCAAAATAGGAAAGATTTAGAGACACGTTTTTACCCGTCACAGCAAAGACAGAACCAGGAGCGGACGGATTTTGTTTACGATTTATTAAAAACACAAAAAAATTAGAACTGGGGATGTTATAGAAAGCTCTTGTAGATCATATTTTTGTTAGACTTGAACCGCAAGTCCACGTTGAAGTGCGTAATCAACAAAACGCGATCCAATTATTGGAAGTCTTAGCTAAGTTTGAGAAAAGATATTCATGCAAGGCAACACTGGGTTCGATAAATAGTGATAATGTGGAAAGACGAGGTTGGAATGAGCGTAGGATGTCTAATGTTGGTAATAATCGAGGAAATTGGAGAACTTCTGAAGTGGTGCGTAGACCGAATAATGGTAGAAATGATTATAGGGGTAAGTATGAAAATAGCCGTCAAGGAAATCAGTGGTTCGAGAGCAGGAATAGGTTTCAAAACGATGATCGAAGATTTAACGATAGAGGATATCAATTTAGAAATCGAGGTCAAAATGACGATTTTAGTAGAGAGCACCAAAGAAATAGGGGTTCGAGTGAAAAATTTAATCGAGGCGATAAAAGACATATATATGGGACGATTAAATGTTTTGAAAGTGAGTGATGTTAAAGGTGATCAGACGCAGTCGATAAACGAGGCACCGGTTAAGCTTTCAGCAATATGCATGTCTCCGGTGGATTTCAGCAATATGCATGTCGACACTGGAGCGGAGAAATCATTTATATCGGAGGAGACATACCGAAAATATTTTTTATAAGCAAGTAAAGAAATCGAGTACTCAGGTGATCATTGCACAGGGAGCTAAATGTCAAAATATTGGAGTTGTGGAATTAAATATTCGAATAAGGGAGTTTGAAAAACATTGGTTGTTACATGTGTTGGCAGATTTGGAATACCCATGTATTCTTGGGATAAATTTCATAGGTAGATCAAAGATTATTTTAGACTTTGATCGAAAATGTTTGGTGATTCCGGATTTGCAGATTGATAAGGTGGTTAAAACGGTTGAGGTAGAAAAAGTAGAAATAGATCTTGATTGATTGATTGAATATTAAAGTCGCACTATTCAGCTACACGAGGGCTTTTGGCGACGGACCACGTAATTTTGAACCATGGTCAAGTGACGTGGACAACACCTGAGCTGGCAACCCCTTCTCCTAACTACCACACCACACCAAAGGAAGGACGTTTCAGCTCTCGACAGATTTAACGTGCATCACTGCCCTACACGGCGGGTCTTTAGTGGTACTGGGCTCGAACTCATGACAGGGCAAGCCACGGTCTCATACCTATACCACTCGGCTACCGCGGCCACAGAAATAGATCTATCTAAGAAAAAATTAAAAGAAAAACAGAAACGGGAATTACAAGATTTGTTTGATAGTTTTCAAGGATTGTTTTCAGATAAACCAGGGCTTGCGCATGTTTTATATCATGAGATTGACACGGGAGATAAGCCACCGGTTGTTTCCCGGGCGTACTGGTATCATAGGGTGAAACAGGAGATTCTCGATTATCACGTAGACAAAATGTTGAAAAAAGGAACTACAATTCCCATTCAATCCCCGTACGCGTCACCAGTTGTGTTATGTAACAAGAATAATGGGTTAACCGCCGGATAATCCGGAAGCGTATAGATTTGCTGTTGATTATCGGAAACTTAATGCGATTACAAAGTGTCCTCGGTAACCTTTACCCTTAATAGACGATTTAGTAATTAACATACCCCATAAAGCGATAATGTCAGCCCTCGACCTTAGGTGAGGATAATTTTAAATGGCTGTAAACCCTAGTGATATAGTTAAGACTGCGTGTGTCACGAAAAATGGCACCTACACTTTTCGGAGAATGCCATTTGGCTTGTCAGGGGCCGCTCCCAATTTTAAGGAAGCAATACATATAATTCTCAAACCCGTGATAGGGAAGTTTGTGAATGTTTATATGGACGATGTGATTATATCTTCTCCATCATTCACTCAACATGTTGAGCATTTGAAAGAAGTTTTTTGATTATTATATATGAGGCGGACTTAACATTGAATAAAGATAAATTTGGTAGTGATGAGTTAAAATATTTGGGTTTAATTATTAATAAGGAGGGAATTAAAACTGATGAAACAAAAGTTCAATATATAGTTGAAATGAAACAGCCGCGTAATTCAAAAGAGGGGTCAAAATTTTTAGGAATGTCCCAGTGGTACGCAAAATTTATTAAAAATTATGCCGATCTTTGCGAACCTCTTTATAATCTTAAACGAAAATTAAAAAATTTATTTGGTCAATTGAGGCGCAGAAAGCAATCGACGCGGTCAAGGTGGCCATAAAAAAGCGCCAGTTTTTAAATTGCCAGATTTCAAAAAAACTTTTGAGTTATTTACGGATGCAAGCTCAATAGGAGTAGGAGCAGTTCTAAACCAAGAGCAGAGACCAGTAGTATTTGCTTCTCGTACGCTTAGTGCTGTGGAGAGGAATTACACGGTAACCGAGAGAGAGGGAATGTTTAGCAGTGGTTTGGGCTCTGAATAAATTCAGAACGTATTTAGGTTCTTTGCCGATTAAGGTTATTACGGATCACGCTGCCTTAACACGTTTAACGCATGGTAAATTTTGTCAAATAGAATGATCAGATGGGCATAAAAATTAGCAGAATTTAATACAGAATGGGACATCGTGCCGGAACTCAAAATGCAGCAGCTGATGTTTTGTTGAGAAACCCAATTGACAGTATAATAGGAGAGAAAGTTAATTGTGCAATAATCAGGGATTTGGTACTTTCGTCACGAGATCAGTTAATAGAAGAACAAAGAACAGACCCAGAATTAGGTCATATCTATAAATATCTGGAAAACCCAGAACTTAGTTAATGCGACAATATGTGAGAATTGGTCCCGAGATTTTCGTTTAATTGATGGCTTGTTATTTTATGCGAAATATGCAACATCATTAGGAGAAATGCGAGTATACATTCCAAAATCTTTAAGGAATGAAATAATGAGAGAATTTCACGACAAGCCATTAGCAGTTCATTTTGGACGTTTTAAAACTTATCATAAAATAAGGAAAGATTGTTATTTCTCGTATATGAGAAAATTTATTGATCGATATGTCTCTACATACCATATGTGCCAAATTAATAATTATAAAAACGTGTTACCAGCTGGTCGGTTAATTCCAATTGTATCAAATTATCCAAATGAAATAGATACGTTAGATATGTTAGGTCCGTATCTTGTGTCGAGAGTAAGACGTAACCGATATGTATTAGTAATTACGGATCATTTCAGCAAGTAGGCTGAAATCATACCCCTTAAAAAAGCCTCTGCTCGAGTTATAGCAGATAATTTTTCTGATAATTATATATCGCGTTTTGGAGCTCCAATAAAATTACACTGCTGGACAATTGCTAAGGACGGATAACACTATCATCCATAGTGACCACAAAATGAAAGGAAGCAAAATGTGAAAAATTAGAATAAGTACGGGATATTAGTAAGAAGAAGTATGAGTATGCAAATTTTTTTTCCATGTCTGTTCATCACGTGATAGCGTTCATAAGAGCTTTAAAGGTTTTGACGCGTGTGGACAGTTGTTGTTTCAAGTCAAAGTTTTACAGGAAAGATTTAATAGACGATATTAAAAGTTTTGGCATGTCTTCCCGACATCACATAGATGATTTTATGCGTGGCCGAATTATTGGAAAGATCGAAGAAGGGCGAAAAATAACAGATGTTGCCAGGGTGTTCGACATCGCTCACAGCGTTGTTTCACGGCTCTGGAAGTCATTTAAAACTACTGGAATGTGTAGTAGACGGCACGGGGGAGGTCGTGTTAGAAGTACGACGCCTGCAGAAGACAGATAAATCGTCCTATCAGCAAAAAGGAACTGGCGCACCACAGCTCAGCAGGTGGCAAATCAGTTAATTGCTGCCTCAGGAAAGCAGATCTCCCGAAAAACTGTTGCCAGACGTTTGAGGGGAGGAGGACTATACGCACGCAGACCTGTTGTGCGTGTCCCATTGACCTGACAGCACCGTACTGCCAATTTGCAATGGTGTCGAGAGCATCACAATTGGACTGAACAGGACTGGGCATGCGTACTATTTTCAGATGAGAGTAGGTTCAGTCTGTCATCGGATTGTAGACGCCAACTGATCTGGCGCGAGAGTGGTACTGCTTATCGTCCAGAAAATATCCAGGAAAAGGACCGATATCCGACATGCAGTATCATGGTGTGGGCCGGCATCATGATCAATGGCCGCACGCGCCTACATGTGGTGGCGAATGGGACTATGACGGGCCAACGATACATTGATGAAGTTCTACTTCCTCATGTTCGTCTTTTCCGTGGTGCTGCCGGTGACAAATTTGTTTTTATGGAAGACAACGCAACATGTCATCGAACACTCGCTGTTCAGGATTGTCTAGACAGTGAGGGTATTCAACGTCTCGTACGGCCAGCGCGTTCTCCATATCTAGACCCCATTGAAAATGTGTGGGATGCTTTGGGGAGGCAAGTTGCTGGTCGAAACTATCCTCCGACAAACAAGAACACCCTCATCCGTGCACTCACAGAGGAATGGGATAAATTGCCTCAACAGCTGCTGGATAATGTTGTGCAAAGTATGGTACGACGTGTGGAATGTTGCATCACACTCCACGGTGGACATATCCCGTACTGATACCTTTCTTTAAGATGCCTGCTGACTTTTAGATGCATTGTTCCATTTCTACGTACGCAGATCAAATGAACTTTTTTTTTCTTTCAGATGTTTCACAGCTTTTGTACTTTCCAGAACAATAAATAGTCTTTATTCTAATGTCTGAACAGTGTGGCAACTATATTTTATCCTACTAGGCCTCATGTCTCGCTTAATGTTATGCTACATAGCAATTTGTGATCCGTCTTTGGCAATTGTCCAGCAGTGTAAATAGTGATAACTGTCCCCAATTTATTTCCGATAATTTTGAGAATTTCAGTGAAAGATTAGGCATAAGGCATGTGAAGACTGTTGTTTATAGACCTCAAGCAAATAGAACAGAACGCGTAAATCGCGATCTGGTGCAAATGATTGCAAATTATGACAATGAGCAACATGACACATGGGACCAATTCTTACGTGAGTTTGCTTATGCTATTCGTACGGCTGTAAACGAAACAACGGGGAAAACCCCTGCGGAATTATTTTTAGATAGGAAGTTAATTACACCTTTTCAGAAATTAATGATGGTATCAGACGGAACGGAATTTTCAGTAGGAGATATTGAGAGATTAATTGAGGAGGCTAGACGAAACACAAAAGCTAAGTATGAAAAATGGGACAAATATTGTAATAGACACAGGCGTGATGTGCAAATTAAGGTGAATGATTGGGTTTTGGTAGCAACACATCCTTTAAGTTCGGCAACAGGAAAAGTAGTAGCTAAATTTAAACCAAAATTTAAAGGTCCGTATAGAGTATTAGATGTAAAGAATAACAACGTAGTGATATGGAAGGCGGGAAAAAGGTTAACGATTAATGTAGATCAGGTTAGAATATATCGTCATAGGAAATATGACGAGACGGAGATAGGAACTGGTAGTTCGGATAACGGTAGTTTGCGCGATGAATCGAGCAGTTTTGACAGAGTACAACGGAGATCAAATGAGTCGCAAGATGGTAAAAAGAAAGGGTCAGAAGTAAAACGTGAGTTGGAGGAAAAAGGGTTAAGTTTTAGAAATGATCAAGGTGAGAAACACACAAATAAGACCAATAAGCGCGGACCACTTATCAGATCAATACCTAGTTCTTGGTCTGAGAAAGGTAGAATGATTAAAAAAAGCAAAAAGGAAAGGTTAGGCTATAAAAGATCACATGAATCTCTCTCTCTCTAGGTCGGGAGGACCAGAAAGGAAGGTTCAGAAGGGTTCAGAACATAGAGTGCATAAAAGAACTTTGTCGTCAAATGATACTAATTGTGTTTTGCCAAAAAATAGAAAGAAAAGCCGAACAGGAAAAACAGTAACGCCCACCACAAGCGGCTACAACCTCAGACCGAGAAATGGAAAGGGAGTGGAGTCCCGACCGACCATAGAGAGGAAGATAAACAGGGAGGACCAGTTCGATCCAGAAAAGGCAGAGTAAGGAACAATAGCACCTACATCAGTGTTTCTCAAACTGTGGGGCACTCCCCCTGTGGGGGCATGATAACCCTACGAGGGGGCGCGAGCATATCGAAAATAAAAGATTTAAAAGCAATTAATTTACTGGAATGAATTAAAACAAAATACATTCAGACATAATAAAAATGCACTTTTACTCTGATATAATTTATAGGCGCGCGGGCGATATTTAGTCAACAAAAATAAAAACTTCTTCAACACCTAATTAGCTATCTTTGATTCTATAACCAAATAATGAAAATTTATTTGATTTGCTGTAATCCCATGATGAGAGATTTTTTTATTACATTTTCTGTTTAAATCTAACATACAACTCTTTCAGAGAAAAAACAGATACCAGACGCAGAATCGAAAAAATTTAGGAACATAAAAAATTCATCACTGTCATTATTTTCGAAATACAGCACATTATAGCAGTAATCGGTTTAACCTTCTAAGTTATTGGTACAGTTAGTTTTGACCCCTCTCTTATGCGTTTGTTTCTCATTTAGGGAAGTTGTATGTAATGTATTTCTCTGTTACGCTTTTTTCCATGCAAAAAAATTTTATGATATTTGGAAAACCATGGAGAGCACACACACACTTTGAAGAATTACTTGGCCAAGACTTATTTTTACGAATAATATATACATATACAGCATAACGCGAAAAACGTTTTACACAATTTCATATAATCATAATGATTACGCTTTTTACCCGGAATCGGTCGCGCGGGACGCACAGATTACGAAATCGTTAATTCTGGCAAAACTGTTTATGTGTTACCAAAGAAAAATTGAAAAGTCCTTGAAAGTAGGTAAGTAAATTTTCTCTTAATTAAATTATTCACTGGAATCACGATTTGTATCGTGTACAATAAAATAATTCTATATAAAAAAACCATTAGGGTGACTCAATAATCCCGCTCGATCGTATTGAGTGCGCTCCTGCTCCCGGGTTAAAACATGTTGATTTATTGATTAAATATTAACGTCGCACTGTTCAGCTACACGAGGGCCTTTGGCGACGGACCACTAAAACATGTTGAAGTCTTTTCGCTTTAAATATTAAAAATAATACAGTTATTCTTCATCGGAATTTTATATTATTTATTATTTATTTATCGAAATTTTATATTATTAAATGCTAATTCTCTGTGAGGCTTAAAATTACCATTCGTTTAAAACTAATTATAATTTGAGCAACCATTTTAAAAAAATCATTTTACATTTTTGTAAACATTGTCGAGCATTTGGTTTTGCACTCCTTACAATTCAGCTATAATGTCAATAATGTTCTATTTTCTTATAAATGAACTCGTGCAAAGAGCGGGCACTTCAGCCGGTATACTTTTAATGTATCAGTGCTGCACAGAGTATTTTATAACTTATTAATTAATACTAAATTAAGAACAAGCTTAATAAGTATTAACGACTTCGATGGGCTTGTCTTGCTAAGGAAAGTTTTTATAAGGAATGCTTATGGTTAGAAATTGACCCTCTGAGCTCTTTTTCTATATTTAGCAGATATCTAGATTTTGTCTTCTAAGCAGCCACCGCGTTTTGCAATACGTTCAATTTAAAAATTAGAGAAAGGAAAAATAACATAATAATTATCCTATTATTTTATTTATTTATTTATTTTTTACTTAAAAGTAGTACACAAAATTTAATACTTATGTTACTAATTTGTATGGTTTATAATTAAGATCGCCTACTGTAGCTTTAGCGTCAAAGTGCATTTTTATTCCATTCAGTACATTATTAATGTATAAGCGGGGCGAGATAAAATTGTGATCGAAAAGGGGGGCGCCAGTATTGAAAGTTTGAGAAGCACTGCCCTACATCGAGGAGCGAACAAGATCAAGCAACAAGAATGTCAGACGAGGAGGTGATCAACAACGGCAAGACCAGGAAAGGAGTGTAGGAAAAAGTCTTTGTCCGTGGAGGTCTTGGTAGGAAACGCCAACTACAAGTCATAAGAACCAGATTGTGTGTGTGTGTGTATCGTTTCTTTTTATATTCTTTCGAACAAGTGGTCGGAAGAATTAGTGCAATGAAGCAAGTCTCGGTCGGATATATAAAATTTAAGAAGCCAAGCAAATGTGAAGACTACAATGAGTGTGTTTTTCTAGAAGAGAAAAAAAATGAATCTGTTTACTTTTGTGTATGACTTCGCTAAAATGCGACAATTCGTTTGGTTATTTGTTTTCATGGTTTATTGAAAAATGTTTGTAATTATATAGTGTATGTATAGGTGTTGTTACATTGTTTCATATTAATGTACATCTGGTTTTGGGAAACGCGGTGTAGACAGCATACTAACATAACATTAACCAACTGCGCGATTTGAGGGGAAGTTTTTGAAAAAGCCAGATGAGAGAGAGAGAGAGAAATATATGTATAGAAATTAGTTGTAATTTAAAAGTGATATGTAGTGTATAAAAATTGTGAAATGTTGTCATAATGTGTGAAACTTTGTTTTTGCCAAATGATTTAGGGAGTTTTTGTTTCAGGGTGACAGACCCTGAAGTCTATAGAAAATTTTCCTTTAGCTAAGAACTTCAAACTGATATTTATCTGTACAGAGGGCAAGAAGATTGTGAAAAAGCTGAAGTCTATGAAACTATAAAGAATCAGAATTGTTATACTTTAAGTAGCATTTAAGTAGAATTAAGTTAGTTGAGGGACATGCGGACCTCGTTTTTTTTTACCATTTAAGTCATATATGGTTTTTCCCCAGTCCCTTCGCCCGGATAGGGCATGTACATTTATTTTGTACATGTGAGAATCTACCGGGATTAAAATGCATAACTAAGAATGTTGGTCTAGTTAATTGAGTAAAATTTATGGTGGCTGTTGAAATATCAAATTAAGGAGAAATATTAAAAATTAATTTTAAGATGAATAGTGAAAAACAAAATTTAAGTGGAGTATTGAAAATTAATGGTTAGAATGAATATTCCAAGTTAAAATTTAAAGCGTGGAAAGTTAGAAGTAGAAGAATAAAATTTAGGCACGTAATTTCTTAAGGGCCATTAAGACTCTCGAATAAATCACGTTTTGCTTCTTGGAGGGGATTGTGACGTCTCACGCGTCTTTTCTTTAACATGTCCTTTGGGTTATTTGGGCCAGAATTAATGGCAACTCTTTTCCAACCAAATCCAAGAAGTGAAGTGTGAATGAAAAATGCAAATGGACAAACTTTTCAATACAGGATCTTAGAGTAAGCGGATTGGCAATGTAACGTAATGTTTGACAACTGAAGTTAGTTTGTGGCAGTTGATGGTTATTACAGTTCGTGGTTCAAGTCTGAATGAGTTTTGCGTGACGTGAATGCAAGTTATTAGGGATCGAATATATGAAACTGCCAAGTTACTCACCAGTGCTACAAAGAAAAGATTAAGCATATAACAAGATTCATCGTTGCTCCAAGCTGTAATAAGGTAGGATTGATCATTTAATATTAGAATCGGAGATTAGGTGGTTCGCTTATTGATAAAGTCTAAACTAGATTAAGTCTTATTATATATATATATATATATATATATATATATTGTGTGTTGCGTATTTTACCATCGTAGGTTCTCTTATATGAATTATTATAATTTAATTTGTTAAAGGTTTAAGTTGAATATCTTAATAAAGTCATTAAGATAATGTTTGATCCTAGTTCTTTCGTTAATCCTACGCCTCTAGCTCACGCTGATACTTCGAGAGATATTCTTCGAAGGGTAGGAACATCACAAATTATCAGTCTATTTTTATTTGTATATATATATATATATATATATATATATAGGATTAAAGTGAATCATTCTCTCACTCACTTCTTCATCCTAATATCTAAAAAACTATTAAATTAACGGACTAGAAACTTGGCAGGCATGCTTCTTTTGTTGAGTAGAGATCCGCTAAAAACGGATTTTGTGGAAATTGATACCCAATAGATCACTCCATCATACAGTTCATTATACAAAAATATCATCCAATTTAATCTCTTAGAAAATTATTTCTAACTGGAAAGTTCTCAAAATCGACAATAAATCTCAAACATATTTGTTCAGATAAGAATTTCGTGATAAGTTTAGTTAAAAAAAAATGAATGAAAATTCTTACCAAGCACACGTTGCTGGAGACGTAGCACAAATCCCCCGATGCTGAAGAGTGACACCAAAGGTGCACGCTATTGATGGCATCAGCCTGAAAATAAATGGATTTTATAAATAGAGACATATTAATGCATTCGTCTTAAAACAAAATTTAGAACTATAAATGAAATAAATATTTTAAGTTAGATGAAATAAATTTCAATATTTTTGCTGTATATTTTTTTATTAAAATTATTCTAAAAATTCTCATAAACAGGAAAGAAAAAAATATCAAGAAACTAGAATGTAGAAAAGAATAAAAACTGAAGTACGTAACTCAGAAAAAAATAATCTTAAAATATTTATTTATTTTTAAAAAGTTCCAAATGTGTCTCACTTAAGATAGCTTTTACAACAGTTATATTGAATTTATCAAATTTTGGATTCTTAAAAATAACTAGTAAAATAGTTTTTGAATTAAAACTTATTCTTTAACTGAATTTCTACCCGTTAGCTGTAATTGCTCAGATAACTTCAAAATAAATAACTAATGTGCACTAACGAGAAATAATTTTATTCTTAGAGAAATCTAATTTTTTTGAAAAAAATGGAGATATGGAATGAAAGAGTTACGAATGACGTAGAAATGCAAAATATATAGACTCCTTCTTTTACTAATTTAGTAAAACCGGCTTCTTTTTAAGAAGTGACTCATAGCGGAACATCCCATCTCGAATTTCTTTCTGGGCTACTTTTTTTGTTTTATTCTAGGGCTACGTGAGCCATTGTACTATCCTAGTTCTTTTCTATAGGGGAGAACTGGCTGAAATTAACCTACCATACCCTATATTATTCCACAGAATGCTCGAAACAGGACACAATTCAATTTACACATAGTTGGTCGCCAGATTTAGAACTGGGCTATCAGGACCTTTTTTGGGGCCTAAAATATTTGTTCAGTTTGTGTGTCGGGCTCTCAATGACATTTTACACAATAAACTTCAGACTAAAAATCTTTGATCAAGCTATTGAACTTTTGAAGGACTATTAAAATCAAAATGCCCATTAACTCGTCTTGCAATTTAAATTGTACGCTTCTAATCGTTAAATTCAATGCGTGTGCTCTTTCTTGGCGTCATGGCCAAGATATGAGCGATTCCATTTGAAAACATAAAGTATTTTAACACAGCAGACAATTTTTAACTAACTTACTTCAAGTTGTTTAGCGTAGAATATAAAGAAGAGAAAATGCAGTTGACGCGAAAACACGGTGTGTTATGATTTTCTATCATTTCAAAGAGGGATTCAATCAAGACGAATACGTTCAACTACTGCAATTAGTCTCCTTGGCGCGCTTCTATATTCAGATGGTTTAAAGAATTTTGCAGAGGTCTTCAGGATGAAGAACACACAGGAAGGCTGTAATCCCGGATCTGTCATACGGAAAATGTTAATGGAGGATAATCGCCTAATGATACAAAAGGAATTTAACATTGAATTTGCAGCCATGCATAAAATTATTCATGAAGAATCACATACGAAAAAAGTAGTTTTTTGCCATAGGGTTCCCCTTAATTTAACTGATCACCAAAAAACAGGTACGTGTCAGAATCAGTAGAGAAACTCTTAAATGCTAAATGAGGATTGCCTCCACATCATGTCTAAAATTGTAATGGGTGATTAAACGTACATACCGTTTTTCGACGTCGCAATATGTCAAATAATCAAAGCATGGGTCATTGAAGATGATCTCACGCCGACAAAGGTGAAAAGACGACGAGCAATAAAAAAGTAATATAAGCCGTTTTCTTCAGAAGTACAGGATTGATCAAAGCTATCAAGTTTGAAGGACAGAAGATAGTAACAGCAAACTGGTATACCACAAAGTGTCTTCTAGAAATTGTCCAAGTGAATGCTAGGAAACTAATGCTTCATCATGAAAATTTATCTTCTCATACAGACGAATCAACAGTTGAGTTTTTTAAGCAAAAACAAATTAAGCAATATTTAGATCAGCCTCCTTATTCTTTAGAACTAGCTATGTGTGACTTTTGGTTACTTTTTAACCTTAAAAAGAACTTACGTAGACATCGTTTTCATTCAGAAGAGATTGATGTGGCAATAAATGCATTGTTTTCATCAATTCCAAGAAATGAATGGTTTGAAGTATTTAATTTCTGAAAAATTCATTTATAAAAGTGCATTGATGCTGGAGGAAACTTCTTTAGACATTCCTTAAATTTTGCAAGTATAACTTAAAAAACCTAAGTTTGTCTCAAAAATTTCAGAATGACCCTCGTATTTCTATAACGCCTACTGTTGAAGGCCACCGCAACGAACTATCTCTATGACGCAATGCTTGGGTCAACGAAGAGCCTTTTGCCGGTTGGACTATTTTATTGTAAGTACTTTTGCCTTATGTTAACTGTAAGATTAACGGAGAAATCCTTTGTTAGACATAGTACTGCGCGGGACTTTGTATGTATATGTAGAATGCTTCTCTCGTGAAATGGTATCCGTGTTATATTTGCTATAGAATAATCCTTGGTGTGATTATGACTTGAACCTGTTTGTTGTAATCCTGCAAGTTCAACACCTACTAATACCTCTATCCCTTGTTTATTTTTTCTCTTATCTTTATTTTGCTCTTCATCTTTCCTTTCATTCGCCATATCTCGGTTTAAATAGAAATTCTCATTTGCATACATTATTATTCTTTCACAAGAAGTTTCCATATCAGACATCGTAATTCAATAATCTCTGAGGTTTATTAATTGATTGATTGAATATTAACGTCGCACTGTTCAGCTACACGAGGGCTTTTGGCGACGTACCACGTAATTTTGAACCATGGTCAAGTGACGTGGACGACACCTGAGCTGGCACCCCCTCTCCTAACTACCACACCACAGCAACGGGAGGACGTTTCAGCTCTCGACAAATTTAACGTGCATCGCTGCCCTACACGGCGGGTCTTTAGTGGTACTGGGCTCGAACTCATGACATACCTGCCATGGTCCGATACCCTAACCACTGGGCTACCGCAGCCCCTGAGGTTTATTAAGGGAAGTGTGCTAAAGAACTCGTTGCAAGTAGAGCAGAGAGCATGTTGGAAGGGAAACAATGTCATTTTTTGTTCTTATATTTTGTACGGCTCTTACCCTGCTCTATATCTTCTATCATTTAAAAGTATATTTCAAATCATCATCCTGTGATTGACCATAAAACTGAAATTAATTACCATAAATACCGGGTATAAAAATAATACCTTTAAAAAAGAAGAGTATAGAAAAAAATTAGACTTCTATACATATCAAAATACTGTTTATTTAAAAGAAATGACATTCGTCTGATAACTTTAAAGGGTTCTAAAAGGATCCTGGAATAATACATCGAATAAATGACTTGAAAACATAAGAGCATACAATTTTGATTTCTTCGTAAAAAAGAGGGTGCGTGTTATACGGCGAATATACCTAAAAATTAAAAATTGCAGCTTGAAAGTATAGGTGCACGAGTGCGTGACGGTGCACGTTGCACGCCAGATTTTACGGTAATTAAATTTAATTAATATTTGAAAAATCTGTATTAACAACAATTGCTCTCCACTAGAAGTTTAAAAAATGTATTTGAACTCGAATGAATGAAAAGAAAATATATTTTGTTAACGATTATAAAAATTTGAACAAGATATATAAATATAAATAGGGAGAGTGTGAACTAATGGTAGGAATTGAAGAAAAACAACTTACTCCCCAATCTGGCGTCAAAGATTTTCGCTTTACTATCCTTTCCCCTTCGTTTTCATCTTCTGATGTCGCTTTTCTGCAATGAAAATATATCTCATATTAAAATTTTATGTCTCAAATAAATCACATTTCACTTTTTAAACGGATTTCATAGATGGTGGGTTTCATTCAAAAATTTGATAAATTTATATTCGTTGTTCTTTAATCGCAAATACTAAAACATTAATTAGAAACAAAATTATTTTTAACATATACACACATTACATACAGCATTACATATACATACAGTCTTTAAAAATAGTATGGGTCTTCTTTTGAGCAAAATAATTTAGATGTTTCTACCGGATGGTGCATAATTCGTTCTTAGGAAATCGATGTGAAAGGACATACATGGTTACTTTGAATAAATTACTTCAATGCATTTTCATTATTATTCAGAAATCCATTAATTGAGTTGAATTGACTGAGTGAATTTTCAAAAAGAATATTAAAATCTGAAATGATCCTACTAGATAAGTCTACAGCAGAGGTTCAAGAACTCATAGACCCCTTACCATACTTTCTTGCTTTGGGCAGACCCCTGCTTATTCGATATTGAAATTTTGCACATTCAGGTACTGAAAATGTATTTTTGGCAAGAGTTATTTACTTTAAAAGATTTAAATTTCATATTTGTAGGGTGAAAAGTTTTATTAATTAAATTAAAATTCTTAATTAACGCATAAAATATCTGCTACGTAAAATAACTGAGCGGCAAACAATGTTTTTAATTTGATGTTTTAATAACAAATTTTCAACATTTGGCAACAATTTTGTTAGGTTTGGCCCTAAACCTTATCGGTTAGTGTTAATGAGATTGACAATTTCTAAAACTTTCACTAGGAAAAGCAATTTTCTCTCACGATACTCCATTATTCGGGATAAATAGCAAGTATGTCTTTTTAAAGTCAAAAAATTGTTGATATCCGTTTTTAAATTGTACTTTCAAGATCTTGATTTATTCCGATCAGCTTCTCTTTTAATATGACATTTATTAACAGATCCTATGGATTGATTGCCTACTGTGGCATTACCATATTCAGAGCATTTTCAAGCGTAGTTTCGAAACATGAAGAGGTTGTGAACGTTAGTTAAAACGTCTGCGACGGATAGAGATACTGAGAAATTCGCGAGGTCCAATATTATACTTCTTTAGTTTAATTCCTACAAGAAACACTGAATGAATGAATGAATGTGAGATTTTATGGCGCAAGAGCCACATCTGACTATACTGCGCCAAACATTTGTGAAATTATGTGATCTAGACGGGAAAAGAAAGGATAAATTGAATGACAAGAAGGAGGGTCGAAAAATGAGAAGGATCACTAGGGTACCCCAGGTTCATGAGACCCGTGTTTACCAAAGATAGTAAACCCCTTGGGAAAAGGAAAAGATCACTAGGGTACCTCGGGATTGTGTCACCCGTACTCACCTAAAGAAGGTGAGCCCCTGAAGGGAAGAAACACTGAAATAATGGTCCTTGTTATTGGGCTTGTACATACATGCGCTTGCTTACTCTCTAATTTTAACTGTGTAGATTGATGTATGCTTTTAGATTGATTATAAGCATAACAAAATATTATGTAAATAAATAGGTAACATCTGTGTATTTGTGGGCTATTTCATTCAAAGAAAGCTAAAACAATGTCACGAGAGCAGATTAAAAGAGAGCTACTATCGCAAAACCCCCATTTACTCTTCGTGGACCCCCAATTTCTTTTCGCTGAGATGGACTCCTTGAAAGGTCATCGTAGACCCCTAGGGGTTGATATAGACCACTTTGGAATCACTGGTCTACTGGGTAAGTATCATTGAATGCAATTTTTCTTTTTGGAAAAAAATACGCAGTTATATGGTGGTACAATGAAAAGCTAATAGTATCTCTTTATCTACTTAATTAACTAATAAATTTTTCAAATAAACTCAAATGAAATGACGCAACAGCCCATGAGGTCTGCCATCCCAGTACCCGGATTAATTCCATTATTATTTAGTCCCAGTGAATTCTGGCCAAAAATCTGTCATTGTTTACATGCACTCAATTCTCATTTTTTTTTATACAATAGAATTTCTTGCCGCGTTAAGCGACAGTAGAAATGCCATCAATAGGGCAAACACGTTCAGGGTGCTGCACACTCAGCTATGTCGCAGAAACTGGGTCAAAACTCGAATTTGAAAATTCTTTCCCTTTTTTTCAGAGAGGTATAAAATGTATCTAACAGAGAGTAACATTGGTAGCGTAGTGGGTCTTGTACGCCCAAGTTTTCGGGTTCGACCTTGCCCAAATCTGTGGATTTTCATGATGCATAAAATCAACAGCGTCCATGTCATATGAATGTACGGCATGTTAAAGGTCTCTAGAGTTCCTGTTTAGCTTGGGTACTCTCCTAGTACCATTTCGCATCGTCAGAGCTCAAATGCTTCCCTCTGGGGAGGAAACCGGACGTCAAAATTACATTGTGTAATCGGTTTTCCACCTATACGTTGCCGCACTAAAGAGTGATACTGGCCATCAAAATTGCTGCACCAGGAAGAAATGCAGATAAAACAAAATGATATTTATTGAAAATAATTAAAAATTATTTGATTGCATTAAGTAACCTTAAAAGTTACATTAGTTTACAACAAATAATAATAATTAATTATTTGTCTCTACCTATTGTTATTAATCATATTTGCTTAGATGAACTTATTTTCATAAAATATATTACGATACAAACGTATTAATCAGATAATCTATTATTTATTTATTTTGAATTTTGATTTACAAGTTCTTTATATAATTCTTGGCGCTGCTTTAGATTTTCTTAGAATTTCATGGCACGTCTTACGTTTGCGGCAATGTTTAAAGCAATAATTTTTCTGAATTGCACCCAATTTAAACCCTGAAAAATTAAAGCAGCAATTAATTTTTAAATTTTCTCCTCTTTCTTTTGCTTAAAAATCGTGTTAAAGTAAATAAACGGCGTGTAAAGGAATTACGGTTTTTACTTTGACTTTGTTATTTTAAAACCGTGCAGAAACAGTTAGAGTGTATTTTACAGTTGTGTAGTACGTTAAACATCGAACTATTTTCGCTGCGTTCTTCAATACGAGATTATAGACGGTTGGATTGATATTCTTTAAAATAAAGTATTTATAAATAATTCCCCAAATATATAATGCATATGAATATTTTTAGAAAAAACATTTTTCTTAATCCGCTACTTACATTTCCAGAGTTAAAGTTAGAATCCAGCATTTCTTTTAACTTTTGCTACCAATATATGGAGAGTTTTTACTCTCTCTTATAATTATAGCAGTATTTCACTTAATACACATTTACTCTATAATTATCTTCAAACAAATATTTTTATGTTTATTTTTAGGCTACAATTCGGCCAGTAATATTAGACTTTGAATCAGAAGTTGGATCCAGAATCTGGCAATAATTTGTTTATTGTACATATATTGATCGGGGTCTAAGAATTTATGAAATTTAGGTAAGTTACCTTTTTCTCGTAATGGATGTATAATTTCTATACAATATTTTTATAAACAGAAAAGGGGAAGGTTGGCTTGCTGGAAAACTGGTTAAACACCGCTTTTGTATAAATTATTTTTATATATTAAGTTCTGTCCTCAGTCAACAATGTTTATAATACTGCAGCAAAACCTTTTAAATTACAATGTCTGCTTATTTCCTTTCTCTTAGGACAAAAAAAAATCAGTAATCCCAAGAAAAAATTGCGGGATCGTAACGAAACCTGGTATGAAGGTACATGTTGGGGAGATATGCAAATGATTAGAAATGTAGCGTGATTGCGCATGACGTATAGCAGGTAGAGGGCGTTTAACGTCGTTCTCCGTGGAGTATAAAACAGGTAACCAAAGCTTGTTTGAGTTTGTTTCCCCACTGGACTTGCGCCTCCCCATTTCTTAAATCCCAGCCCCCGGGGCAGCCAATTGGAGTCACTGTTCACTGTACCCAGCATCCAATCAGAGAGCAGTCACTAAGCTCTCAGCCAAGTCAAAAAACTTAGAAAATCCTCCATCCAGACGAAGCACAGAAGCCACGCCTCCCGGATTCCATCGACCATCCAATCGCCGTCATGCCACCTAGCAGAATGCAAAACACCACTCTCGTCATGCCCCTCATCGAAGACTTGTCCTGATATGGGATTAAGGACTTCTTACAGTCCAGAAGCCCAAAAAAGCAACGCCTATTGTTTGAGTGTGCTTACTTTATTTTTTCTTGCTGCTCCCCTTCAGGCACGCCCACCCCTTTTTTAAAACTCTGGTACAGACAATCGAGAGGTGACTCACGCAGTTCTTTCGACCAACCGCATTGCTTCTTCTCCATCCCACATCACACGAAAATTCTCCATAGGTTTCTCCTCAGACTATTGCATCATCTCCTGCCTACTCCCTACCACCACTTCGATTACAACAACTCGCCAGCCAGCCAATCAGGAAGCTTCGTGCTCCCTATCCAGGTCTTTCAACGATCTCAGGCCACATTCACTGTTCAGTGGTGGGAAAGAGGAACGATCCACATTCCATGTTCAAAAAAAGATTATCCAAATTATTTGAGTGTGCTGAATCGTTTACAAGGGAAAAGCTGAGGTAGACATGCCATTCCGCCGTTTTCGAAGACAATATGAGCAGTCGTATTCGATAGCCAAGCTACATAATGTAGCGGTAGGAATTTCGAGAATTTACAAATAGTAATTTTGAAACAAAAATGAAGATATATCAATGTAAAATAAAAAGAAATATCTATAAAGAAATCCCTAATGCAGAAAATTGAAATTGTATTTTTTTTCAGCCAAGGAAATTATAAATTAGAATATTTCAGAAAAAAGCTTACCTGCGCTCAGGAGAGTTCTTCTAAAGAAGTGTAAGTTTCTTTCTATGCCTCTAAAAAGGCAGTGAATAAGTAATTCGTATTGCTGGGTCGCTTCACCTTTCTTCTCATGTACTCCGCAGGGTAAGAATCGAATTAATCCTTACACCTGTGGGTTCCATGCAGAGATTTTTTTAATGACACTCCACGGACCCTCAATGGTGTTCGAGTGAGCCCTCGTTCCTGGATCTTTGAAATGTAAACTGTGATTGACTGAAAGATGAAGAAAACCTTCATCTTCCAGACAATCTCGTAAGCATTCCAGCAATCCGATATGATGGTTGTACCCTTCTTTATGTCGCAATGGAAGAATTAAAGAAGTGTGTCTTTCGACCTATCCTGAACCACATGGAAAAACACTTATTCGATGACCTTTCAATTCCTTCAAACACCCGAATTCCATTCACTCGCGTGCCTTTGTTATTACTTTCTCTTACCAAACATGCGTTCATCCATTTCTACTATCACATCAGGACCTCGTGCTCCCACATTTCCATGCATACCTCCCTGAAAAACTCATCCAATCCGTGACTGCTTTCTTCGAAACATTAAGTTCGAAAGAAAAGAAGTCATGATTGGCCTTTTCCACCCACATATTCGTTCATGAGAATACTCAGACTACTGTCTTCAAACCAGCTATTTTTCCTTACACACCTCTTCATAAGATGTCCATTCGCTCCTTTCAGTAGCAAGCACAGGAATTTTTCAAGTTCACCATTCTTGTATCATGCTCCTTTTGATTTTGTCGATTTTCGGGAACAAAACACAGTAAAAAACTAATTTTTGAATAAATAATTAGCATTAATTAATAAAATTAATCATTAATAACAATTAATTAATTAAATATTTTACGTACTATATACTTAGAATTATAATCAATCGGAGAAAAATCAAGGGCTTTGAGGGAGTCCGGACCCCCAGCCCACCCCCTTGTGTGCGCCACTGGCTCCTTTCATTCGGCATTCCCAAATATATCCATTACCCGAATTTTTCTTAATCAGATGCATAGCCTTCTAACAAGCAGAACATTCAGTCCTGGCAACAATCAATCCCTTTTCCAAGCACCGATGTATGACAGATATTTTCCCTTTTCGTTCCAAATCAGGAAATAAAAACGCAAGGATGAAGGAAAAAGCGAAAAACGGGAAAATAGAACATTAAAAAATTGTTAAAAACTTAAATATCCTCTACGGACGAAATCCAAGTGCAGAATTAAAATTAAATAAAAAATGGAATTGTTAATTTAAAAATCGTGTGCTCATGTTGAAAATATTCGCAATTTTTTCAATTAACTGAAAACAATTTATTAAAATGAACACGTGACCTTATCTGCATAAGACCACAAATCAAAAATCAAGGATTAACAAATCGCACGCCGCCCAGCCAGTATGGTAGATATGACCCTCGGCTTGTAACCGAATGGGTTCGGGTTCGAATCCCGAGTAAGGCATGGTTGTATTTTCTTTGGGAAAAGAAGTCGAACTCTCGCCTGCAGTGGATTCTCGTCTCGAATGGAAAGCAGCGCACCCCTTCTTGTTATATGCTGGGATCATCATTATCTGCAATAAATGTCTATATTCTTCTGTTTGTATTGTATGTCTCTGTTCTTCTACTCGTGTTTCATATGTATTCCAGAATAAGAAACACGCGACAGTAACAATCAAATTATACAGTGTGCTACGATGAATTCGCTATCTCACTATGACATCTAGATAAAAATCGCCAAATCCAAAGCTTTAGCTTAACTTTAAATTAAAATTTACATAAAATTTGAATCTATCTTCTTTATTTATATTATCTAATTCATAAATCTAACTATCCTGTTTTGAAACGCGTCTCAATTTATCTTTTTTCTAAACCATTATAAACATCATTTCCCCAGAGCTATTAGTAATATTTCCTTAAAAGTATTAGAACTTAAATCTTTCATAGATTTATTGGCGAGTTCAAGTAACAGAATCACATAATACTAACCAGTTTCAGATATTTCGCAAACAATGATGTCATTTCTATAAATAGCTAATTATTCCCTTCACTTGAACACATGATTATATTTTTTCTATTACATTTTTCCTGGCTTATATCCTGAAGTATTTATACCTGGTATATGAATGATTCTCTCTCTTGTGTTCTGGAACTTGAACGAAACGTACGGTCGGAAAACTCTCCTTCTGCTAAAAACTGAATAAACAATAATTGGATTTAAAAATCCAGACTTATGAATTGCCACGTCATCACATTTAACCAGAATGAAAATTTCGGCGATATATTTCAGATAAAGGTTGTTTCTAAAACAAACAATTTTTATTTTGAAATATATGAGCGGACATGAGAAAAAATAACACATTAACGGAAACATAAAGTGTTCGTTAGCAGCCTACTTAACGGGTGATTCCATAGAGAAAACAGTTTTAGAAATTGCATCCCCCAACCGTCATGCATGTTTGGCGACCTGAATGGCGTAATTAGCTGACTATATTGGCGATAGTTGAAACCAACAAACGGCTTGCACCACCCAAATCGGCGCTAGAGATTTCGGTTGTTATGGGTGATACCGAAAAGGCAGACATGCATCTACTGTACGGTGCCGTTAATGTTAACGGCTGAGCAGTATAAGGAATGCTAAGTAGACGCATGCCAAACTACAAAATGTTTCTGTCGACAGCAGTGCAAAACTAATTCATTTATCGCCAGTGCTGATGGAAGAGGTAGATCGAGGACTGTACAAGAAACACACCTGGACGAAGTCATCTTGGACCATGTAAACGAAACACCCGGTACAGATACAAAGCCTTCGTCTACATGTCAGTCAAACAACCGTTTTACTGTTGGTGGATGCCATTTTTACATTTCCTACACGAAATCACTCATTAAGTTTGAAGCTAATGAACATTTTATGTTTCCGTTCATGTTTGGGGCTCAACGCGGGACTTCCGCACAAATATTTCTATACAAAAATTGTTTGTTTCACTGAGCTCTACCCCCCTCAAAGTTTGTCCCATCATTTTAGATTCACCCTCTTTTAGTATATGCAGATATATTTACAGAGCCCCTGTGACGGGGAGTTACTAGAATTTCTATCAATCCTCTTGAGAAATCTTTGGGCCAGCAATCGCGTTAATTCACAGCTATCCATCTCAAGAAGAAACCATGATATGTAGATTAGATAGTGCATATAGAGTCCAAGTTTAATAATCGTATGTTAGAAAGAAAAGGGAGAGGAGTCGCTGAAAGCAGTGCTGATACGGTAAGGATGAGAATTTCGCTGCGTGATTATAGGACGGATTCTTTAACTATTAGAATAAATTATGGAAGTTAGTCTTCTTATGATAGAATTGTTCGAAGTTAAACTATTCGGATTTCGTGTGCTTATTTACATAGGGTTTGAGATCTCGCTATATCACTCTAAGGTTTACCTTTACAGTTTGCTTGTTTTGGAATACTATCTTTGGTGATAATAAATTGGATTTATCCTTCTTAGTCTGTCTGGATCATCAATCTTTACCTTCCACAGATTTGGGTCGATTAGATGAGGAGGAGAGGCTATTACACCCCAATTTAACGAATTCATCTGGATCAACATTTTGTACGTTAAATCTGGGTTATTCCTTACATCGATGTCCAAACCAAAATGCACATTTTTTGCACATTCCTTTTGGAATCACTGTAATAAGCAACTACACAAAAAATATCCATAGTTAGAAATTATACACTTTTTATTCAGTTGCTAAAAATACTATTAGCGAATTATTACGCACCAGTTAGTTGAAAATTTTAAAATACTGACTAATAGACGTTTGATTCCTGACTCGAAAGATTTATTTTTGGACTTTATGCAGAGAAGAAAATATTGCCTTGTTCACATTCTACCGCATGAGGTACGTTTTCATAGTTTCTAAACATTAGAAACTGTGACGGTTTTGAGAGGAGTTTCTGCTTAAGAATCGCTGTTCATTGACTCGGACAAATTCCCCAACTTCAGATGCAATCCGCGTCAGCAAATATTGCAAAACCTTAAAATATACCCCCACATTAAGGAATGGGATGAGATAAGAAATGAGTTCTATTCAAAACTCACATGATAGGCTACACTCATGACTCATCTGCACCTGCAATGTCTAATAATAGATTGCACCCTTTCCCGTCGAAATTTGCTGCTCCCAAGAGAAATCTATTTGTCCGGAAAAAAGGTTTATTTCATTTGAAAAATAAATCCAATTTCTTTTCTATTACAAATGAATTAAAACGGATTTTCAACTGTTGAAATAATTTGCTTATTATTAGCTAAATAGGAGATTTTTGCCTTCATTTTAATCGGGAGAGAAGAAAAATTCTTTCAATCGCGAAAATCGTTAAACAAGGCTTCGATAAATTGGGATCTGGCTGTATGAATATAACATTAACAGTTTTTGTCCAAAAAATACTTTTACTGTCCCTATATTATATAAGAGAGCACTGAAAATTACACAAGTTAAGTAAAACTTCAAAACTCTCAAAAAATTCGCAATTATCGCATTCTAACTCTTTTTTATTTTTTTAACCGTGTTAATATAAACAGTGGGTTCAGAAATATCGTATTAATATAAATTATACTTTTAGAATTATGCAATCAAAATTATTTTCACGTTTACAGTTAATCAAACATAAATAAAATTCAAATATTTAATCTTCCAAATCCGTAACCTACAAAATAATTTCGCCTACTTTCAATTTTAAAAACATTGTATTTGTAACTCTTTATACCGCAGTATGTTGCGTTAGAGAATTACCTGGAATAGAAATAGACTCATAGAATACTTAAAACGAATAGACATTCGACAAAACAACTTCCAATACTTACGGTGATGCCATGGCATACGGCTCGAAATTCTTCAACTGTATGTTTCTAAAGCCGTGAAATGAAGAACAACTTTGGAGGCTTCTCAGTTTAGCGGGTACTCTGTACCTATACATTTCTTTTCACTCTTAAGGCTTCTTCTTAGTCGAGTATCAATTTCAAATCAGGAATGGACTTCCTTCGAGAAAATCCTTTAGCCCTCAGCCTGTTCTAGTTTTGGAGGTGAAATGGCAAGAAAAAACAGAGTTTAGACTGAAGTCTTTGTACCTCTTCCGTATTTATTTAATTTGTCAAATATTTTAAAAGCGAAAGATGATATTTCGTTCCTTTTTTAGAAGATTTATAAAAGACCAAACGGTTTTTGAATAAAGCATCAAAATTTTTTGTTAATATTTTTGAATATTCGGTATATTTTAAAAAGATTATTAAGACTTAGAATGTCAAACATTAATGTGATGTTGACTAACCTGAAAAAATGTTTTAATTATTTTAGAGTCATTAAGCGGCGTAACCGCTTAAGTAGTCATTTTTTACTGCACAAAGTGTTCCAAAAAAGGGCACTTTTTTTTTTCTTACTTATAACTATACATAATACTCAACGCACAAAATGGGAAAAAATGGAAGAATTTTATTTTAATTTTCAATTTTAAGTTTTCTTACGATTTTTTATTTTGTAATTGTGGAACACAGAAACCCCTAAATATTTGCTTTTTATGAGTACATTCTGCATTCTACAAAGAATGATTCATACATCTTAAGAGAATTTTCTCATACTTACAGAAAAAAAATTCTTATACACCAAGAACAAGAACTCTTTCAATCTCAGCAGTGATGACAATCGTGTTCGTGTGTGGAGACCCCGTGGTGAACTCCTCAATCCTGCCTTTGGTCTACAGTGACACACCGCTCCCACAGCTGGTGTGATGGTATGGGGTGTCAATGCCTACAAAAAACGGTAACCCCTAGTATTGATCCGGGGCACCATGACCTCTCAGCGGTATGGCCATGACATCCTACAACCACATGTGTTGCCACTCGTGCAACGGCTCCCAGGAGCTATTTTTCAAGACAATACTTGACATCACACGGCAAGGGTGTCACATGACTGTCACTGCCCTGTAACTACCCTGCCTTGGCCTGCCCAATCCCCAGATTGGTCTCCAATCGAGCCTATCTGGGATTATTTGGGACGGTGTGTTGGATATCCCACAAGTTTGAACGAACTAGAGGCAAGGTTACAGCAAATATGGAACGAAATGTCTCAAGACATTATACAGAACTTGTATGCATCAATGACCGATCGTATCGCATCGTGCATTCGCGCTTGAGGGGCTTCAACAGGGTATTAAATCCCCCGTTCTTTTGCCTTTTTCCCTGAAATAAATTAACCTTTTTCTTTGATTTTCTAATTATTTACTTATATCAAATTAATCATTATGTATGTAAAATTTCGTTTCATTTTGACGACTTCTTCTTGGTGTGCTGATTTTTTGTCCATGAGTGCAGAATAAATATTTCATACATTCAAATGAATATCTTTTTTTTCGAAAACGCTGCACACTATCAACTCTGAGCCCTTAAAGACACGGCAAGTCTCCAAATGTGAGAGGCATCTAGTAGAGACTCTGGGTACCAAACTTGGAAACTTGAATTAATTTAATTCGTTGTACGCTAAATATTGACAAGATTTAATTTTGCCGAAAGTCCCAGAGGCAAATTGATACTCAAAGGATCTTTCATGCTACAAAATCATATGACACGTGTGTCTACGAGTTTCGTATCCAGAAAATCTATTGACTCCAGCCAGGGTCGAACCCGCAACATTGGTCTAACGAAGCGGGAACACTACCTCTAAGCGCAAGGAGCCTCAAGAGAATGAACACTTCATGCTTATTGCGATTTCTTAATTTATCGCTCATAAAGAAATATCGGTACTTTTCCGTTGACCGTGCGCAAGCGAAAAATCGCCAAATAATGTAGATTTCCGCCAAGTTTCTTACAGCCATAAGGGGAATGTTCGTTTTGGGCCATATGGTCTATTCTCTGAATTCATTCAAAACTAAGCACGTTTCCCTTTCTTTCTTCTATCTTAATTTTTGTTTTAAAAAATGATGAAAATTCCTCGCTGAATTCATGTGGGGACAAGGAGTAAACGATCCATTAGAGCAAATTCTCAAGGACATCACCGTATTGTGGAAAAACCAATATTTGCATTATTTTTGGGTAAAACTGTTTTGTTTATAATTCATTAAAATTTGTTTATACTTGAATTTGTTTTGTTACTAATTAGTAATATTTGCCAATAGTTGAACGTTTTTGACTTTTATTCCGTTGACTGTTTTCTCATTCGCTTCACGGGGATTTGGCAAGCGTTTGGTTCACAATTGACGACATATGCGCCCGGCTAACGGAAAAGTACCGAATTATTACTATATTTTATTTTTATGGTTTCTTTCACACAGATATTACTGCATAGTACGGTATTTGAATATATTTCATGTTACAAATCCTTCTCAAAAACTAAAAAATTAACTTTCAGTGAACTAATTGCAATAAATATTGAGTTAGTAATAATGTGAAGAAAAAAAAGAATTTGTTTGAAACTTTTTTAATTTGATTACTGAAACTCATTAGGAGATAAAGTACATGCGACTTAAAAAAATCATCGTTGTTAAAGTTTAAAGAATACAATCACAAAAAGGGGAAAATATGTCTTCTTTTATTTCCCTTTGGAAATAAATTTCATGTATTCAGAAATAGTACGAAAAATTCTAAAACTGCCTGTCTGTTACTCCTTTTTAATAAGCACGTCATTTAATATTTCTTTTAGCGAAGATCTTATCAGTATTTTCTTTTTTTTCAAACTTCAATTATTTTTAACCACTAATTTCTCTACAAAAAGGAACGTAAGAGAAGTTTTGTAATTATATACTCTAGCACGAAAACCAAATAACGGTTTTTTCTAGTTTTTTATGCAGTTTTTACTGCCTGTATTTATAAACTCTTATTTCACCCATCAAAATTTGAAAAATAAAATAGAAGTGATTCAGTGAAGTAAAGTATACAAAAGAATGTTTTTTGAAAACAGAATAAAAACTACATTTTTGTGTTAGAAAGGCACTGATTTCTTTTCTTCTTTTTGTTGTCTTATAAAAATTCATAAATCTAGAAGAAAAAGTTTGTTTACGAAAAAAAATCATTTTTGAATTCTGAATCATCTAATTTTTTTCATTTTGCAACACAATTTTTCTTTTAACACTATTCTATTTCTATAAAACTTTATGCACACTGATCGGACTTCTCTCTAAGATAGTAATAATAAATAGCAGCAATTATTTTAAAAAGTTTGAAATTTATGAGAGCGCGTTATACGCCGAATATAAAAATGATAGCTTCAAAAATAAGAAAAGATATACGTAAAAAAAACCAAAGTTCTACAACTATCGAAATGCTGTTTTTTTTCAATAAAGGAAATGGCCTTCCTTATGAATTCGAAGGGTTTCAAAAGTCTTGGATAATAAAGGACATCCAAAGAGATATTTCCGGTTTCTTTGTAAAAGCGGGAATGAGAGTTATTCGGCGAACATTTAAAAAATCACAGAAAGCAACGTGAAAGGTGCGCTTTGTATGCCAAATGTTAAGGTGCACAAATATTAATATTATTTCTATAGAACAATTACTGCAAAATTAGGAGAGTTACCTCTTTGATAAAACATTCTTATAAATTATTTCAAGTCATTAAAATACGAAAGAGTCCTCATGTACTGAAAGCAAAAATTTACGATATATTTATTTGTATCCCATTTACTAAATCAATAATAAGTATAAACTTAGATTTAGCTTTAGATACATTCTTATTTGAAAATTATTTATACTCGTTCTCATCCTACTATATATTCTTTCTTTTCTTTAAAAAGCAATAAAAACAATCTAAAAAGTAAAATATAAAAATGTTCTATTATAAATCCCAAAAAGTCTAAATTTTAGTTTATTATACACAAACTACCTAAAACTGTTCAATGCACCAACATTCCGTAATCTCGTATCTGTAAATTCAGAATTTAAAGCGATCTACCCATTCCACACTCTAGATCCACCGAAATAAACCTTTCCCCGAATGTTGTGAGTCAAGGAACGGAGCAGGGAACAAAACCTAATGATTCCCCACCACTGTAATCTAGCTGCATTAAGATCCATCAAGCGAAATGGGAAGTGTTCCAATGCTGTTGTTACTCGTTGTCGCCTTTTGTAATCGGAGAGAAAACTTAGATGTCATGCACTGCCTTTAGACACTCGCAGTGGTTGCAGCAAGTCCAGCTAGCAATTAATGTGAGCGACAGCGGCGAGTCAATCGGAATGAAAAGGAAGGGAATCCAAAGGGAAAAGTGCTGTGTCTTTGGAGATAAGCCAGAGCGTGTAAATATATTTAGACCGACATCAAAAATATCCTTTCACTCCCGTGGGCTGAGTTCTGAAAACGCAAATCCGCCAGGCCTCCATCAGATCATTCCATGGCGGATTCGGAACAGGATCGTGGCTTTGACAAGGAAATGTTTCGATTGTACATAAGCGATCGGAAACACGTCTGACAGTCCCTCTGATGGCGAGAATAACATTGGTTGGAACCAGTTGGCTCGAAATCAATTTCTACCTGCGAACTGTGCAAGAAAAAAGCCTTAGCTGTGGATTCCCGAAGAGCAGTGGCTCTGGGAAAGAGGATACACACGATGCGTAAATTTTATTTCTAGAATGTGATACTCAAGGTAAATGTTTACATCAATATCAGGAATATCTCGTTCTGTGGCGCTCCTTTGCCGAATCTTCTGCGCACTAGTGATGTGATGTTTCTGTGTGAGTTTCGATGTCGGAATACAATTTTGGATTATAAACGTGAAAGAAAGTTAACTTGTGAATATCGGATACACTTCGTCATATAGATTGTGTTTGAAAATTTTTTAAGCCTTATATTTCTTGATTAAAAAATAGTGCGTAAATACTGAAGAGCATTGTGATATTTTAACTTCAATTATGTGCAATAGCTTAGGAATATGAAATTTTGGTCATATTCCTGAAAGGTATATGAAACGGTTCGGTTTACCATCTACATCTCCTACTATCGTTAGTGTATGCCTCCATATAGCAGCGGAGCGGTAAGCCCATTGCATAAACCATCGATGCGTCGTGGTGGACCATCGGGTGCTGGGACCACGTCACCCTTGGCGCTGCAGAGGTCAGAGTTCGAAGATTTCGCAAATGCCTATCGTCCCACGCTAGATGTACCCCGAAGAGAACCAGAACCCCCTAAACCAGTAGAGGATCCTAAAGTTGATTTCGGACGATCTATCAAAAAACTCATTAAACGACCACAAGGCTCACCAGGTGTTCAAACTAAGAACAAAAAGACAATTCAAAGAACGCCAATCTTAGCCGCTACTTCAAATGCTCATCAAGAACGCGAGAGAAGTGTAACCAGTGATGGCAGACCAATATCGGAAAAGAAACCCAAAAGACCACTGTCGGCAAGTATCGAAACGACTTTGCTACCGCCTCAGCCAAAAGCTAGTTTAGGTCCAGCAATGATTCCTCCATTAGACGCTTCAATCAAACCTGAAGCACCTCTACCTTCTCAACAATCGCCGGTGCTAGCATCTATTCCAAAAATTTCCAAACAGCCCGTTAAAATGCCTAAGAACGATTCTGAAGACTACCTTAAGCCAGTGACTGAAAGTGCTGCTGTACCTGTGGTTGTCCACGTTCCAACTGTTCCTAAGCCCAACCCGGTAAAAAAGAAAGTGTCAATCCAGGAGGATAACAGGAGGTCAGGAACCGAAGGCTCCCCTGACGCCCACTGCCTAATTATATCCGGAAACAACATTGGTCGGTTCCTGCCACCACGTCACGTGAGTAGAAAGTAGAAAAAATTGAGCGTCATATGCTTATTTAAATCTATTCCTATATACCTCGTTTTTGAAGCAGGTGTAGTAGTTATTACCTCTTTTTCTCGTTTTTCTTTTTTGGCAGTGGCATGACAAACGTAAATGTCATTTATGCTCGTAAATGAAACTGAAAATACTTTAATTAGCCATTCTAGGGGATTACATTTGATTGCGGAATAAGTTACTACTTTTCAGACTTTTGATATTCTTTTGCTTAGAAAAATTCTTAAGGTGTTATAAATAATTGAAAATTGCATTTCATGCACACAACGTGATAATGAATAATGTTATATAAGTATTTTGTTCGCTTTTATGAATGTATTTATAAAGAATTTTATTTAGCATCATAACATAGCTCAAATTTAAATATATTTCTCTTTGCGATAGAGTTTGCAGTGCCTAATACGCCATTTTAAAATATGCGGCTAGAGGGTTTCTATTTGTATATATTATTTTTACTTGTACTGAGTAAGCTTTCAGTATACAGTTTGGAGTAAATAAATTATTTAAGATATTTTTATTGTTTTAAGAGGAATGAGTATTCAATAAATAAAGCCGATATATTAAGTATCCGAAAAAAATATCATTGAGACATGCTAAAACTAATGAGCAAAAACCAGATAATTTCATAATATTCTCAGTTCGAATTAATTCCCTTAAGAACAATAAAATTCGTGAATGTTTAGAGAAAATTGAGAAATATGGAATGAATTATCAGATAATATTTCTTAAATTAATACGGTATCCGGTTGCTTTTGTTATTCTTATATAAGGAAATCCCAAACTTAATACCGATACTATAAATATATACAAAAGAAAATAAACTTATGTTGGAAAAACAAAATTAACTCTTAATAATAATACAAAAACTTTTTCTTCGGTTGACATAATATGTTTTAAATAAATATTATAAATATAAAATAAAATTAAGCTTGCAAATATCATTGAGTAATTATCCAACTAGATTACAATGGAATTTAAAAACATATGTTACTGATGAAAAAGCTCTGAAACTTTTTAATAATCTATGTTTCTCATTGATAAAAGATTAAAGATTTTAAAAACTTAATTTTGTGTGCTTATAACACAACATGTTTCAACAAACAACCTACAATAAGTTTGAATATTTTGTTTGCCATTTTAATTTATGACAGCATGTATATAATAAAATGTAAAACAAACACTTTACAAGTAAAAATGTATTCTTCTTTAAAAGGGCATTTTGAATTACATTTCCTTAGAGAGAGTTTTGAATCCAGAATAAATTTTTTAAAACCATTCTTGTTATCTTATACCAAAGAGAGGCATGTTAATGATAAACTTTAAGGTAATTTACTGTACAACAACTAGAATATTCTGGAATTTCAAGAACTAAAAAGAAGAATTTAATAGGTTCAAGAAAAACACCTTAAGTACTTTTTTTGGTAAGAAGCTTATTGAGTGCATTTAAACTTTTAACAGGCATTTTTTCACTCCCATTCCATAATGGACTGAAATATCATTAAAGTTCTTTACCCTATTTAGCACGTATAATGGTTTTCATAAAAGTAAATATTCTCTTAAAGTCTTCTTATAAGTTACGAGTAACGCTATTTGATAAAAAATATAACTTTATTTTTTATGAATTATAAAATTTGTTAACTCTACAGTTTATATTTTTGAAAGGATCGAACACAATGTTTCAGTGAGTATCCAAGAAAATTTGAAATGTTTTTTCTTAAACGTGGTTTTTCTTACGTATTTAATCTTTAGAACTTAACATTAAATCCACAATCACTGGTTTGTTGATATAAATTAAAGTTCTAAGGAAGTAGCAATTTTTGTACCATTTTACCTTTTCCCTAACTAAGTCTTAACAAAAATTATACCAGACCTAAAATAAGTAAAATTATTGTGATATTTTATATCTTATTAAATCTTTAATAAAGTTATTCTATCAGAATAACAATTTATTAGGTTTCAATGAGAAAAAACACACATGCTGGTAATTTTAAGTCAATTAAAAGTTAAGTTTAAGAAATAATTTAATATAATTACTCTCGGAACTACCATCAATCCTTTAAATAAAATCGCAACAAAATGCAAACTCTCCTTTATTGTAGCTTTGAAGTTTAGAAGTAATATTTTTGCCTATATATTTGAGTAAAAATTTGCCAGGTCTTGTTTAAATATAAATCCAAAGCAGAAATTATTTTATTTATTCTAAAACACAACAAAATAATTTTATAAAATTTTTAAATACTGAATTTTTAAATATCAGTACACGATGTATTTTTTAAATATACTTTTACCGATTTCTTTTCGTAATAGTTTTAGTGAATAACTAATTTTGTTTTACATCTCCTTAAAAAAATTCCGCATTTAAAATTTGATTAATCTATAAAATATCCCCTAATTCTGACTTTACATTAAATGATTTACTTAAAATAAAATTTGGTTTGAATTCTATTTAAGAAATAATAAATATTTTTAAAAACTGCGATTGAATAAAAATGTTTTTTTAACACAAAAATAACTTTTTTTTACATTAAAATTAATCTTACCTTCTGCAGCTATATGAAATTGTTATTGTGATATAAGATTTTTGGTTTGATATCATGCTTCAATATAAAAACCACTAGCAACTTAAAGAACTATTTCGTTTTATAATACATAAATTCATCATTCGATCAATTTTGGAAAAAGCAATTTCGAAATATCTTTTGGCGGATTAATTTTGTGTATTTTTATAAATCATTTGGTACTTATTGTTTTTTTAATTGTAATTTATCCGTTTAAATAAATCATTTACTCTTGCTATTTAATCGATAGCTGTTTCTGTAACTGATGAATAAAGCAGAATTTGTGTAAAATAATAATTCTATAGCTTTATTGAGAAAATAATAATTCTATAGCTTCTATATAGTTACATACTATCTATATTAGTCTGATCTGCCCATTTCATTGCATTATTATTTTTAAAAAACAATAATGCAATAATAATGAAATTGAAGTCAAGTGGCTAAAACTGTCTTTTTTTTTCAACACATTACACAAAAGTATTTGTTTTCTTGTGCTAATATTTTTGATTTTCAAACCAATTTTTTTTAATGGGGCACTTTATTGTAAAGTATTGTTTCAAAAGAGATTTTTATTAATTTATCTGCATATATTCCATGACTCTGTTTAGAAAATTCTGTAAGTAAATGATTCCGTAAGAAATATTTACTTATAGTGCAAGTTTATTGATTATCGAATACTGTTCTTTTGTGTTAAACTGTTTTGTCTGTGATTGATGCGTGTCGGGAAACCTAACGAATGTAAGTTGAAAACACGATAAGAAAAATTTAGGAGGAGATACTTATGTTTTCTATTTGATTTAGTTACCTTAACCTTTCCGAGACTGTATAAGGCCGCCATGGTAACCTATTTTTATCTTCCAAATTGAATTACGTATTTTTTCTTCATTTTTAATACTCCATGATAACTTTTGAAAAAACATAATAAATGTAGACTGTCTTTGCTCTTAATGTTAATGAAAAGGAATCAAAATTTGTGAATATTTTCACGAATAAATTTTTTTAATATGAATATTAGTTGGTAAGGCTATAATATATTACCCTATTTATCGCACAGTTCAATCTAAAAACATGATTAAATATTGTGAGTTTTTTTTTCATTACTATCTGACGTTTCTCAGCCTTTCATCCCTTCATTGGGTCGATAAATGAGTACCAAGCTTATTTGGAACTAAACACTGAGGGTTTCGATTCAGACTGACCACCTGATCAGGACATTCGCTCATGCACCTCAGCGACCAATGGTCACGTGTACTGAGATAGGCACACGGGCTGTTGTGCTACAGAGTTTAGTTTACATGACTTTAAAAATGTGTCATGTAAGTGTAAAAGATGAAACTTGGAATGCAATTCATGTAGAAAAAAATTAGAACAATTAAAACAAGTAACTTGTAACCGTCTATAGATAAATTAAAATAAGATTACTTATAGAGAACATTTGTAAAACGTTTTCAAGTGTAATTTATCGTTTTAAGGGGGTCTCGAAGATAGCTTTAAATGTGATTTGTTATGCTTTTGGTATATAATTTTAATGTAATATTTTCCTCTCTTTTAGATTTTTTAGATTTCTAGAGTTTTATATTTTTGTTTGAAAAATCACTCGATAATTATATCACTGCACAGAAAAATTCCTATCTCATCAACTATATATATTAATCCTAAAAGAAAAAATCCATAATTACAAAGCTTTTATCTTGATTCGCTTAAACGTATTTACAATAATTAGTACATTTCTCAAAGAAAAATTAATTAGACACCTCAGTTACTATTTAATTGCTATTCCACTGCTTGTGAATGCTTCCGAATGAATTCAAGCTATCTTTGAATTCTTTATACTCTGCTTCTCATTACAAAGTTTTGATATTTCTATTGATCAAAATTTCGAGAACTTTTTGCTACCTTAATGTTCTAACTTAAATACTATGTGTAAGTTTTGAAACATTAATAAACGTTCCATGCTACTTTAAATTCATTTTTTCAATATCACAATATAAAATTATGTTATAAAGACAACTGTAAGCTCTTTCTTTAATATAAAAATTTATATTATTTTTAATATAAATTTAATTATAATGCAAGAGTTCAGTACATGAGGCAATTAATCAGTTTTTGTAAAGGTAATTTAATTTGAGTGACTGCGAATGTAGATAGTACTATGCAAATACCCATTATTAATGTTTGTCATAATTGGGTGACTGCCTGGATATTTGAGAATTGGGCAAGAATTGAACACACCTGTAGTGTTTGATGAGGTGCATTTAATGATATGTTCTGTGTCTATGTATTACTTCTATTTGTCCCATGCGGTTGAAAGACGAATGACAAATAGTAAGAACCTGTGTGAAGTTGGACACCCTGAAACATGACAATCAGATAAGGAAGTAGCTATTTTGTGGTGTGATCATATAGTAGTTTTTTATTGCAGAAATAATTAAAACAAATTTAAAAGTTGTCTTGAAATTTATGCTAGGTCAAAAGTTATATATGTACCAAAGGAAATAAATTGTGATTATATTTCGTAGAGAATAAATGAAGCACGTTTTCTATTGGTTTTATATGTAGAACTATTATTTAACTTAAGATTGGTGTAAAAATTGGCACAATTACTAAACTAATTAACCACAAACTCAAATCGCATAGGAAATTTTACAAAAGAAAAACGTGAGAAAGTTTAATGTATAAATTACATTCCTATAATGGGTGATTGATACAGAAGTTTCAATGCACCCAAAATCAAGAACAAGACTATTTGTGTGGGAATATTTGGTTAGAGACAGTCATACGAGGCACTTCCTCTCAAACGCGTGTTAAGGCATCTCAATCATCGATAGTGGCTTCCTTAAGCTCTTACGTACCCCCTAAGAAAGAAGATGTTAAATCAGAACTTCTGTGTGTCCAGTGGGTAAGTAGCATGTAGTAGTCCGTCCAATCCATCGGTGGGTGAGGTTCATTGAGGTAATCTGGTTCTAGGGCTGACCCGTGCACCATTCAAATGGAGAATCAAGATGTCCTGCTTCTGTTGCATCAACCAAAGAGTTCAAGTATCCAAAATAGGGCCAGTGTGATAGTTTCCACGCGAAAAAAGAAGGGGCCAAACATTTTTTTCTGGACACTGCATAGAACACATTTAGGGGAATCTCTCACGTGTTTCTCTGTGTCTTTTCCGTCAGAGGCGAGACCCAAACTTTAAGAGCACATCTATCTAATGATTCCTTGAGGTCATTGTCTATTTTACAGCATCAGAAAAGTGTTCATCAACCCCCTTGTATTAGGTAACTTGAGTGAAATTCTTCATAGGATTGAAAATGCTTCAATATTAATATGTAATATTGTTTGGTAAGTACTTCATGCCATTGGTAACTTATGGCAAATTTCAGCGATTTTTACCAATTGTCCTCAGTGATTGTATACAATATAGGTCAACCCATTTTGACGTCATTAATTTAGAAGACAAATGCTGTGTGTAATCGTATTGAGTATTTTGTAACATGGGTTTTTCACTATTGACTGCATATTGTTGCAATGGGTGATGTTTTTCGATTTCAAGAAATGAGTCGATTAATACGTAAGTACCAAAATTTGTATATGAAATATATATAAATTTCATTCCAAGTTTAAGAACTACATTAAAATTTAACTATTATTTCTCTCGTGCTTCTGAATTTTAAAAATTGTTTTAGTGTGTCGGTTGCGAATCTCATGTCTTATTAAGCCGATTACACTAAAGACCGACAGTTAATTTATTGTTTATTAACAATTTTTATGTTAGAATTGACTTGAAATTTTAAAATAATCCATCGGATTGGTTTTGGGGTTTATTAACTTGACATTTAAAGCAGTACGATGGCTGCATTTTTAATTTTGAGCTAGTCGGCATTCCCCTCGCCGAACTTCCGCATCCCCACTCTCAATTGTTAATTAATATAAAATAGGCTGCGTCTAAGTGATTGTACACGAACGTTTCACACTCTGAAGATAGACGAAGATCTCATAATTTGAAATTTCGGTCAAGGCCACTATTTTCATTTAGAGGTGAAGGAGAGTGGAATGAAAGACCAGTGAACTGTCCTTACCATTAAATGATAAAAAACATTTACGGTACATTGTCAACAAACAGATTGAATATTTTTTAATGCAAGCTTAAATGAATCCCTCCTCCAGTATCAAGTACAGGCATTATTGTAACAGTATTTGTTACAGCATATTGAATCATAAATGTTTTTTGTATGATTATTCGGCTGATTAAATATGCATAGTGAGGGACGTCACACTATTGATCAACACGAGGGCTGTTGGCGACGCCCTTTGTCACTTTGAATAATTGGACAAGTTGATAAATAAAAATATATTTTTGATGTAATGTTTTTACAGAGGTTTCCTCGAATACTTCTGTACTCGTCGAAATCTCATTGATAAATTTTTCACATGATAAAAGACATTTGAAAAGAAAAGTATTCATATGGCCCAACTACTGCTGTTTGATGTGGTTATCTCTCATTTCGGGAGCTTGCGAAGGTGATTTTGGAGAAGGACGTGACAATTGGAGAAATTGTTAAGCTTTTAAAAAGTAGTTTCTATATGAATAAATTTTTAAATAATTATTTTAGATTAAACTTATTTATATTCTAATGGATTAGAACAGATTTTAATTCCATCAAGCCTATTTTTTTAGTTTAACTATGCTCTTTTTTAAATCTTATATTCTCAAATATTAAATCAAATTTAACTATTATATGAAAAAATTTTAATCTTCGGTAAATGAAAGACATATTTTTGCGTAACGTAGCTGTGAAACGAAACAACCCCTTTGTTCTTTTGTTGTCGTTTTTCAAACACTTCCTCGTTCGACTATATTTGGATATGACAAGGAAGCGGAAAATCAGTGATCGCAACGTCAAATGTTGGCTCAATCCAACTCATTGTCTGCAATTACTTTAGTAAAACAAGGTTCTAGTTGCTTGCAGTCCTTCTGTTTACGGGATAAAGATTGTGATCATTGGAGCATTCATTCCATTATCTGATGTTTGTTTTGGTGCAAACCACTTTGACTAAGTATTCATTTTCCTTTGAAATCTGCGATTCATTTTCATGAAACACTGGTATCACGTTCTTAATTCCTGAGCTTTAGATGTCTTCAGTTAAGAGTTAATGAAAAAAATATTAATTCATTCCAATGCCAGAATAACTATTGTTATTGCTATTTATAAAATTGCAAAAACTTTTTAATATTTCGTAATAATAAAATGCATACACATAAAAGCAAAAATACATAAACATACAAAAGTCTTTCTGTATCTTTCTGCTTCTTGAACTTTGTTTAGAAGTATGTGGTTTGATTTGATTGAACTCTATTCATAGAACTTTGCCTTATTTACATGATATTTCGAATAACTTTTTCTGGATATTTAAGATACCAAGATTTGTTTGGGTCGTTTTAGTGTATAACTTTTGAAGAAATATCCTTTCATTTATCAAAGATTTCCCTAAGGGATAATTAAAGGCTTTCTGTATCTCCGAATTTGAAGAGAGTGTATTTTTGGCGTGCTCTTTTTCGACTTAATGCTCTTCAATGGCTATGTCTTTCTTCCCTTCAATATCACCGTCACTTACACATAGACTTATCCATAAAGACAATATCCTACATTTTTCTTTGAATTAGACCATAAATTCTTCTCGCAAAGTTTAAGATACTGTAGTAAGAATAGGTAAACGCAGTCAGAAAATCCGCTTCGACTTTTCCGTTCTCAACCAAAAAGTAGTCTTGTGTATACTTTTATTAGGAAAACCAAGTCTGCGAAAGTGTTTCTGTTAAGATTAGAGGTCATGTGTAGAGTCTGGAAGACGGGATCACCAGAAGATTTCAGGATTTTAAGAAAAATGTGTCTAAAATTCTATTTTGGCTCTGTTAACACATTACAACGCTATGTTGAAATAGCACCTGTGGAACCTTTTGACTTGAAATCAGATCGGGAAGGAAATGTTTAAATGCTATGGCATCAATTGACTTTTCTAAATTTATGTCTGCTGAAAGATTTCCAAGTAGAGATCAAGAAATTTGCTGGGAATGTATTCTTTATATTTGGTTCTACATATATTTATGAGTAAAGTTTTTCTTGCATGGAGATAAACAATAGCAAGTCGAAGACATAAACTTGCTGGCTGTGATGAGATTTTCAACTCATGATTTCAAATAAAACAAAATTGTAGAAAAGTGTGATACTCTTTAAACTTACTTTAAAATGAAATATGCTTACAGCTAAAGATATTAAATAAATTACAATAAACAACCACTATTTTATTTATCACATTTATCGATTTTTAAGGTACAATTCATGCCTTTTTTGAGATGCAAAAATTATTGAATGCAAAAGGTGCGAAAACCTCCGATATTTTCAGCTTCCACAATGGCTTCCTCGAGCCAGAACAAATCCCCTCTTCCCTTACTATGGGAAACTTCTTGCTAAGCTTCGACAGGGAGCGATATGAAATGGACAATATAATAGGGATATTCTCGGTGTACAAATAGAGTTTCAGCAACCGGGGTCATAAGCTTGCACTTGAAAATGCATGCGAGTTGTATTTCAAACAAATATTGTTACGTCTAAATAGAACGTGTTTCGCAGAAATACTGATCACAATCCATGAGGGTCACATGATAAATTTAATCACCTATTTTCCATTCAATTCAAAGCTGACATACCACCTGCATTTGTAAAATAACGATAAAATTTCGGACTGGGTAAAGATATAAAATGTGTTAAAAATTTTCAAAATTATTCTTTTCTCCCAAATGCATTTTGTCTGCCTTCGTGTATTATCACTGTTAACAAATGTGCATTTTTAGAGGAAAGTTACTGTAAAAAGTAAATGTTAGCAACACTGAGAGGATCGAACAGAGGCTGGAAACGCGTTAATGGGCTAAATTTATATTGCGCTCTCACATCCATCAGTGTTCGAGAGTTAGAATGATGATCATCCATAATCAAAACAATATAATTTATTAACACGTCTCAACAACCCAGGTTAGAAAATGCACCTATAAGTAATTATGGGCGCAAAAGCAAAGTAGACAAGATAATTAATGTTTAATTATGAATTGAATTACTTACTCTTGAAACGTCTTGGCCATTCACGTTCCAAATAATCAAAACTCCGTTCAAAGCTAATCTACTTTAAGCCGACACTATTACAATTTAAATAATTAATTGACCAAATCGTAAACTATCAGTTTTAAACATTAAGTAAGTAATCACTAGTCACTTTCAAATAGCTTTCTGCTACATTACGTAACTTCTATTATCCAGCTCCTAATATCTCTCTCTACCGAACCTTAAAGTTAATGCTTAAATATCATAAAATAAGCCTTTATTTACATAAGTCGCATCTTCTTCTTCGGGAAAAAGTTTTCAATAGAATAATATCTATAGAAACAGTTTTCCCCGAGAGTATTAGTAGGAGGTTCGTGAATAGACGCTTTACAATATGACTAGTCTCATGAATTTTGCACCTCACACCAATACAGATACCAAAAGTGTTAAATAATATATGTAAGCTTACTTTAATTTATTGCATTTGCACACAAAGTATTTTTGAATGTTGTTTCGGACTTTCAACTCATGCTGCAGAGTATCTAATTTACTAATATAATAACAATTTTATAATTCAATAAAATTGTAGAACATTTTTATAAGCATTGTAAAGTGCACAATCAGGTGCTTTTTACATGTACATCAACTAATTCTCATATTTAACAGAATTGTATTTGTAGTACAACTAAACGTCTGTTTTTGTATTTTACGATACTTATAAAAACCTAATTTAATTTTACATAGAAATGTACAATTTATTTTCTGTTAGAGAAATAGTCTCGTCACAAAATATTCAAAATGGTGCACTAAGAAAAATTGGAAAAAATTTTTAAAATATATTTATGTAATAAATGCAATAATTTACAAATTTATAAGAAAAATGAATTAATACAAACTAATTAATTATAACTCGAATGCTTTTACAGGAAATATTAAAATTTCCAAAATATTTCATATAAATAAGGCCAATTAAAATGCAATTTTTTTTAAGTGTGTTATTTTGAAAAAAGATTAATGTGTATATTAAGTAAGTTACATGCACAAGAAAATAATAATTCCCATTTAATTATTCAATAAAAAATTAAGTGAAATAGAGCATGATTGGAAATAAAATTCAATTATCTGGAAAATTGCTTACAACTCTTCTTTGTTTTTCCTTATATTTATATTAGAAAAATTATTTATCAAAGCATAGATAAAAAAAATACTTTTACTTTAAAATACTTGACCTTTTACTTTTAGCATCTCGTTTCACTAAGAACCAGCATAATTTAAAGAAGAATGCTTCTTAAAGCTTATCAACATTTCGAGTTAAGTTCTCAATAATAATTCAATTAAAAAAAGGATTAAATATATGCAACTAATTGCTCTTAATAGCTCATTAAATCTCTTTCTTTTGCATTACTCTAAGCCTTATTTCTCGGCAAATAATCCAGATGTATTTTCTACAAATAGCTTCATTAAGGCTTATTTACAGGAGGTACATTACGTGTATCTTTCATGAACAACATTCTACACTTATTCATGTACAACGATATATATTCCTATCAAATATTTATTATTTACTTATAACTCGATAATTTCGCTCTCATGTATCTATTTATATTTAATTATTATTGTGCAATTCAATATATCGGTCCTATATGCATTCAATCCATCTTATGAATGATACTAAATAAGTCTTCTGTTGAGGAAAACTCTTGCAGTATAAAAATAAAAAAATTCCACCAGTGCTCCTTTTCTTTTAAGGGAACAGAAAGAGTGTGCAAAATGAATTAAAATAGATGAACCCAAAAGAGCTGAGAAGTATTTTAATCCTCTAACATTGAGCATCGAGTGGAACCCTTTCTATCTTTCATTGCGGTTTTTTAAATTATTGCACTATTATTCACTATTCTCTGTAAAAGTTCACGAAGAAACTATGTGTTGACACTGCTGACCACCGTAAATGCAACACCCTGAAGGAATAACAGGAAATTTACCACATGCACTAGCGGATATGCAAAGGCCTAGAATTTCAGCGCAGACACACACCACGCGCGCCTGTGGCGCCACCTCAAAGCGCTATTTGAGGCTTGGGTATTTCGAGTTCGGCAATTGTGTTTTTCTTGTGGTTTTTCAAAAAACGATCAGTTATGTCTCGTAGAATACAGCGATCAGCTTTTGATCAAGTATCCGAGTTCGACAGAGAAAGGATAGTGGCCTACCGAGATTGTGGACTACCTTTCAGGGAAATATGTAGTCGTGTTGGACAAACCCAAACAACAATAATGCGGATATGTGACCGTTAGATGCAAGATGATACGACGGACCGACGTGGTAGATCGCATCCACCTCAGTCCACCACTTCACGTGAGGACAGGCAAATTGTGCGCATGGCAGTGACGGATTGCTCAGTCACAACACGAACCGTAGCACAGCACTTTGAGTCTGGAACGAATCATTCAGTGTCTGTGCGTACCATTCGATGCCGTTTACAGCAGAGTGGTCTGTCCACAAGACGTCCATTGCTGGGTCTACCCTTGACGCAGAACCACAGACGTCTCCACCGCCAATGGTGCGATCGATGAGAGAAGGGTGTGGGCGGTAGAATGGAATGAAGTTGTCTTTACTGACGAGTCACGCATCTGTCTGCAACACCACGATGGTCGGATTCAAGTCTGGAGACATCGTGGAGAGAGGATGCTGAACAGCTGCGTTATGCACCGCCACACTGATCCTTCACCGGGTATTATGGTATGGGGAGGTATTGTATATCCCTCTCGCACTCATCTAGTACGCATTGCCGGTACTTTAAACAGCCAGCGCTACATCTCCGAGGTGTTGGAGCCAGTTGTTCTTCCTTAACTTCAGGGCTTGGCCACAGCCATATTTCAACAGAATAATGCGCTACCACACGTGGCACGCATTCTCCAAATGTTCTTCGTGAATCACCAGATTGAATTGCTTGCCTGACCGGCTCGCTCTCCGGATCTTTCATCGATAGAAAACATGTGGTCCATGGTTACTCAACGATTGACCCAGATTACACCCCCAGCTGCCACACCAGATAAACTTTGGCAACGTGTGGAAGCTGCTTGGTCTGAAGTACCCCAAGAACACATCCAAAGTCTCTTTGACTCAATGCCGAGGTGTGTGGCAGCGGTGATCTCCAACAATGGCGGCTACTCTGGCTACTGATTCTGGCAGGAACCACACTTCACAGAAGTCTATAAATTTAATCATTTGATACTTGGTCAACGTGTTATCTACAAAATAAATTTTGTTGTATTTTTTCTTGTCTTTCTTGGTGTTGCATTTACGGTGGCCAGCAGTATACATGCATAAATAAGCTTGACAAATTTTTTAAGAAGACACAGTACGATTCAATTGACAAAAATCGATCAAAAAATTATATGTAATTTTTTTAACCTAAATTACTCTTTATATACCATTCTATAACCCCACAAAATTTGAAAGCAGCTCTAAACTTAAAACACGCAGAATTATGATAGCTTTTAATTTCGTTCTTATTGGCATTCCTGTGACAAATCAAAACTTTAAACTGACTTATCTCGGAAAGATAAAATAACTAGTTTGTCTTCATTTAAAATGCTAACGCTTTTTTCTATTGTGCCTAATGCTTTGATTATTTTTTACCTGTTGCTAATAGAACATGTAACAAAGCAATACTTATTTTTTAAAAAATAATTGAACTGAGAATTTATGCATTTTTTAAGGAATTTTCAATAAGCATTCATTAAAAAAATGATTGCGCAAATACCAATCATGTTATCGCAAAGTCCATACCAACTTTTGTTATACATAGCTTGATGTATTTGTAAATAAAATTTCATGCGTGTACATAAACTTTTTTAGGAGGAGTAGCATTTTAAAATCCCTTCACAAATTTATTTTCCATAAAAAATTAAATAGTTAGTCTTTTATGAAAATTTGTGCACAAAATCTGTTTTACGTAGTATACACAAATATGATGCATCCAAGGAAGTTTTGAAACCCCTTATAAAAATTAAAAATGTTTTAGTCAGTCGTACCATGTCCCCTTAATGCTATAAAATGGTTCAATAGTTATCCGTCATTGATTAAATAATTGATGGAATTCCACTTACTTGTTTCTTCACGGTTAGGTGTAAATGATTTATTGTCTCAATAAATCTTTACTAACGTACATTTTACCAGGTATTCTTGGATGGTTGTTTTGGTTTCCCATCTATTGTGACTTTTCGTACTTGCTCAATTTATGTGATTTGATTTTGATTTTAATGCACGTCGTACTTTGGAGCAACACGAGGGATATTGACGACAGAGTCACGGTCAAGTAAAGACACCTGAGTTGGCATCCCCCTCTCCTATTTTCCACAAAACGCCAACGTGAGGACAGATTTAACGTCCATCAGCCCCTCTTTGCGGTGAGTCTTCATTCTTACTATGTTTAGAACCCGCGACACGAGAACGTCGGCCACGAGTTCATTCTGAAATCTACTGCGATTCACTACGAATATCATCTTCGAAATTATTGGTTGCATCCCTAAAGAGGCAGCGAAGATACTCAGCCTGCAGCCCGCTCATGAACCATTGCTCTTCTTTTATTTCAGAGAATGTATTCAAAATTCGGTAAGAAATTCTCTTACAAGAAATCTAACGTATCAATTTTGCTGTCGAATTGATATTCTTTTTCTATTTGTAATAGTTACGATTAGTGATAACAGACAACAGTGGACCATTTTATGGGTGGAACTAATTTTGAACCATCTCTCATACCTTACAAGCGAAAAATATTCGAATGATTTGGAGGTTGACTGTTTAGTAGTGAAAAACACAAACATGTATCAGTACTTGCTTGATTTTTCATCAAAGTGCTGTATTTAAAAAATACTAATAAACAGGAATTATTTAATGACGTTTTTCTTCTTTCTAGAGGTGATAAATAGGTTTTATTGAACATACTTTGTAACAGCAACAAAGTGTTTCGTCATTGATAATGTCACAGTGGTAGCAAAGACATCCTAAGAAGTTTGTTATATTATTGGTAATCATATGAAATCGTTTACTGATGCAATAATTGTGAAGGAGTGTTTCTTAAATTTTTTTAATTGAGTGTTAGTGACAAGAATAAAAAATATATAAAAATAGTAATTAAAAAACGCAAAACAGGAGTTATCAATATGGAAAATTGTTCAAAATATTATATTTTGATCAATTTTCCATATTTTAAATTTCCAATGTTATCTTGTTCTTTAGCATTTCTACCCCCCTCCCTATTTAATCTCTTGTTGCGGCCAAGGCGAAATAGCTGACATATGTATGAGACCCAGCAGAAAAAAAAGTTGAGTACCCTTGGTCTATACTGACGGTAGACCTTGAGACTACACTAAAGCAACGCAAACCTGATCTGTCTTCAGGAGTGCGATTAATGATGTTATCGTGTTTTCTTATGATTGCGATTTTAGGAATTTTATTGAACAGTCTCAGTGCACTACAACATCTTAGTGGTTGGTTCTCCGCAAACGATGAAAGCAGCGTTTCCATTCTACTGAGACCCACGACATCCTCCCCACATAAGACGTAATCAGGTCGCTGGCCAAAGAGGATTGTGAGAATGAAACGACACTTGGCTCACTTATCAACAACTGTATTTTAATGCATGATCTAAACTAAATTCAATATGCCATAATCCCCCTACGCATCACACAGGAACATCCCCTGGAAATCAAATGTGACCCTGGCTCCCACACTGCTCTGGCTAGAATAACAAGTAGCCAATTTGAAAGTGGCAGAAAACTTGATTCAACTTGTAAGAGATTTTGTGACCATCCAGCTTCACCGGATCACATTCTGGGATGCGGGGATATAATATCCGATCCTCTTATTATTACAGATTTTTTGGTGATCAAGAACCTACTGGAGCTGATATGAAATAGGTCAGATCGTTCGAAAATAAGAAACAACTTGAGTTTATATGAACCTGCTGGTAAAGAGAAATATTAAACAGTACACAGATGATCCACAAATAGGCGTCATAGATGGCCTGTTATATATGTCACATCTTGAGAAATATCTCCAAGAGAAATACCATGAAAAATAACATAATCATTTTAAGGACGTTACCAACATATTATTGATTTGTAAAAGTGGCTCATGTAGCTACTATAGAAGTCTGCTAAAGTAATAAAAAGCCCCCACAACGTGTTATTATACTATAAGTTAGGGTTGTGTGCTTTTTCTTAACAAAGAACTTTTCCATTCCACTCGTAGATGTTATCATCAGTTTTGTGACAGAAGCGAAATTCTCATCACTGAAACAGGACCCCCATGTGATAGCGAAAAACAGACGTATTAAAGGACAAACACAGGAACTATGTTAAGCCTCTTGATTAGAAAGGTGTAATCATCGAAGAAAGGGGGTTCTTAGTAAATTTTGTATTTCTTGATGGCGTAAAGGGAAATATTATTTCAATGAATAGGCAGACAAAAAATAAATCTGACAGTTTTCTTACAAAATTAGGTTGATAATGGACCTTGTGTTTAAGTTTCATCAGCATTCTATCATATGTTTCAAAGATATTCAACTAAGACGATTAAGGAATCATATATAAAAATCCTAATCATATTTCTATTTTTCCACGTTTTTTACCATTGCGTAGTTAGTAGATCAATAATTAAAATTTAAAACTAATATACAGTCCTTTCAAATTCCATTATTTATAATCCATGCTAAATTTTGGTATTGAATATTTTATAACTATTATAGAAAGAATTACAATATATATATATATATATATATATATATATATAAAAATTTATGTTTAAGGGGTTAGGTTTGTCATGTGAAACTCAAATATTAAAATATCTATAATACATTATGATTGTTTTTTTCGTGGCTGTATTCAATTTATAAATATTGATACGTAGATCGGGGTTCGAGGATTTTATGTAATCTGTCACAAAGAGCAAGACAAAAAGCTTCAGAAGCGCGCGATAGAAGCTTATTTTCGAAAAACAATCCTTCAAATACAGGATACAGTACTCAAATTAACAGAATAAATCTCAGAAAACCTTCACACCTACGGTATTCAGACACAGCTATGAGTGTCTAAAATACAAATATGTTAAAGATTATTTGCAAGCATTCGCTTTTCCAACATAACAGCCAAAGGTATAACTAATCGGTGGTCGACTCTTCACGGTCAAATCAATACTACTCTTCAAATGTCGAAACTGTCACCCATCCGGTACAGTAGTTAGCGACGCTGGCCATTGGGCCTGGGTTCGAGTTCCAATGAAGACATAGATGCTTGTAAATGTTCTGTGCCTTCGCAGCGGGGGTACTTTAAATAGCCGTCGAGCCACAAGTCCTCTCGGGTGGTTGGTGGAAGAGGAAGAGAGGCGGGATTCTCCTGACCACCCCCAGGGTGTTCTCCCTCAAAATTAAGCTGAAATCGAACTAAATCATTCTGACGCCTGTATGGTGCTAAAAGCTACGGCTAACGACAGGTAGCCCTTTGCCATGAGGAATTTAGTGGGTCTTGATCTGGTCTTTGTCGATCAGGTGGTGAAAGTAACAACAACAATAACAAATGCCAAAACTAGATTAACTGAGTTTCGGCGAGCGACTCCCTATTTATAGACCTCACAATTTTTTTTTTCAAAAATCCACTTGCATCAGGGATTATGATATTAGCTCCACTAATTTCCAGAAGAATCAGGGTGACTAGTTCGGTACTCCACTAATGGTTCATGGTGACTCCACTAATTTCCAGAAGATATGGTATCTAGTTCATGACTCTATAGAGTCACGAACTAGAAAAAAAGTGGTCGCCAAGAGTGTTGCCAACTTGGATTCCATTGAATCGCCCTTATAATGTAAGGAACGGCGTTGCTTGCGAATATACACATTTTTAACATAAAATAAATACAACATAGATTAATATAAACGTATTACACACATCCAGATGTAAATTATTTAAACTTTTAAAACATTCATTGTACAATACCAAAGCAATAATGCATACAAATAACAATTTTCTCTGCACTCACTACATGGACCCGTCAGTCACCCCTACTTGATACAGCGATATTTGCGCAGACATCTCAATCAGCCAATAGATGCGGTGTTTATTAACTCTAAAGCAACTCGAGGACTATTGGTGATGGACCTCTATCGAGAAAGACACCTGAGCTGGTCCTCTCCTCTTCTAACTACCAACCACACTCACGGGAGGACATATTTAACGTGCATCAGCCACTCTACACGACGGGTCTTTGGAGGGACTTATCAAGACGCACCGACTATGGGAGGGCGAGCCAGGCTACTACGTCTGAAACCCGAGATCGCCCTCCCTTCTGTATACTTCCACATTGTATCAATGTAAAGACTTCGAGCCTCGACAGATTAAGTATGCATCAGCTCTTCTACAAGTCAAGTGGTCCATGGAAGGAGATAATAATTGCGTGAAATTATGCATTTTTGGTGCACTGTGAATCCGGAATGTTGAATTCCCTAACAGTTTCTAAACAGAATGTCCAATGCGTTTGGCTTAAAAGTCTGTTGATTCTTGTCGTGAGATGATCATCACACTAGAAAACTTTGAGTACAATTGTGGCAATGCTCTGCCCATTGATAGATTTCGCATGCGATGCTACTGTCATTTGGATATTTGTATATAGCTATAATTTTGGCACTTAAATGGCCAAAATGTGACGTCCAACATACAATAAGCATCCTAACTATTCGACTGCTTTTGAAGTCACGCAATAGTCTCTCTCTTTTGTAACGATATTATTAGTAAGTATCCCACACAAACAGTTAGCACTCATACCCACAGAAATTGAATTATTAGGAGAAATTTTTGTATGAAATTAAGAGATGGTTTTTCCCCTCGCCATTTTTTGTTGTTGTTTTGTAAATAGAATAAAATTCCAGTCTCTGGTTTTTGATTCTGTTTTTTTTTTTTTCTTTTCAGAATCCGGACCCTATCCTGAGTATGCGGGTTATACCCATTCCTGAAAGAAAGTACCACGTGATCCTGGAGTTCGAAGAAAGCCCCGAACCTGCCAAGACTCCCACCTCCTCCTCGGGTTTGATGGTGGTCACCCCCGACATGAGCCCCTCCATCCGAGAGCAACTCCACTTGTTCTCGTTCCTGAAGGAGACACACGTCGTTGCGATGGGGATGCTCCTGGGGAATGTAGAAAAAATCAGTAAGTACACAGAAAAATAGAGAGGAAAAGTTTTAATTATTTTGAATTAGCTTTGAGATACAAATTTTTCTAAAATTTGTTCTTGGTATCTTAACAAATAGACGGACCAATATTTTCCCCTTATAAAACAAGTGCTTTATCGAAATTTCAGAAAAATAAATAAAGAGCAAAAAAATGCTTCCAGCAAGGATTTTTGGTTTCGTAGAAAGTGAGGATTTTCTACACATCCTATATTTATTTGATTTCATCTATCCTATGTGAGTGCGTGTGTTTGCCACTGGCGTAGATAGTCCTGAGTTGACCCCGTATTAAAATTTCTTGCGCACTTTTTTGGGGTCCCTTAATATATTAACAATTTTTCCTTACAGATGTTGGAGTCCTTGTAGCTGGGGGCCCCGTATCATGGATATGACTGATACGGCGGTAGCTACGCCCCTGGTGTATGCCTATGTGCATGTGTGTTTGCCAATACGTGTCTATGTGTGTGTTTGCCAATATGTGTCTATATGTGTGTGTTTGCCAATATGTGTCTATGTGTGTGTGTGTTTACCAATATGTGTCTATGTGTGTGTGTATGTGTTTGCCAATATGTGTGTATGTGTGTATGTGTGTTTACCAATATGTGTCTATGTGTGTGTGTGTGTTTGCTAATATGTGTCTATGTGTGTGTGTATGTGTGTTTACCAATATGTGTCTATGTGTGTGAGTGTGTGTTTGCCAATATGTGCCTGTGTATGTATGTTTGCCAATATGTGCCTGTGTGTGTTTGCCAATATGTGCCTGTGTGTGTGTTCGCCAATATGTGTCTATGTGTGTATGTGTTTGCCAATATGCGTCTGTGTGTGTGCGTACGTGTGCATCTGTGTGTGTGTGTTTGCCAATATATACCTGTGTGTTTGTCAATATGTGCCTGTGTGTGTTTGTCAATATGTGTCTATGTGTGTGTATTTGCCAATATGTGTCTGTGTGTGTGCGTGTACATGTGTGCGTACGTGTGCATCTGTATGTGTTCCTGTGTATGTGTGTGTGCTTGTGTATGTATGACTGCTTGTGTATTTGTCTATGTGTATATGTCTATCCATGTGTGTATGCCTATGTGTATGAGCGTGTGCACATGCGTTCATGCACACGAGCAGTGATAAAATATTTACAATTTAAAAGAGGGTTATAACACCAGTCAAAATATTTTCGTTGAAAACGTATATAATATTAACTCATTTTATGAACCATAAAATACTAAAAAAAAAGTCACGAATTTTAAGTTCGATGTTGTAATTCGTGTGATGAAACTTAATTCTAAATACAGTCGAACCTGTTTTTGTGCGGTCTTTTATTATGCGATTTCCTTTTTGTGCCATTTTTATATGCGATATTTTTTATGCGGTGTATAAATTTCAATAGCTTTAGCGCCACTGTAATGTTTTCTTTCTATTTAATAGTGGCGTAACGGAGACTCCCCTACTCCCTGAAAGTCATGTTTCGCCATTAATATTTTACAAATTGGGTAAATATGTATTTAGCGTAAGTCAGGCCTTGGGTCCCTAGAGCCCTGCCCCCCCTGCCGTGATACGGGGTGTACGTTACGACACTGAAATGTAGACACTTCAAGCCACTCTGTTCATTTGTTATAAATAGTCTCCCGACAATGCGCATTCAGTTGCTTTCTCTCAACGCTCCAGTAGCCCGCGCTTGATTGAAGACGAAATTTTCAATGACAGTGACATTATCAATAATTTGATAAATTATGAAGACGCGCGCGGACAAGAAGCCAGATTCTTTGAAAGCGAATAAAAATATGCAGGGATCCAGCTATGCCACAAATTGGAAAAGCATTTTCTTAAAATAGATACCAGTTAAGAAAGGAGTATAAAATTCCAAAAAGGGCTTCAATCATGTATAGCTAGTTATCGTGACATTTACAAGCATCTGACCACCGTCCTTCGTCACAAAAACTTATCTTTTACTATATGTTACCAAAAAAAAAAAATCAATTGAAATTGCTCCTTCAAGATACGAAAGCAATTTTGAACTTATTCATTAGAGGACTTTGGATTACGATGAGTAGTGTTGAATTATGTATGTGCATTTTAAAGACTTATCCGTATATACAATGAGAAATTTGTAAGGACGCCCCCTCGGGAGCCCTTTCTCCTTGATTATCAGCGTGAGCTAGAGGTGTAGGAATAAATGAAGAACTAGAAGCTGTCATGATCTTAATATAACTTTAGATCTTAAACTTAAACCTCTAACAAATTAGATGATAATAATATATATGAGAGAATCTACGGTGGAGCTAAACACACAATATATATAATACCGAAATAACGTAACTCGGACCACTATCAATAACTAACTCACCTAAGCTCAATTCCAATGCTATCTCAGATCCGAATATTAAATAGTCCCTCCTACCGTAAGCGTCGAATGAAGTAGCGATCAATCTGATCCTAGATGAAGTTAGGGTTCATTGGAGTGCAATGGTATGCACCTTGACCTAGGGGCTCTCTGTCAAGGATAACTTATGTTGGCTGTCACTTAACCTTTTAAAACCTCTTCACACTTGAATCACGGATTATCATAACATTCCTCAAATTGCCACACCTCTTACTCTAACTTCTGATATTTAAAATCTTCCTAATTTGCATCTTTCCTTCACGCTTCATTTCTTGGGTTTGGTTGGAAAAGAGTGGTTATGAAAAGACGGGTGAGTTCTTCATAAACTATATGTTTTTAAAATGTTTCCATGTGTAATATTTAATTATTTATTTCTTTATTGAAGTACATAAATTTCGTAAATAATTGGCATACTTTATAAATTCGACTTTTCTTATGCGGTCCCTATCCACCGCACGAATTAGTTTGTTATATGTAAGAGTTTATGAAAATGTTAAATATTTTTTCATGCGGTCCCCATCTACCGCACAAAAACAGGTAACATCGTAGACTTTTTGAAAATTCGTTACATTGATTTAATTAAAATAATCTGAGAAAATGCTTTTCTCGTCGTTATCTTTTTGTTGTGAAGTTTAAATCAAAATATTTTTCACAAATAATTACTCACGTGAATTTTAATTTTCATCAAGTTTTGACACTCAAAAAAAAATTCATAAAATTTTGAAATAAGGAATTTTTTAGTGTAATATATAATACAAATTGTTTACAATCAATTCTCCATTCAAGGCTATATTTTATGAATTTAAAACTTTTTTATTAAATTAAAGCAACAAGCACATACATTGGGAGTGCTTCCTGTATGAGTAGATTCAAACAACCTATACAGTTGTTTCTCTCCTGGTTTAAAGAAAAATTATTAACATGGTTTGTGTATTGAGTTGAGTTACTGTGTGTAGCTACAGGTACGATTTTGAAACTCGGAATTTGTTCGAAATTATAATATTTAATGCTTACAGATTATACTTTAATGGACAGAAATGTAGAATTATTTGCATTACACACGGGAAACAACATGTTTTTAAAAGATTCGTCAATGTTTAAATATTTACCTTCAAGAAATCGTAAATCTTTTTTGTGAAAAAAAAATCTTCCTAATTTCTCAAATTAATACTATCATTTCACGGTATTGCATATTTACCAAACTATGCATATGTGAAAGAATTTGGAAAACTTGATTTACGAATATTACCTCCAACAAAAATGTTTTAATACATGTTTTATCAAATCAAGTTTTATTTGTACTTTTGAAAACAATGTATGAATATTTATCGTGTAGTATGTTTATTAAAACCGCTGGTACATTTTCCCATGAATTTGTTCGATTTTAATATTTGTTCTTCAATATATATTGTTGGTCATCCTTTTTAAGAAACCAAGCGAATATTAAACAATTTCCAACGCATAAGTATATTTTAGATATATAGAAAAATACCATAAAGTATCAGGTTTTAGAATGAATTTTAATAACTTAAATTCTCTTAAAACTTAATTTTGTTCCGTGCATATAATATACTAGTATTTTTGAAAGATTATTTTTTCTGTGTGTCTTAAAAGACATCGAATACGAAGAGAATTTAGAAGAAAAAAATATTAGGAATGTTATTCTAACGAGTGAAATAACTGGATTTCAGATGCAATAATATAAATATAATTATGTTTTAAATTGTGTTGATTAGGAATTAGAAACTAAAGGACGTAATTTCCAGTATTTCCACAATTTACAAAATATTTGAATAGCGCAAATTTCTGTTTTATGTTGAAGACTGAGAAAAAATTAAATTAAAATCTTTTAATGAAAAATAGTTGGCAAACTAATACTGGAAGAAACAGTGTAAATTATTGTAATCACTAATTAATAAAAGTTTGATTAAGTGTTTATATTTCTTAATCCCACTGCTCCTATCTACCCTGAATCTATCTCCTACGAGTTCAATCTGTTGCTTTCTGAATCAAAAAGAGATGTTTATTCAAATATTTCTCAATTATTTCTTAATAATTATTAAAACGTTATGAAACTCCTTCGCGCATCATGTTTATATCTATAAACACTCTTTAAGCTTCATATTTTTTTTTAATAAGTGATGGTATGAATTATAAAACACTTAGTTTGTGTGTGATGATTTTTACAAATTTTTTTGGTTGCCTCTTATGTATATATATTCTCTAAAACAGTTTTTGTGCTCAAAATGCTACAAAAAGTTTACCATTTAAATTTAAAAATCCAATAGAAGAGAATAATTTTAAAATGCTACTTCTAAAATAATTGATGTACAGACGTGAAGTATGGTTTACGAGTACATCGAACTATGTATAACAAAAGTTGGTATATTCACAAAATATTTTTTTTATGAATATTTATTGAAGATTCTTAAAAATATGTATAAATTCTACATTCAACTATTTGTTTAAAAATAAGTATTGCTTTGATTTAAAAATATATACCAACTTTTTTGTTACATATATTAATAGCAAAAGTTAGATTAAATATCAAATCATTAGACACAAAAACAAAAAAAGCTTTAACTTAATTTAAAAAGTTCAGGCTTTTTTTTGTTATTGGGTTTCATGATTTGATATTTTTTCTATTTACATAACTAGTTATTTCTTCTTTGTGAGATAAATCAATTTAAAATTTACATCTCAATTTAGAATGGTAATAAAAAAGAACACAAAAGTTACCATAAGTCTCGAGTTTTTTTTTAACTCAGATCTTTCGAATTTTCTGAGACCATGGAAAGATATATAAAAAATAATGCAGGCTAAAGAAATTTGATCTGCTTCTTTGACCGTTTTTTGTCGAATGAATCGCATTGTATTTTGGTTTGTTTGATGTGTTAATATGTATTTAAAAATAAGTAAAATACCTTAAACACAGTTATAAATTTTGCATTAGATAGAAACCAGTATAAAGTGTTCTAAAAGTTTGTTGCCTTTAAAGGTATCCTCAGCTTAATTTAATCGCACACTACCCTGGCTTAATTTCAAAAACTCTTCTTATCTTTTAATTAAATCTTAACCATTATATAAAGAAAAATGGTTTAAATAGATAGATTTTTGCACGTTTATGGCAAAACAAAAAGCAATACGTTATTCGTGTACAATTCACAGCTGAAACTTTGCAAATAACAGCTTGTTCTTGTAATCTTAACACGTCTTCATCTATCAGAAAAGTATCCAAAATATATTTCACCTCTGAGTAAGAATAAGTGCTGTTTTACAATAGAGTAAAAACGTTTGGCAAAGGTACAGATCCGAATCCCGTAATCGTGGCACCTGATGTGCCCTACCTTCCCCAAAAACAAAACAAAAAATGGCGACAAAGAGCTAAAAAATGATAATGCGAGGTGTTTTCATCGAAGTTTGTTACAAGTGCCAAAGGTTTTATGAGTGAGTGACGTCGTCTGCTATAAACTCCTCTGCACATTAAGACAATGCTGGTAGTGCCATCCGCTCTGACGATCTGGTGACAGTGGGATATGATTCATGAACTGTGACGGAGTTCTTAAGAAATTGCTTCGAAGCGTTTTGGATTCGTTTTAAGAGCACATTAATGTGTTTTTGTGTTGTGACTGAAAATTGCGGTCCAGCTATTTCGGGTCTTCCTGTAAAATTGTTTCAATCATCTGTCTTTATTTGATGAACATTTTTCTGAAAAACATGATTTTTTTCAGCTGAAATCTATTTTAGGCATTTTGTATCATTGTAAAAGGTTTGCGTGTGAAAATGTAATTCTTCCTAATTACGTCGGAAAGAAATCAATCCCTCCAAATATTAGATGAGAAGAGTCAGTGCTGTGCATCCATACGATCTTACCGCGGATTCTCTATTCGTGCGCATGCGTCAACTATTGCAACTCTATTTTACCAGAGGGAGTTTCTGTACTGTTTTTTGTATTCGCCTACTAGGTGCAGATTGAGTTGTCCAATTCTTTCATATTTGGCGTCGTGTTTATTTACGGTAATGTTGTGAAATATGAAATTGGGTGAATGTTGTTAAAGTAGAAAGTAAATATATGAGAGGACGGAGAAATGGCTGTTATTTCATGTGTGTCGTCACAAGAAGTCCAAGTTCATCACATCAATTGGCCCTTGAAATGACTTAATAGGGGTGAGGCAGTAAATTCGAAAATTGCAAACTATTCCTAGTCAAATAAAAAAAACAATAATTAAATTAAACATTATAGTTCATTCTAATATCGAATGAGATTTTTCAGAATTTAAGTTTAGAATAGTGGTGTAAAAACTGTAGAATAAATTACTTGACTTATAAGTCTGGTAAACATTTTGTAAGTAATTAACCAAGAATTTGATTTTTATTTTGGTACGATTTTTGAAGGAATATATAGTTTTTACTTTTAAAATCACTTCGAGTTTTTTTCCAAAACATTTTGTGATTTTTTAAATTTTTTTTATTTTGGATAACTTTTGTGAGTTTGCTGCGTATCCTCACGAATGAACTCATGGTCAATTTCTGTTTTTTCCAGCTGAGTTTCCATTTGTGACTTACCTGGTGGTGAACGGCGGAAGACACGAGCTGTCGCAGAAGTTGCAGTGCGTCGAGAGTAGGCCCCTTTCCGACCCCATCAGGCAGCGGCGTTTCTTAGGTGTGAACTATTCTGCTCTACCTTGACTCTCCTTAACTGCGTGAAATCATGGCTCGCTTCTAAATTGTCTTGCTACGTTCCTATAGAAAACTATCATTTTTTAAAAAAAATCATAATTAACCAGAATGTTCTGTATTTGATGTATTATAGTATAAACGTGAATCGAGAGAGAGACAGGAATTCTATAGTGGTATTTTAATGAAATTTTTCTTTATATGATATTTTTGTTCATAAAGAAATTAATTTAGTGGCATTCATGGCACTGATTTACTTAAATGATTTAAAATTTTCTCTTTAGAAGATATTTTGTTCTTAAACTGTTGTGTTTACTTTTTGGTCTGTAAAAGATGAGTTTTCCTCCGCATTTTTAAAAATCTAGCAAGTACAAAAAAGTAACTTTACTTCCAGGGGGAAATAATTTTTCAAAATAAATATTTTGGTCTTGAATATCTGTTTAACTTAACTTTTTCTCTAGAACTTGAATGGTTTATTTTTTGAAATGGCGCAAGGCCGCTGAAAAGAATTATCTTTCTTCATATATCGTGGGCAAACGGCAATAACGCGATGACTGCATTGGAAAACAAATGCATTGACTTAAATTGATACATAATAAGAAAACGATGGGTATATTGTTTTGATATGACTGTTAGTGTTCAATAATATATTTAAGCATATATAGTATAACAAAATAAAAGAAGATACCAAGTGAAAAAGTTGTATTACCAACAAGGACAAAGAAAAGAAAGAAATTGGAGTTTAAGAGACATAACAAATATAGATATAAAAGATTATTTGGACTAAAATGGAATTATATATGTATATATATACTACAGGCCATTAAAATTGCTACACCAAGAAGGCGATATGCTACAGACGTGAAATTCAAACGACTGGAAGAAAGAGTTATGATATGTAAATGATTAGCTTTTCACCACATTCAGACGAAGCAGGCACCGGTAAATTAACTTATTACTTTCCCAAAATTCGTTAAAAATCAATCTTGTTCGTACCCATATATTTTCGGTTGTATACTTCATCAATCTTGTTCGTACCCATATATTTTCGGTTGTATACTTCAGGAGTTTTCATCGGCTCTTTTTGTAATCGTTTTTTTTTGGCACCTGCTTTATAATACTGTCGATTATAGACAAGTTCTATTTTTACTTAGGATTTTGAAACCAAGGCATCTTAAAAGTTATAATCGTACATGTTTTTAAACATTCCATGTGCACTGGGATATTTTTAACAAACTGGTAGAAAAAATAATTTTTAAACTAAAAAACTGTTTTCTGTTTATATGTAAAGAAGTTTTTTGAATATCATGGACAAAAAACACAAAAATAAACGCATTCAAAACGCAGATATTTTAATGCTATTTTCGTTTTTGCTGAGTGATCGGGAGGCAAACCACAAATCTCATTCAAAACGACTTTTCGTGCTATCAGAATTTGCTGAATAAGCATTTGTATATCGTTTCATGAAATATTTTATTTAAAATATTTATTGGTGGAATTGAATAGTATTTTGTGTACTCTCTATATTTTAAAAAACGTTGCTTCCTCTGAAGACTTTGAAAGAGCTATTTATTTTGGCTTTTTTTAGTTCTTATTATCCATTCATAAAATTAAAATTCGTTTTGTGGCTGCCAAATCTATTTTAAGAAGTATTTTACCTTGGTCATATGTTGTTATGTGAAAATAATTATCATTTAGTACGACGTCGTCAAGAAAAGTCCCAAATATTTTAGATAAGAGAATTTTTTTTCTTAAAATATTGTAGAATAGGATACCATGGAATTGTTTTTATATAACACAGCTTAAGAATATATTTCCTGATACATTTCTATTCGGTATTTTCAGACAGACGTGTAACTTACACCCCCAACCCCCGCTTTACGGGGGGGCAGGATTCTAGAAACCCAAAGCCTAACTGACGCTATGTATTCGGGGCTCCCATTTATGCGTTTGTAAGACAAGTGAGCTTAGTGACACTTTGATAGGAATCCATCTTTCTGAGAAATTAGTTGGTAAAATTTTGGACATTTTACAGAAGCAAAAGTCCTCTTGCGAGTGATATAATTGTGAAGTGGATGCGGTAAAACTGGAGGAAAACGAAGTGGCAGGATGAAAAAATTAGTGATCTGAACAGAGGAATGTAGCAGTCCTTATTGGTTGAAACAAATGCAACACACACACAGTCGAGAGTTCAAAAACCTGGGATTGCGTCCAGACGCTCACAACTTAAACATAGCTACTCAGAGTGTTGATTAAAATGGAGCAAAACTAACCTTCATAAAATTGTGGCTCAATTCATGTGACGTCACAAGATAATAACAACCATGTTTATGACACGGATGATAATTAATTAATTATGATTAATCACATGATAATGTTTTTAGCAAATCAGTACCAAATTTCATGTGATGCCACAGTCACATGATAAAAGCAATCATGTATTTCCAGCTAATCAGTTCATGCGCTTCGTTGTTGCCAGCGTTTGATCTTTTCAGAAACTTTCTCTTAAAAAAATACAAATTTGTTAACAACAATAATACACATGGGTAAACAAAATGCATTTTATTTATAAGTACATACATAAAATAAGACTTTTTTTTAATTTTAAAATCCTTTCAAGAAATTTATTTTTTACCAACTTATAAGATTTGAAATTTTACCCAAGTTTTACAAACAGAACAACAAGTACAATCAGCTTAATGTTAGTTTTCAATGTTAGTTTTTAGTGTTCAATGGAGAACACGTGTTTGTCCTTATTATGTGACTGCCATGAATTGAGCCCATTGAGTGATGCATCTCGCTTTACAATCTGAAAGATTGATAGATTTATCTGGGTTTGGTGGATACATGACAAGTGCTTCTTAATTTACTGCTTTGTGACGACTTTAAAATTGGGTGAGGACAGCATCATGGTGAGAGAATGTTTTCCGTAGTTTGACACAGGTTCTTTAATAGCTGTCATTGGAAACATGAACTCTGACGCGTATCAGAAAATGCCGCTGTCCCGAATCTAAAGTCCCGTTGACATGGCCGAACATTGGCGGCAAAATACCGGCAGTGGTTCTCTCTCGACCCGTTTACACGACGAACTGTATTATACCAGTTTGAAAAGTGGCTTTGATCTTTGTACCCGCTTTGGAGCAGGGCAAATGTGGAGAAAAGCGAGTTCATTTTCCCTTGATGCATTGCGACCAAGATTCATTTATTCAAAGAGGGTTGCTGTTATTAATTGTGCATGTTGGTCCACTGAAGAAACAAGAGCTGTAGTTAACATCTGGGGAAATAAAAAAATACAGCAAAAATTTGTTGAAACTGTCCGGGATTTAGAAGTGTATAAAAAAAATTGCGATGAATTAAAAAGAAACTGGGGTATGCTCGGACGGCTCCACAAATTTCTGACAAAATAAAAGCTTTGAAACGGGAACTTTTCGATGCTAATTTGATACAGGAGTTCTATACGCCGAGTTGTTTAATTTCTCCAAAATGGAGAGTAACATTACGCTATGGTTACCTTGATATTTCTATCGTTTGGTAATGTAGTTGTCAAGGGAATGACGTTTATTATAGTTAGCTTTTATTGGGTTCTTTGTTTTCGCGGTAACCATTCTATAGTCTTGTTATTATATCAATCAATCACTAGATTCTCATGTAAATGGGCTGAAAAAAATACCGGTAAAACGCTGACGCTTCTCCGCAACCCCAATTCACCAACAATTTATGGATGTAAATGTAAACAGGGCCTAAAGCAATGTTTCGGAAAAGACCCATTTCTCTTCCTGCAGGATAAACTTCTGCATTCACACATCGAGACTTGCACAGCCAGGATTTGGCAAAATAGGAGTTCAAAAACAGAACTCTGGCCTTCTCAGTGTCCCAATCTAAATCTCACAGACAAATTGTAGCGCAGATTACGTAGCCAGCCAAATAGATCCTCTTCACTGCCGACATTCACTTCAGCTATGATGGACGTCCGGAAATTAGTTCATTTGGCCACACACACACACCTAGAAAAAACTGATGGAAAGTCTCATCAGACATGTGCTGGCTGTCGTAGATGCAAAAGAGAAATCAACGTCATATTAATATATGTTTTAAGACCTCCGTGTCCGTACCGTTGGGTGTCCAGATACTTTCGGTCAGATAGTGTACATCTCTCTGGATCAAAACTAAATTTAATAAAAAATTATTTCCAAAAACAAGCATTTTTATCTAATTGCTACGTATATCACACAGTATAGTATTTGAATGGAAAGTGTATTTTTCAATAATTTCAAATTTGAATAATCTCAATGCATTTTTTTTCATTCAGCTGGGTACGAGGAGACCATCACCATCACAAAACCACCTCTGACATTCCCTGAAAAACCACCCTCTGACAAAACAGGCTTTGTGATCAGCCTGTACCAAGTCCTACCAGGTGAGGACGGCCTGAGATTCGAACAAAACTGGGTCATGTGGACAGGTGCGAGGCAACTCTACAGAAACGCCCCGGACTACCTAGGACTCAAGAGGATATCTGTCCATAAGAGTGTGCTCCCTACGAAAGTCATCAATTATTGCTTGCTTTGTGAATTTTCCAACATCCTGGACCATCTGACTGATGCTTGCGTCGTGATCGACCACCTCCGAGCAAGGTGTTGTGGATTCACTGGGATTTACAGAATTCTGGATTCTTTATAGCCAAGTCGTAGTGATTCGAGTTTCGAAATCATTCTAAGCATAATGCTGATATAAATCTGTGATTGATAAGGATGATTCGATGGATGTGAGAGGTGTGGGGGGGCACAGTGGTAAGATTATAGTGGGATATCTTTGTGCGAGTTCGATGACGAACGAGAATTCTGTAAAAAATTTATGAAGGACAATGTATTTTTAAATCTATTTTGATTGTATATGCTCACAGTGTTTAATATGTCAAAGTGATATGTGTAAATTTGTGTCATAAAATCATATGTATAGTGAACAGAGTGTTATTTTAATATTTAAGGAAAATTTATAGACATTGGATGATTGATGCTAAATCATTATGTTTTTTTCTTCTCAATGTACAAAAACCTTTTTGTGGGGTTTCTTGGGTGGTAAAAGCATGCGTGAATTTTAATATAGCACTAAAAACAACAGTGAATTTGTTATTATTTTCACGCTTCCATGGTTGATTAAGAATCATTGTTGAAGATTCATCCAAAAGCGTATTACTTAAGGACAGTACTTTTATCTACATTAAACCCTATTAGTAAATAAAACATAAAGTATATTAAAGGCCTTTGCGGGCAGTATCTTAATTTTGGCCACCACTTAAAGGGGTCGGTGCCGAGAAACAATCTATTAAGGTAAAAAAAATTTATAATTATTGGAGGAGAGCACCGTGTTCTCCCTGGTGAGGGATGTAGACTCTACAACCACATTAAAATGATCTAAAAACTTTTTTCTTTTAATACTTTGATAAAAAATATGAAAGTTTTATTTAATCACTGTTATCTGTATGTTATAATTAATTTAAATTATTAGATTTTTTCCCCTTGACACATATTTATAAATTTGATAGAAAAATATATTTCCTTTACGAAAGATATCCATAGAACTTGATTTTTAAATTATTTTCGGCAAAAAAATTTTTAACAGCTCTATTAATATCGATATTGTAATAAAGTGTTCACTGATCACAAACTAATTCATTTAAAAATATATAACACAGAAAATATTCTTTATTCTTTTAATCTAATATTAAAAGAAATTGTTAAAAATTTTTCATATATGTCACAAAAAATATGCTGTTTTAAGGATAAACGTTTAAATTACCTAATTTTTCATATATGTCACAAAAAATATGCTGTTTTAAGGATAAACGTTTAAATTACCTAAGTAAAAACGAATCGCTTCGAATTACTGATATCATGCAATTATAATGGACTTAAAATGTCGTAAATATTGATCATACCGGAGTTTAAATGTCGCAAACATTGATTGGACTGCAGTTAAAATATCGCAAATATTAGCTAGTCAAATATTAATTCACTTATAGTATTTGAAAGAATATTTTAATAAATAAATAAATTTTGATCGAAACATAAATAAAACTAATGGTGAATTATTTAAAACACTAATCGACGTAGTTCAAAACAGATAACTTTCAAAAAATTCAAGGAAGCTAAAAGTATTCCCATAAAAAATAATTAATTAGTAAGATTTGATCACTTTTTAGAAATTGAAACCGTATGTGAAATGTTTAAATACAAACCATTAATTTTAAAACGCATTAAATAAAAATAGAAAAGGAAGAATTTGTGACTGTTATCTTAAATTTAAAATAACACTCTGATTTGGTATGTTTATTGTGTATGATACTAGATTTAAGAAAAATAATCACACATGGAAAAAACATTCTCTTTAAAATCAGTGTAAGAAAATTTAGTTTAAATATATACATTCCTCTTAATGTTTCACAGCTTTCAATACTTGTCTAATACCTTGTTAGGGTAGAAAAAACTGCTGAAAATCTTGTTGCATGTTACTTTTTTTATTGTGCATTCTATAAATTCTTTCGATTTACAAGCAATAAATAATTGGTGAAATAATTTTAGGCAAGTAAAATTAAAGTAATTTTGTTGTCCTAAAATATAATGTAAGATTCGTGTTCTTGTTTTTGTATTCTGGACTGGATGTCCCAAAAGTTATCTCTAAATTTTACCAGACGCTTACAAATTATTTCATTTCTGAAAGAATTTTATAACAAGCCACCGATTTTCCTTCGACGAGGAGCTCAAGTTCAGTTCTGTATCGCCCCTAGAAGAATAAATAATAATAATAAATTTTAACAGTTCTCACAAAATGTTATCAATTATAAGGTAAAAAAATATTTTTGAACTTATTTAATAATTACCATGCATATTAAAATAATGTAATATATTTTGTATAAACTAAATATAAATATATGCAAGCAGTATTCTGAATGGTGGACACAATTTCTGCCAAGTCTATTGTGTTCTATTTATTTCTGTACCAAATTCTATTTTTAATACTGTATTTATAATTAAAGTTTTAAAATTTTTGATACTTAAGAAAACAGCTCATTATACTTCTTCAAAGACTAATTGTCATTTGGGTCACATGAGGCAAACTAACTGTATAAAAATTTGAAATGTCATAAATTTGTGTCACTATATTACATATATTAAAATATTTTTCTCTCAAAATAGTAAAATAAATAATTTTTTTCTAAGTATGGTTTCTAATTATTTCCTTTTGTAACCACTGTTGTCATATTCACTGTAGTAACTGACTACTCTAAGCAGCTCCTCCATTGACCATTGATCTCGTGACAAATATTTCTAGTGTTTTAAACTTTGTCTATACTTCCCTTAACACGGGGGCGGTCACTGCAGAAATCTTTAATTCTGAGAAAACTGTTTATTATTTACCAATGAGCTTGTCAGTATCCTCCAATAGGGCAATCTTCGTGGGAACTAAAATGCATTTGTTACACATCTTCCTCTTTCGGGGGAGTTGCAAACGTTTTTTACAATTTTAATGTACTTGGGTTGACTAAGTTCCCAAGTAACCACTTTTGTTCCAAAATATTTTCTATGAACTGGCTACATTTCCCCCCTGTAGTGGTTTTAATAGCTGTGTTGTACGACTCATTATGGCTTATAAATATAAATGAACAGAATATCAACAAAAAGAAATGAGCATCTGCAATCTCTATTGAATGATGTTGAAACTGATAAAGTAGGGGAAGAACCTGATGAAATAGTGGATATTAATCCTAATGTGACGGACGCGACCTTCACATTAATCATCTTGGGGAATATTTGAGCTAGCATTCACGTTTAATTCACAGTCATACCTCTCAAGAAGAAACCTGATATGTAGATTAGTATGACTATATAAAGTCAGAGTTTTGTAATTGTTGGAGGAAGGAGCTGTGCAAGCCGTAACGAAGTGTAACTTAAAGAGCGGTGTTTGTCACTGTATTAAATGAGTGGATTGGGGATTTGTAGTCAACGTTAGATTAAATTGATTACTTGAGCTTGTTCGCTTAAGGTTTAATGCTTTCTCCCTATTCACTTAAAGGTTAATCTGTTGTTGATTAGTGTGCTTAAGTAAAATAAATATTGGTTATAATGGAAGTTTCTGGTTCTCACACACTCTTAGGTAGGCAAGACGGTGAAGGAGCAACTTCAGGGATAAGACACTCACAATGATACCGAAGTAAATTTTCAGAAAAGCGATGAATATTAAACGCTTAAGTTGAAAGGAAAATAATTTTCAAACGCTACCTAAAAGATCCAAGAAAGATATCAAGTCACAAGGATTAGAGTAACTCAGTCACCCCTAAAGTTAGTAGAGAGTGCGTGACTTCACCCGGGTTAAATGACGATTATAGTTTATCTACCCATAAGTGTTTGGACTCCTTTGCAAATGCCGATATCTCCACAGTTAAATATGTTTTCGAATATAATCAGTCGCCTGGAAGGTGCCACGAATCACAGAGTTATCTGATTTCGAAAAAATGTGTAATCATCGAGTTTCACAGAAATGGCTAATCCCTTGGAGACATATTTAGCGAACTGAGTTACACAAAATCGATTGTGATTTACGTGATTCAGAAGTAGAAGGCTGGAAGGGATTGTCGAAATTTGCCAATGTCAGCAGACCCACGAAAGTTGGCGATGGAAACAGACAGGTGCTATCCGGAATAATTTGAATTGCCACATGGTACACTTACTCCAAGAGTTTCAACAGGCATTCAGTTGTGGTGTTTCGATGAATATCATCCACAAAGGAGTTCATATGCTCGTTTTTCATGGTTGTGCTGCCGTTCACAAGCCTTTGATGCCCATGCTGCCCGGTTAAGGTGTTGCAAAGCATGTCGACCGTAGATGAGTGAAAAGAAGTTCTTGAAAGTGGTTAGTCAAAGTTTTTGATATGGCAGGGTCTGGCGTCTGCTTAGAGAAAACCTCCTGTCACAGTGAAGGGTCGGTGGAAAATTATGGTTTTTTTCTTATTTAGTCTGGAAGGCCCAATTCAGGGTTAGCTCAATACCGACGCTTTTTTGGGATAACAGTGTGCTTCCTACGTTGGGGTTTGGACCCAGTCGTCCTCATCATTTGATCAGGTCTGTCACCAAAAACCTTGAGTAGCTAAAGAGTGCGACGTTAATGACTCATGAAAAAAAAACTACTATCGGTATCTGTACAAGGATATCTAAACAAATTCTCTTTAGAAAACACGGTTAAGTGGGTTCTGGGTGTATTGCTTCTCATGGAGGCTCTATTAACTATTTAATGTGAATAAAGTCTGTTTTTTCTCTCTACTGTCCAAATACTTATTGGTAGATAGTATATCGGATAATCAGTCAGTTGTGTAAATAACAATTTAAGAAATAAGTGTTCGCACTAATAACTTAATGTGTTACACCTAGAATGTATTTTTATAACTACCTCAGCGACAATTTATCTAAAATATAAGAATTGATGTTCATATTATTGACAAATATACACAGAAGCAAATATTTTAGTCATTTTGAGCGAAACAAGAATTCGAATTAAAAGAGCTCGAAATTGGTACTTTTTACCAATCACAACACTGCTATTTGTTCCAGAAATGGTGAATTTTATTAATTGACGTAATTAAAGATTTTGAGGTTGCCGGTATTGATTGCGTAATAGAAAGATATTTGTGAAAAAAAATTTGGGGTTCCCAATCGCTCCCATTTGAATATTCCCAATCGCTTAAGAAAGACATTAGCCGTCAAAAACATCAGATATATATTTATAAGAATGAACTATTTCTACAAATCATGAAACTTCCAGATACTAATGTGAAAATGGCGCAACACTCACCGATACGATCATTCGGGCAATGGAACCCATGTCAGGAATTTGGATCTCCATGTTCTCGCCCCCATAATGCCCTGCCTTGACAGGACATCCATATTCAGATCCTTCTGGGAAGAGGGGCTCTGCCTGTTGACGGAACATGGTCAAGTACTTGCAGAGTGAGATAGTGCTGTAAAAACAAAAGAACATTAAAAAGAAAATTGCAGTATTTGATCAATTAAAACATCCGATATATATAAACTGCTGATTGTAAAAAGTGCAACAGCATGAAGGAATCATCAGAATTAAATGAAAATTAAAGTACAAATGATTTGTATTAGTACAAATTAATGACGAAATTGTCAAAGCAAAAAAACTATATTAAGTGTCTGAAATCAGTATTTGGTGTAGCCACCACGCGCTGCGATAACTGCTGCTATACGACGCGGCAGGGAGTCACACAGATTTTGAATGTCTGTTTGTGGAAGAAAATTCCATATTGATTGTATGTGCAGCAAAAGTTCGTCTTTTGGAACTGCGGAACGTGGATCACGAGCGAGACGCTGACCAACCAAATCCCACGCGTGCTCAATAGGCAACATATACGGTGAACAAGCAGGCCAAGGAAGACGTTGCTTGTGTTGGGCTGAACAGAAGTCTCGAACAGTCTTAGTAACATGTGGGCGTGCATTATCCTGCTGAAAGATAGCTCCAGAGATGCCTTAAGGGAAGGGAACGACTTCGGGCTGTAGCACTTCACGGACGGACCTGTTTAGATTGAGATTACCCTCAATTCGTAGCGAATTGGATTGTTTATGATACGAAATTGCACCCCAAACCATAACTCTGGGTGTTAGGCCACTATGTCGTTCGATAACCCACTCTGGAAGGCAGCGTTCACAGGCAGAGCGTCTAACACGAGTGCGGCCATAATGGCCCCACAAATTGAAGCGTGATTCATCTGAAAAGACAACGTGGTGCTCATCAGCTTGCCAGGATCTGTTCTCATGAGCCCATTGCAGACGCAGCCGTCGATGATTTGCCGTGGGGGGGGATCCTGTGTAAAGGCACCCTTGCACGTAATCCACGGTTCAGCAGACGTCGACGATCTGACGAAGCCGACATTAGTGTGCCTGCAGCAGTAGACCAACGTGCTGCAAACTGCCTGGAGGAAGCTGTACGGTCATTCACCGCCCTGCGGAGCAGGTGTCGATCGCCGCGCGCTGACGTCACCTTCCGTCATCCACTGCCAGTTTTTTGAGTTGTTCGGTGGTCGTCCATCCACTACTTCCAAACTCGTATCACTGTGGAACTGTTCCGCTGCACACGAGCTTTTATTGCGTCATAAGAAAATCCTCCTTCTCGAAGGCCAATAATCCTCCCCCGTTCAAACTCCGTAAATTGGAGTTTCTCCTTATTTCGTCGTGGAGGCATACTTAGGTTTCACTAAACATTCGCCATTAACAAATAATCATTAACTATTCTAAATATCCCACTACAGCTCTCTATTTATACGCTTTCAGCATCAGTTCAGAGGGTGCTGCTCATGCCACGCATGCGCAGTGGCTCTGAAACTCGACTGTTTTACGTAACATCGTATAATTCATATTTGCTGCAAAGTTCATTTAATTCTGATGATTTCTTCATAGTGTTGTATTTTTTACAAACAGTAGTGTAAGTATGTCCAGAAAGTATCTGACCATAATTTTTTGTGCGTAAGTGAATGAAGCGCGATTGGAGCATATCTGTAATTGATCCGAACGTGAATCCTTTTTCCTACCTACAAAATCTTCCAATAAGTGGTAGATCTCTACATGAATAAGAAGGTATTAGTGAACGTTTTGTGTAAAGCTTGGAGATTTCATTGGGCGAACAAAAGAGACAATGGCACATGAAAAATAGTGAAAATAGTATGTAAAAGATACAATAAGCATGATTTTATAAAAAAAAATTGTTGGATATTTTTAACGCACCTTGTACGCAACTATTAGGTTTTTGCTTGAAATTGACATTTGACTATCATAGATTTTTTTTCCACTTTTTATACAAAATATTTTAATAAGGAATTTTGATAAAAACTCTAGTTCCTTATTACTGACTGGGTGACTTGTAAGATTTTATTTAAATGTGTGTGTATATATTTTATTGAGAAATATTCTTTTCTTTACTATTTAATCAAATAGTTGCCAAATTGTAGTCATAAGAAATAAAGTATGAAGATAAAGTTTCCTTTTCTCATATTTGATGTGCAAGGAGTTGAGTTTAATTACAAAAAGAAGAGACAACAGTTCACAAAATGTTGAGTTTAGTTTGCTGAAAGATAAATTTGTGCTTGACAGAAAGTTGAATTAATTTGAAAAGTTTACACTCCTTCACAAAAAATTGAATTTTGTTTCCATAAAACTGATTTTTGATTTGCAAAATATTTAGTTTTGTTTCGTAGAAAGATAAAATCTAGTTATGAGAGGTTGAATTTCTTTTACAAAAGAAAGAAAATTTTCTTATAAAACATTGCTTTACTGAAAATTAAATTGACTTTTGCAAAAATAGGAATTTGATTTACAAATAATTGAACTTATTTTCCCAAATTATAATTTTTATTTGAAAAAGATTGAATTTGGTTTACAGAAGAATGACTTTTCTTTCGAAATACTGAATTTTATTACCTATGGGGCAAATTATTTCACATAAAAGTTATATCTGATTTACAAAAAGTTGAAGTTGTTTTGCAGAAAGTTTGTGACGGGCTCATCGCGCATTCTATTAATTATCCTCTTGGGTTTTTTGGGGCCAAAATAGGCACTTTCCAACCAAATTCAGAAGCGAAGCGTTATTATGCAAATTAAGAACCTTTAAATAGCAGAAGTTTAGCGTAAGCGGGCCTTGTGAAAAGTGATTATGCTAGTCTGAGTTTAAGCTCGAAAGCTGAAGTAAGCCGATATTCCAGAGTTGAACTATTCGAGCCAGTGTGTTCAAGTCAAGGTGGATACCATTCCACATGAGATAAACCATAACTTCATTGAGGATTCGAGTGACGTACTACTTACCTAGGATATATAGGTAGGATCGTTCAAATTAATACTAAGAACTGTGTATATACTGAGATTAGTAATAGGCGGTAAAGTTAAATATAGTGATTAGGTCGCGCTTATTTGCTAATACGTATTGTGTGTTTCTTTACGGTTCATTACCCACGGGCAGATGTCTTACAAGTTGAATTGGATTTGCAAAAGGTTGAATTTGATTCGTGAATTTTACAGGCAAAAATATGTATTTGTTTTCATTAGTTGCAGAAAGAGGAATTTAACTTGCAAAAATTGAAACTTTTAGATTAAGGATTAGGAATTTGTACTAACAAATACACATAAGCTAATCCTAAGTTTTGTATGAATACCCAAATATATTTACCAAGATCCAAATTTTCCAAGTAAGCAGGGAATAGGAACGTCGATGTTCACTCCAAAAACTCTCTTTAGTTTATAATAACGAGTCTTGAGCATGGCACCCTCCGGAACATCCCTCAAGATGTCGAGATCCATCGTCACAGTCATGTTTTTCCTCAGATTCACTGGATCAGGTGAGATCTCGAATTTTCCAACATTGGCGATGTGAAGTTTTCCCGCTATTTTAAAAGATTTATTCTAAATAATTTTACTCATAGAAAAAAGGATCGTTTGGTTCCGAGGCTGTAGTGATTAAATTAATTCTTAGTATTAAGACCTTCAACTTTAAAAATAAAATTTGAATTTAAAACCCAGAAAGAAATAGAATTCTAAATTCGAATACGAATCATGGAATAAAATCTTCCAATTTAGAAATATTCAAAACAGGAAACGGTGAGGGGTTCAAATTTTGGAATTGTTCTTATAAAAATATTTTTGCATCAATTCTTCAAATATACTGTTTACATATTTTGTATTTTTAAAATACCTTTTATATGCATGCAATTAAGATCGTTTACAATTACTTTCCATTTATATAGCCTTAATTGGGAACTCTTACCACGAACAAATATGAATGTATAAAACACAATTCTATTTTAAAAATAAATTAATATGTTCTAATTTTCATAGTAAATAAATGTAATAGTATTTGCTTTATTTTATTTCCTTATAGAACCATATGTTATTTAATTTATATTCTTTAAATATGAATTAAAGGAGAGAGAAATGAAAAAATGATAGAGGATTGTTCATTCGTCACGAAAGGTGGCGTTACAGAACGCTCCGCCAAAAAATAAAACTGTAGTTTGAAAGGAGAGATTTGTAGACCCCTCCCCCATCTATTTTGTAGGTCAAGGCCAGATACTTTGGGAAAAATTGAAGCTCGAGGAAAATAAAGCTTTTCTCTTCCAAGGAGACTGGGATTTTTTGTTTATTTTGTGTTATCTAATAATTATTTGATTCAAAGAGTTGTTCGGTAGAACAAAGAAAAAGCATCGTCTTCATTTTTTGAAAGATTTTAATTTTGTGATATGAGTCAAAACATTTCTAAAATTTCAAGATATTAAAATTTTACTATAAACTGTTTTCTATCCATTGATTGCAGTCCATAAAAATTCTAATAAACTTATGCCCTTAAAAATATTCTTATTTCAAACTTACATATTTTTGTGATTCTAATTAGAAAAAAATGTAATGATTAACAAGAATTTATTCTCAATAATTTCATATTTGATAAAAAATATTAATTTTTTTTAATTTTAAAAATCAAGATACATATAGTCTAGTAAGAAAATTGAAAAAATCACTCTCTCAAACGGAAATGTTTTATAATTAGTTTAATGATTACAGACGTGTATATTTGATATTAGTCTATTATAAACACTGTGAATTATGTACACAAAACTAGCATAAGGGGGGGAATATTAAACATTTAGCAATTAAAAATCTAAGTCTTTTCTATTCAAAGTCATTCTTTTTAGTGTCTTCCAACAATATTAGAATATTCTAAAAATAAAATTTTGGTTAAAAAGAGTAAATTAAGTTAACGTATTCTTGAATTGTGTGTAGTTCAAGATTGTTCTAACAAATATTGCAACCTTTAGTATTACATTAAACGCTGCATTTTAGCTTTCCTAATTAAATACGTCTTCTTGCTTTGCATCCGAACTGATTATTACAGTACCTATTGTATGACAATTTGTTAGCAAAAATAAATCTTATCGATTTTTCTTTTCATTAAAGTTCATGAAAGTAATCGGATCTTCTATAAATTCTTATTCAAATATCAGTAACTAAATCCTATCTATAGATGTAATATACACTAGAATTGAGAAGGCCAGGAAGATTAAGATGAAAATATTGGAAATTAAATTTCTTAAAAAGGAAATCATTCTCGATCGATATAATGTACATTAGAAATGAGAAGATTAGTATCCAAAGAAACATAGTGAAAATTAAATTACACTGTTTTGCATTACAAATAAAGTAAATTGGCAGATAATTATTCTGTACCATTAAAAAATGCTTTTCGTTTGTTATTGTGAAAAAATGTATTAAACTCACTGCATTCTTCGAATTTGAAGAAGCCTCCCAGCGATGTTCCACACAGAACCGTGAAGACCGCTAGAATCAAGCCAAGACGTTCCATTGCTGCAGTCTTTCAGTCGAATGTCGTGATTTGGATTCAATGTGAAATTCACTTCTCTCAATACACATCTGTTAACTGAAAATTAAATCACAGAGAAAAAACGGCACCTGTTTATGCTTATCTTTAATTGAAATAGACAGAACATTCGAAATATTCTTTTTTTTCTTTCATGGGATTGACATTTAGCTGGTTTTGACTTTATTTAAGGATTTTTGTGACCTGGATTTCTTTCTGTCGTTCTGAAAATTAGTTTTTATTATGATTGTTATGCTAATTGTCCTAAATTTAAAGAATGCATTATCGATCAAATATTTTAAACCAATACATAAAGACGTAATTATAAAAAATAATGAATGTATTCCGAAATTGTGTGAAGAAAACCATTATTGACAGTATTTCTAAACCATCTGAGGGATGTTTTACATGAAATATAACGTAATTTCTGTAACAAATAAAATCGATAAGAGGCTTTTTTTTAAAGAACTTGAATATGCATTTTTTCCCACAAAAGGATTTAAACATTTTTATAAGACATTTATATTTCACATTTGAAGTTTTATAAAAATAAAAACATTTATATTTGAATATTTTATACCACAGTAAAACAGCATGCTGTTATACATATAAACTCAGACTCAGTGACGCAACAGCCCATGAGGGCCACGGCCTACTGTGCCCATCCCAGTATACGTGACCATTGGGTGCTGAGGTGCATGAGCAGATGTCCCGATCAGGTGGTCAGTCTGAAGTGAGACCCTTGTGTTTAAGTCCCCATGCAAGCTTGGTACTCATTTGTGGACCCACTGCAGTAGAGATGAAAGTGTTATACATATAAGAGTGCAAAAAAATAATATTAATTAAATACTATATATTATTCTACAATTGTAATTCTTAACATTCCGCCAGACGCAGCTGGTCTGAGAGACCAGCAAAACAGTTTTTTAAATGCCCCTCCTACACCGGACGGCTGAGAGGAACGCAATGGCGTAACGTACAGGATTCAGGAGGCCCGAAGTTTGATGTTATGGTTTTGCAATCCAACTTGGGGCCCCAATTCTGTTTTTTTGTAGGGGGGCTCCAATATTCTCCATTACCACTCCCAATAGTTTCCTGATTCTTGGTGGTGGCTTGCACGCCCAGTCCAGTCTACCGTCCACTCTCACGGAGCTTGTAGAGCCCCCCTCCCACCCCCTCTGACTTGTGAGGTCGAGTGAGCCAGATTGTGTCAAAACTTGGAAGGGGACTTTTTGAAGCTGTTTTTATTGCAATCACGCATTTCACTCAAAATAAATGTGCTGTGTTACATTTTTGAAATGTATTTCAATGGCCTCATATTTAAAAAGACTTTATACTACTTTTATTTCCAATTTATACTTCTTTTATGATACTTTATAAATCCAATTGTGACCAATCTATACGCGACCTCTAACTAATCCTCTTGAGGAATCTTTGGGTTAGCATGCAGTTTACTCAAGAAGAAACCTTAATATTTATATAGATTAGTTCAATTTTATAAAGTCAGAGTTTTGTAATTCCAGAGAAGCTGTTACATTCGCTTCGCAGGTGAGATAGAATAAAGTGGATTTTCGTAGCTAATGATTAAAAATGGTGTTTGACCACGGGGTTGAATAAGTCTATTTTGAGGGGAGTAATCAATGATAGATTGGGTTGCGTTAAATTAGTTACTTGGGCCTATTTGTTTAATATTCGTTGTTTTCTATCTGCTACTCCTTTGACATTCACTTAGAGATTAAGGCTGTTTTCGCCGTATGCTCAAGAGCGGAGATTTTCGGACTGAAAAAATGCATCAATTTTTATAAAAACTTATGGCATTGTAACCCATGCATTTGTTTATAGTATAGTGTTTTTAAATTTTCAAAATAGTTCATAAATAATTAGTTTTTGCTTTTAACATGCAAAGGAATAGCTCATTTAGCATTAAGGTATAGGAGAAAAATGTGGAACACATTTTATAAAAGAAAAAAAAATGTGTCAACATGTATAAAAATGAGTAGTATGATAAAATAAATGATTTTTTCCGGGGCCAGAATATAATATTAATGTCTGAGTACTGTTATATCTGAAAAAATATTCCGAATTTGGGTCCTATTCCTTGACATTAGCCTCAAAGAGTTGTTTTGGTTAGTGTATTTGAGTAAATAAATAATTATTACTATGAAAGTTTCTGGTTCTGCTTTTCTTCCTCCTACAACCTTAGGTAGGCAAGACGGTGCGGGAGGTATAAGTCGCTTGCACAATTTTCATTTTTATTTTGTGTCAAATGAGCAGTTTGGGTTGTTTCAGTTGAAACTTGACTTTGTTCTTTTAACCTGTTCTTTTCTGTGTATTTACCTTCCTTATTCTTCACCCAATCAGTGTTTTTAAATTAAAATTGTTTAGGAGTGGAGGGGGAGGGATAAGTCGGTGGCCGGATGCGCCTGATCTGTTCACTGAGAAGAGTACCCGACGAAGGATTAAAAAAAGAAGTATCTAACAACTACATTACTGAGGCTCTCTTTAAATAGCTAGACTTAGTGTATCCTTTAATTATTTCATCAGCTGAGAAAGACTAGTATAGTTAAGTCCCTAACAACTCGGTCCTACCCTTGCACCGGGCAAGGCATCGTATCCCTTGCAGAAATTATTGTTGCAGACACAGTGAATGAAAAAATACTGGAAATGATAAAAACGTTAACTCCTAAAGTATCATACAGTGAGGGACTGTCAATCCCCCGCTCTTCAGTATTTTGAACAAGGTGCATGTGTACTTACTGTTCTTCGTCGTCTTCATGATTAAGCAGCAAAACATAGAATGCAGTGTGGAAGACTACAGGGCATTACGAATTTCTTTTTAAAAAAAGTAGTCTGTTTTAGGAAATTCGGAAGCTTAATTTTTTTTATAGACAATTTTATGTATTTATCAAGTATTTTTTTAGGTGTGTGATCAGGTAATTTACTATTTACTATGTATTCGTTAATTTTCTTTTTCTTGTAGTAAAGACTACGCCTTTATAAAACTCGTACTTTCCCTTTGTTAAAGGCAGGGGTACTCAAGCCTTTTCTTTTTCTTCTGGGCCTCATAAATATGTCAGCTATTTTAAGGAGGACCGCATACATATGTTACAAATTTCACCCGATCGCATCATTAGGATAAAGGGGAGAGGGGTTAAAATGTGGAAAATTGATCAAAATAGTTTAACTTCTCTCTGTTTTGCTCTTTTTAATAATTACATGGGCATTTTTAATAAATACATGGGCATTGGCCAGGCCACTGAAAAAGTCTCGGTGGGTTACATGCGGCTTGCGAGCCGTAGATTGAGTATCGCTGGTTTAAGGTATCCGAACACATTGAAATGACCCAACTCGCTCAAAGCACTTATTTTTTTTTTTATTTTATTGAATAGAGCTATCTTTTGTTTTAACAAGACATGCCTTGTTTTGTATCTACGTTACCTGGAGTCAATCAATTCTATAAAATTAGAAACACCAGAGAAGGGTCTTTAACGTACCGGAAGTGGGTTCAAAATCTATCACGGTGAGTCTAATAACTCAAAATACTGTGAATGTATTTCTTTAAAACTTTTTTAACCAGATATATTCATAATATTTTCTAACGATTTTTTTTCTTTATCCAATGGCAGATTATGAACAGTTATTAACAGTCTGCCCAGCACATTGCCGAAAGCTCTTTTCAGTGCGGCGCCCTGTAGACGGTTACCAATCACTGCAGGTCATTTTGACGCCCAGTTTCCTCCCTAGCTCTGACGATGAGAACCTGTACTAGAATTTAATTTTGCCTAGATTTCCCCTGGGAATCTTTTACATGCCATATAATCATACAACATGGCCGCTGTCGATTTTCTGCATCATGGAAATCCACTGAACCCGCAAACTTCGGTACAGAAGGCCGGTGACAAACCAACCATGCCAACCAGGGAACTTATTTTCTAAGGAATGAACCAAAATATTTCTTATTGTACGAATACTTTTTAAGTTATGGTCTGTTGCTTAAATAAAGAAAAATGTCACATTTCTTATAATATTTACTCGATCAGCTCTAAAATTTTTAAATTTTAACAAAAAATTAAAATTTTACAACTTTCTCTAGATAATTGAATTTTATTTATTTATTTATTTGTAATACTTTTACTGAAATCAATTTATTACTTTTTTTCTCTAATCACTTTGAAAATTTTCAAAAATATTGTCAAAATTTCACTTATAATTGTGATTTTTGTAAAACTTAGACAATTGTTTTGAACATTGTTATATATATACTTAAACATTAGTATGCAATGGTATTGAATCGTCAAAAGGCCTTTATTATGTTTTAGTAAGCCATATTTTAAAAAAGTACTCAGAAAGTGTCAGGATACCTTAAGTGTAATTGGGCAGTTTTTGTTTAATGTTGGATTCTCAAGCACACGCTACATGCAAGTGCACTATAATACTTTGGAGGAAAAACTCGTGCTGTTTTTTAATTCCCATTCTCGATAACCTGGCATTTTCACCCTCCGCTCCCCATTAGGCAGAGTCTCGGCTGTTTTTAAATCCAACTGAAAAGACAATTCAATAGAAAACCCGCTGCCGTGAGGCTGGGATCTCTTTGGGTGTCAAAGGGAGCCAGAGGATTCACGGAACAACTAGAATCATCTGAATAGAGGATTTTCAACTGAAAGCTTTAACAAATTAAATTATAATAATTGATGTGAGAGAATCTACGATGGCAAAACACACAATATATAGATAATAACAACTTAACCTAACCCGGACCACTATCAGTTACTGACTCTCATAAACTCAATTCCAATAATATCGCCGATACTAATATTAAATAATCAATCCTACCTTGCTATAATTTCAAGTAACGATTATAACACCCAGATGAAGCCGTACAAAGACTCGAGTGCAATTGTATTCACCTTGATTCGATAGATCTCTTCATGTATAAATCCTACTATTCGCCACGTAATGTTATCTACAACTTCTTCACTCTTGAACCACGAACTGTTTACATTCCTGTAATTGCCATCCCGCTTACTCTAACTTCTGATATTTAATAGCTTCCTAATTTGCATCTTTCTTTCACACTTCACTTCTTGGATTTAATTGGAAAAGAGTTGCCATTAATTCTGGCCCCAAAAGACCCAAAAGACATGTTAAAGAAAAAACACTTGAGCCCGTCACCATCCCCTCCAAGAAGCAAAACGTGATTTATTCAAGGGTCTTAATGACCCTTAAGAAATTACGTGCCTAAATTTTATTTTTCTACTTCTAACTTTCCATGCCCTATTTAAATTTCAACTTCGAATTGTCATTCTAACCATTAATTTCCAATATTCAGCTTGAACTTTAATTTTCATTATTCATCTTAAGTTTAATTTTTAATAATCCTTCTTAATTTCAACTTTCGACAGCCACAATAAATTTTACTCAATTAACTAGAACAACATTCTCAGTTATGTATTTTAATCACTGTATATTCTCCCATTTACCAAATACATGGGCATGCCCCATCCGTGTAACGGAACCGGGAAAAACCCATATATGACTTAGTTGGGAAAACGAGGTTCACATGCATCTTAACTAACTTAATTCTACTTACTTGCAACTTAAAAACTATTACAATTCTTCTGCTTTTTCACATACATCCTGTCCTCTGTACAAAGAAAGATTAGCACTTAGTTTGAAGAGAAACCAGAATTTTCTACAGACTTCAGGGTCCGTCACTCTGAAATAAAAGCTCTTTAAGTTACTGAGAATAACAAAGTTGCACAAATGACCATTACATTTCACAATTAATTTTTATACACTATATATCACCTTTAAATTACAACTAATTTTCATATATGCATTTCATCTGGCTTTTTCAATAAACCCCTCAAATCGCGCGGCGCTTGTTAATGTTATTGTTAGTAGGCTGTCTACGCCACGTTTCCCCCAAAACCAGATGTACATCAACTTGAAACAATATGTAACAATATAGTATATACATACATTATTCAATTACAAACATTTTTCAATAAACCCTTAAAACAAATAACCAAAGGAATTGTCGCATTTTAGCGAAGTCATACATAGAAGTAAACAAATGCATATTTACAATTGATTTCACTTTTCTTTTAAAAAAAATTTACAAGACAAAGGTTTATTTTTCTCTTCTAGAAAAATACACTAATTGTAGTGTCTATATTTTTGCTTGGCTTCTTAAATTTTAAACATCCGACCGTGACTTGCTTCATTGCCATAATTCTCCCGACCACTTGTTCGAAAGAATATAAAAAGAAACGGTACAACCTGGTTTTTATGATTTGTAGTTTGTGTCTCCTACTAGGACCTCTAGAGATATTGATCTGCCTGCTAGTACCCACTCCTTTCCTTTCCTGGTCCTCCCGTTGTTGATTACCTCTTCGACTGGCATTCCTGTTGTCTGATCTTGTTTGCTCTTCGATGTAGGGGTTTTAGTTCCTTCCTCTGCTTTTCCTGGCTCGAACTGGTCCTCCCTGTTGTATCTTCATTTCCATGACCGGTCAAGACTCCACTTTTCTTCCACCTCGTAGTCTGAGGTTGTAGCCACTCGTGCTGGGCGCTACTGTTTTTTCTGCTCGACTTTCCTTTATATGTTTTAACAAAACACATTTATTATCATTTGACAACAAAATTCTTTTATGCACTCTATGTTCTGAACCCTTCCGAATCTTCCTTTTTGGTCTTCCTAACCCAGATTTACGTGATCGATTATACCCTATTTTTTTTATTTTTTTTAATCCTTCTACTTGTCTCAGACCAAGAATTAGGTGTTGATCTGATAAGTGGTTCGCGCTTATTGGTCTTATTTGTGTGTCTCTCACCCTGATCTTTCTTAAAACTTATCCCTTTTTCCTATAACTCACGCTTTACATCTGACCCTTTCTTCCTACCGTACTGCGACTCAGTTGATCTCCTTTGTACTCTGTCAAAACAACTCGATTCTTGTCGTGAACTATTGCTATCCGAACTACCAGTTCTTATCTCCATCTCGTCACATTTACTATGAAGATATATTCTAACTTGATCGGCATTAACCGTTAACCTTTTTCCTGCGTTCCATATCACTACGCTGTTATTCTTTACTTCTAACACTCTATACAGACCTTAACATTTTGGCTTAAACTTAGCTACCACTTTTTTGTTGCCGAACTTAAAGGATGCGTTGCTATCAAAACCCAATCATTCACCTTAATTTGCACATCACGTCGGCGTCTATTATAATATTTCTCCCATTTTTCATTCCTTTGTGTTTCGGCTAGCTTCCTCAAACAATCACTCAATATCTCCCCTACAGCAAATTCAGTTCCATCCGATACCATCGCTAATTTCTAAAAAGGTGCAATCAACTTTCGGCCTAAAAATAATTCTGCAGGGGGGTTCCCCGTCGTTTCATTCACTGCTGTACGAGTAGCATGAGCAAACTCACGTAAGAACTGGTTCTATGTGTCATGTTGATCATTGATATAATTCGCAATCATTTGCACAAGATCGCGAGCGATTTACACGTTCCGTTCTATATACCTGAGGTCTATATACAACAGTCTTCACACGCCTTATGCCTAATCTTTCGCTTAAATGTTCAAAAATATCAGAGATAAATTGGGGATCATTATCACTTATTAATTTTACTGGAGCTCCAAAACGTGATATATAATTATGAAAAAATTCTATGCTATTACTCGAGTCCAGGCCTTTTTAAGGGGTATGATTACAGCCCACTTGCTGAAATGATCCGTATTTACTAATGCATATCAGTTACGTCTTACTCTCGATATCGGGTACAGACCTAACAAATTTAACGTAACTATCTCATTTGGATAATTTGATACAATCAGAATTAATCGACCAGCTGATAACGCATTTTTATAATTATTAATTTGGCGCATGTGGCTCGTAGAGACATATTGATGAATAAATTTTCTCATATACAAGAAATAACAAACGTTCCTTATTTTATGGTAAGTTTTAAAGCGTCCAAAATGTTCTTCTATAGGCTTGTCCAGAAATTCTTTCATTATTTCATTCCTTAAGGACTTTGGAATGTATACTCGTATTTCACCTAACGACATTGCATATTTTGCTTAAAACAACAAGCCTTCTATTAATCTGAAATTACGGGACCAATTCTTACATATTGTCGCATTAACCGAGCTATCTTCTGGGGTTTCCAGATATCTATAGATATGACCTAATTCTGGATCTTTTCTTTGCTCTTCTATTAACTGTTCTCATGACGAAAATACAAAATCCCTGATTATTGCACAATTAACCTTCTCTCTTATTATACTTTCAAATGGGTTTCTCGGCAAAACGTCAGCCACCGTATTTAGAGTTCCGGACGATGTTCTAAACGATGTTCATTCTATTCCGGACGATGGTCATTCTATATTAAGAGCTGTCAGTGGTGTAAAAACTTTTTGAAAATCGATTTTGAGTTTTTGATATTTCTAAAATCTCCAAATCATTTCCTTTCCAAAGATATAACATACAGGCCATTATATAAATTAGAAGTATTTTAAAATGACTTTTAATAAATAATCAGCTGCCACAGGCCACGCGCACTTTTACAGGTTAAGTGTGAACATTGACTTTTTAAATCTGAGAAATTGTAAAGCCTCCACAAAATTTCATTTAATCATACACAATTAACTCTAGATAAAATGAAGCTTAACTGCAAGTTTAGCTGTCAGTTTGTTTAGGTACTTTGGGAGCCAAGTTTGTAAATATGATGAAAATATTTGCTTTTAATTTGAAATTTAGTACCTGTGTGAAATTTTTTGTTGTGTGATAAGAATTTTTTTTTTTGTGTATTATTTCTCCTTTCGAATTTTTTATACTTTTAAATACTTAATAACTTGTTTTGTGAGGATTGAAAACTTGATTTTTGAAAAAATCCTAGTTATAAAATTATTTCAATAGCTTAAAAATTAGGTATCTGGCAGAAATGAAGGTGAAATTATTGCAACCAATTTTGATACTGGACAGGTAATAGTTGTTGAAATATTGCATCTGTAAAACGCCTGCTTTTCATCTAAACAATAGCAAAATCAGTGAAAGTTGAAGGGGAATCTCACCCTTCATTATTGTTCAAAATAAATTATATGCTAATTTTTTTTTATAGGGTAAGATTTTTTATAAAAATCTCTGTTTTCTAAAATTTATATTTTTAAAAATGTGTTAATTTCCTGTATACATATACTACATGTTTCTTTAATGTAATTGTGTATACTGAAGTGACATTTTTAAAATGTTCTTAAAGCATCCAAATAGAAAGCAAATTTTCGTGGGCCTCGTTCTGACTACGTCACACTGGTGGCATTAGCCACAACAACAACAGAAAGCAAATATAACAAAAAATAACAATTTTCAATAAATTCATAATATTAATGCTCGGTGAACTAAGAGGTTGTCTTTGAAAAAGCTTATTAATATATTTATAAAATTTCACTTCAGTATAAATACAAATGTCTAATTGATATACAATAAAAATTTGAGTATTTATGTGTAATAGTTTCTGAGAAAAAGGTATGAGATGACACATCAAATGTGATGCTTGTTGTCTTTGCGAGAAGATTGTTATATACATAAAAATACATAAATTTCATGTTTACAAGCATAAAAACAGTTTTATTTTGGCTGTTTTAGAAATCATTTCCCCAGTTTAAAGTAATTTTTGAAGTTTAAAACTTAGAAACTATCTGCAACAACAAAACCTAATGATAACTGGCTAATTTGTCGAATCGGCCGCCTCTCGCGCCAAGTGTTTTCTCGCCAAATCGATAAATGCGGTAAATTCTGAATTTGTTTTCTAGTGAAGAAGTGAAATTTTGCGCATGCGCAGTAGATTTTTTTTATTTTAACAGTTTAATTCTTCAGTTGTCTTTCTCGTGCATGAGCAGAAAGCTTTTATTACTTTAAAAATTAACGATATTTACTAATGCGCTTGCGCAGCTCTTTTTTTTAACGACTTTAGAAACCTTTCTCAACGAACTTAGTTTCGCTTGCTCCGGAAATTCCGTTGGACCAGAAGTTTTCTTTCGATTCGTTTTTTCGTTGTGGAATCATTTTAGCAGGTAATATTACTCTTTTTCTCCGCATAAATGTTCACAGATTACCACGATGTGATTAGAGAGAATATGAATGAATGTATGAAAAATACCGATTAATATTGTTAAAGGTTTTTTTGCCATGTTGCCTGTGCTTGGAAAGAAAGCTGTTTTAGAATGGTGCATGTGTGTGTGTGTGAAAGAAGGTTTGATTGGAACATCGTATGTATTTCCGAAATGTGGAAAAAGTATGGAATTGAAAAAAAGAACGGGTAAGAAAGTGAATGACACAGTTTTGAATGGCACTGCAGAATTCATTCCAGTGTGAAAGAGGATACCCATCATGTGTTTAGGAGTGTAAAGAAAGGGTTTTGGTTTGAATTGAGTAATATGGATTTTTGTGCACAGTTTTGTTAGTGATGGAAAATTAATGCTTTGGAAGGTGCTCTCAGAAATATGCAGTCGCGCACTGATATAATTTCAGTAAGGAACTCATCGTCATCATTAATGTCGGAAAAAGCATCATTTTTTAAAAGTAAGTGAAATTATTTCCATTTTTAAATGCCTAATATTTGCAGCGATTTTCAGTTTCAAAATTTAAAATGCTATTTATAAATGATTTTCTTCCCTCCATCTTGAATTTCGCGGTCCGGCGTTGCGTGTTGTGGTAGGGTTTCTACTCCAAAACACAACACGGAATTGAATCGCCAAATTGGCGATTTTTCAAAATTTGGCGGAAAGGCGGCCGATTCAATAATTTCAACTGATAATTTTACAAAAACCCAGCAAAAACTTTCAAAATGTCGTATAATCAGGTATTTTTAAATACCATCTCAAATTCATACCAAAACCATATTGATACATTTTCACATTATATTTATTATGATTTATGTTCAAATTTGATATCTGTAAAGCATGAAAGCTACTAATTCTTCAAAAATTGATACAGAATTGAGAAACTTAATGTAATACTAAAAATCATCTCGTTAAAAAAAAATGTAAAATGCCATTCTGTGCAATTTAAAACTTTTTTGTTTACTATTTTATGCAAAATAAATTGAAAAGATGCTAATGTTTAATAAAATGGGACAAATACATGTTGTAATTCATTATTTTTCTGATGAAGCCACATTTCATAGTAAAAATTCAATTTTCTCAAAAATTATGTTTTTCAAACTAAATAATCTATTTCTCAGAAAATACTGTATGTTTGCACATGAATTTTTTTTCCTCATGTTACTGATATGTAACTATATATATTCATGTGAGTTTTGGGGGGATTTTCCCAAAATATTTGACTGAAATGCATATATCGTGACAAAAAACGTCAACTTTTTTAAAATTCATAGTGATATTACATGTTTTTGGGAAAACTAAACAATGTATTTTAAATATTTCAATTTGTTGCAAATATTAATGCTTATTTATTGTTCAGACAAGTTTTAAGCTTTAATATTCAAAGGTATTACAATAAAAGTTAACTAATTATAACTCAGATGTGTAATGCTTTTTGTTGTTGTGAGAAGCTTGCTACATGCATAAAAATACACAAATTTCATGTTTAAAAACATAAAAACTGTTTCGTTTTTGACTTTTTTATAAATTTCTTGTACAGTTTAGAGAAAGTTTTGAATTTTGAAACTTTTAGAAGTTGTGTTTGCATGTGAACATACAAATCCATAAAAAAAACCTTTCGCAATTTCATAAAATCACATATTTCCAAATCATTTCTTTTACATATTGATACATGTTTACATTATATTTATGATGTTATAGGGTCAAATTTGATATTTGCAATGCATTGAAGCTAAAAATGCTTCACAGATTGTTACATAATTTGTGAAAATTGATGCAAAATGCTAAAAATAATCTCGTTGAACAAAAACTCTAAAAAATACTATATATGTATTTTCTGAACATTTTAAGACATTTTTGTTTCCTATTTTAGGCTTAAAAAATTAAGAAGATACTAATGTTTTAAAAAATAGGGCAAATACATGTTGTAATTCATTATTTTTGTGTTGAAGTGCCTTTTTACACTAAAAATGCTATTTTCTCAAAATGATTGTTTTGAAAATGCGTGTACCTTTTTTCACAGAAAATACTGAATAAAAGTAATTGCAATTTTTGCTGCACTTAAATAATATGTAACTATATATAATGGTGCTACATTTTTGGAGATTTTCCTAAAATACTTTGCTGAAAAGCAGTTATCGTAAAAAAATGACAATTTTCACAAATTTCGAAGCGATACTTTTACGATGAATTTTTTTGAAAAAAGTAAAGAACATATTTGAAACATTTTACCATTATTTAAATAAAAAGGCTAACTAATATACAGACAAAATTTGAAGTTTTTATATTTAACACAGTTTCTGTTTCCTTCCCAGGTTATGACAGCCTTGACCGCGGATGAATGCCTTCTGCGCCTCTATTGACCAACAAAATTTCTTGAGTTTCCGTTTAAGATTATAAAGGGGCTCGCAAAGATCAGCATAATTTTTAATAAATTTCGCGTATCACTGGGACATACCTAAACATTTAAACACCTAATTAGAATTTCGTGGTGGTTTTATATCAATTATAGCTCGAACTTTTGTTTCATCCGTTTTAATTCCTTCCTTATTAATAATTAAACGTAAATATTTTAATTCATCACAACTAAATCTACACTGATCCTTATTTAAAGCTAACCCCGCATCTTGTAACAATCTAAAAACTTCTTCTAAATGTTCAATATGCTGAGTGAATGATGGAGACGATATAAACACGTCATCCATATACACATTCACAAACTTACTTATCACTGGTTTTAGTATGATGTCTATTACCTTATGAGCATTGGAAGCTGCCCCTGACAAGCCAAATGGCATACGCGAAATGCGTAAGTGTCATTCTTCGTGACGAACGCTGTCTTCACTATATCACTGGGGTTTACTGCCAGTTGAAAATATCCGATCTGAGGTCGAGAGCCGACATTATCGCTGTATGGGGTAAGTTCATCATTAAAACGTCTATTAGGGGTAAGGGATAACGGAAGAACTTTGTAATTTCATTAAGTTTAAGATAATCGACAGCAAATTTATACGCTTTTGATTAGCCGGTGGTAACCCATTATTTTTTCTACATAACACAACTGCTGACGCGTACGGGGATTGAATGGGAATTATGATTCCTTCTTTCAACATTTTGTCTACATGATAATGAAGTATCGCTTGTTTTACACTGTCATAATGATACAGATGAGAAATAACCGGTGGGTTATCTGCCTTATCAATCTCATGATATAAAACATGTGCAAGCTCCGGTTTATCTAAAAATAATCCCTGAAAACTATTGAACAAATCTTTCAACTCCTGTTTCTGTTTTTCCTCTAACTTTGTCTTTGAAAGATCTATTTCTATTTTTTCTTCCTCCATCGTTTTAACCACCTTATCAATCTGAAAATTAGGAATCGGCAACGATTTCCGATCAAAGTCCAAAATAATCTTTGATCCACTTATGAAATCTACTCCGAGAATACATGGGTGTTCTAGATCTGCCATAACATGAAACAGCCAAGGTTTTTCAAACTCCCTAATTCAAACATTCAATTCCACAATTCCTACATTCTGACATTTAGCTCCCTGTGTCGTGATCACCTGGGCCCATGATTTTTTTATTTGCTTATAAAAAAAATTTTCGGTATGCCTCCTCCGATATAAATGACTTCTCTGTACCTGTGTCCCATAATTCTTTCGTAAAAGTATCATTTAACAAAAGAGGAACGTATGGGAGTTCCACTGGAGACATGCATATCGCAGAAAGTTTAATCGGTACGTCATTTGCCAACTGAGTCTGATCATTTTGATCATCACTAACTTTCAAAACATTTAATCATCTCCTTTGCGTCCTATCCCCTTGACTAAAATTCTCACTCGAACCCCTATTTCTGTGGTCGTTCTTTTTGACTTCCGTTTCTAAATTGATATTCCTTATCGTTAAATCTTCGATAATCCTTCTGAAATCTATTTCTGCTTTCGAACCACTGATTTCCTTGATGGTCATTCTCGTAGTTATCCCTATAATAATTTCTGCCATTACTCGGTCTACGCACCACTTCAGAATTTCTCTAATTTCCTTGATTATTATCAGCATTAGACATCCTACGCGCATTCCAACCTCATCTTTCCGCATTATCACTATTTCTTGAGCTCCTTATTGCCTTACATGAATATCTTTCCTCAAACTTAGCTAAGACCTCCAACAATTGAACTGTGTTTTGTGGATTTCGAACCTCCACGTAATCCTGGACTTGTGGTTCAAGTCTAACAGAAATATGCTCTAACAGGGCTTTTTCTGACATCCCCAGTTCTAAATTTTATTTAATTTTAATATTTCGTAACCAAAATCCGTCGGCTCATGGTTCTGTCTCTGTTGAGACGCATAAATCTTTCCTATTTTGGATGGCAGGGAATGCTTTTGACAATGCTGCTTTCAGCTGCGCGATGTCCGTTGTCTGATCCGAATATCGGATACCAATCTTGGGCCCTCCCCAGGAGACGACCTTTCAAATAAGCACACGATAAATCACTGGCTATCTCAAGTAATTTGATTGGATTGTGTGTGTGTCAATACCCTCCAAAAAACTCGGTAACGTTCTCTGACCCGGAAAAGTGCATTTCTGATAAAACATTAAACCCTCTCGCGTTTCTTATCTCGGAGTCATATAAATTAAATCTCTTTGGGCGCCATTGTGATTATCCCCCTGGGGCGATTATGTTTTTGGGTATCAGCGTGAGCTAGAGGTATAAGATTAACGGAAGAACTAGAATCATACATAACCTTAATATAGCTTTATTAAGATTATCAACTTACAGCTTTTTAACAAATTAAATAATAATAATTTTAGTGAGAGTATCTACGATGGCAAAACACACAACACACAATATATAGATAATAACAAATTAACCTAACCTGGACCACTATCAATAACTGACTCCCATAAACTCAATTCCAATAATATCACCGATACTAATATTAAATAATCAATCCTACCTTGCTGTAATTTGAAGTAACGATTATAACACCTAGATGAAGCCGCATAATGTCTCGAGTGCAATGATATGCACCTTAATTCGATAGATCTCTTCACGTATAAATCCTACTATTCGCCGCGTAACGCTATCTACAACTTCTTCACTCTTGAGCCACGAACTCTTTGCATTCCTTTAATTGCCAGCCTGCTTACTCTAACTTCTGATATTTAAAAGCTTCTTAATTTGCATCTTTCTTTCACACTTCACTTCTTGGATTTGGTTGGAAAAGAGTTGCCATTAATTCTGGCCCCAAAGAACCCAAAGGACATGTTAAAGAAAAGACGCCTGAGCCCGTCACAACGCATTAGTGTAATACGAAGAGATGTTATCTTTGCATACAATCAGGGGAAAACTGAAACTAAACTGTTCGATGAGTATATCTGGATATTAAGTAATATCATGTAAAAGAATAAGTTCAGGAAAAAAAATCAATTTTGTAGAGTTATTAAAGAAAAAAAGAAAACACATCTAGTTTAATGTGAGAAAGGAGTGAAATATGGATATGAAGATAATATGCTCAAAACATTTTGGAAGCGGAAGTGGTTCAAAAATATCAAGAGCTAAGTAATTTTATCAGACAAGGAGAAAAAAAAACATTCAAGAGATTCAAATCGAAAGCAAAAATACTTTTATGATAAGAAAAATAAATAAGTTTACACTAAATCAGTGATTTATACGATTCAAATAACGTTTTTCAAAATAACGGATTTGTTTTTGTTCCTTTTTTTTAAAATAAATTTAAATCAAGCGTAGAATTTTATTTCAAAAAACACAATCTTGTTGAAATCTATATGACGATCGACCTAAAAAAACATCTAATAATTACAAATTTTCTTTCCCAATCTTTCCGATCTAAAATAATTTTCAATTCATTTATCATCTATCCAGAATCTTCTTTTGCAGTATCAGAAGATGAAAGTACTAAACAAGAGAAAAGAATTGATAATCTGTAAAAACTGTTGCAATCATTGAGTTGCTTCTTTTATGGTTTTAGATATTAACTTTGTCTCTCTGCCGAAAGAGCGTTTGAACCGGAAAGGCTACAGAAATGGCGCCTTTAATAAAGCTAAAAAAAGGAGTAATCTTGCCAATCAAAGCAAATATGTCTGGAAAAATATAGAAAGGATGATTATTTTACGAGAATATTCCAGAAGCTTCTCTAAAAGTTTAGCAGAGAGATGCAGGGAAGTAGCTGTCAAGTCAAACATTTGACAGTGACTGGGCATTTCCCTTGCCTTATGTTGAAATTGTGGCTGCGAATTCGGACTTCTATTTGCAGTATTTCTGATTCTTTTTATAAACTGTGTTGTTGTACATTTATATGTGTATGTATTCCCTGCTAACTATCTACTGTTTTTTCAAGAAAGTTCTATTAAAAGTTACAGTTTACTCCAGAAGAAAATACCTTTTACCTGCGTTTGAAAGATGATCAATCCTGTGACAGAATTATTCAGGGTAATACACTAAAAGATACAGATTCGCTTTAGGCGTTATCTAGATCAATAGATTTTCCGCATAAATCTTGGGAATCAGTATCACTCTCTATCTGCAAACCCATATTTTCCATCAATTTTGCGAAAAGTATCCACCTAGTCAGGGACCGCATATTCATCTCTTTAGCAAAAAGAGTCATCTTTTGACGAACATTTTGTGGAGTTCTCATCCTGACTGCTTTGACGACACTGGAAGCTCTCACGGAGACTTCCCGTTCTACGGTCTGCTTAAATAATCTGTCAATGGTTCCATAAATGAAAAACCTTGTGAAATCTAAATTGTAGCGGTATCTACATAAGCCACTAACAGCCTCAGGAAATAGGGGGATCTCTTTTGTCTAGTGGTATGTTACCGATACATCGGTCACGGGTTCTATCCTCCGGATTTGCGCCACCACACGGGTGACCTTGGCTGAAAAGAAAAGCCTTTAGATTTGTCGGGGTGCCATCTACCCGTAAAAAGAGCAAACAAATTCGTCAGACCCACTTGACGCAGGGCACAAATTCCGATGCTTGCCATTACAAACATCTAGATCAAGGGAACTCAACCTTTTTTTCTGATGGGCCGCATACATATGTCAGCCATATAACGCGGGCCGCCAGCTTATTTAAACGTCGGGGGGTGGGGGGGAGAGATAAATGCTTTAAGATCAAGATAACATTGTAAATTTAAAATGTGAAAAATTGATCAAAATATTATAACTCCTGTTTTGCGTCTTTTAATTATTATTTTTTTATATTTGTTTTATTTTTGTCACTAGCCATAAATTAAAAGAATTTCATAAACGCTCCTTCACAATTTTTACATCAGTAAACGATTTCATACGGTTATCCATAATAAAACAAACTTCATAGAATGTCTCTGTTCCTGCTGTGACGTTACCACTGACAAAACACTTTGTTGCTGTTGTAAAGAATATTCGATAAAACCTATTTACATCTCTTGAAAGAGATCTTGGAGAGAAGGTGTCATTGAATGATTCATGTTTACTGACATTTTTAAATGCCTCACTTTAGTGACAAATCAAACAGGTACTGACCCATGTTTGTTTTTCACTACAAAACAGTCAATCTCCAAAACGTTCGAATATTTTTCTCTTGCAAAATATGAAGAATTGTTAAAAATTGTCCTTATATATATATAAACCATAAAATTGTCGCAACTGTACTGTTGTCTGCTATCACTAACCGTAACCGTTACAAATAGAAAAAAGAATATCAATTCGCAGCCGCACGATTTCGCCAGCAAAAAAGGCAAAATTGATAGATTTGATTTCTTGTCTAAAAATTTCCCACCCAATGTTTAATACATTCTTCTTAAATAGCTGAATTTTTCAGAGCAATGGGTCATGACCGGGATACTTAAAAAGGCCGCAGGTTGAGTATCGCTGATCTAGATGGTTCGCCTATCTATCGACTTACTGGTGGGGGAGTACTGTAGCGGTATCTACATAAGCCAGTAACAGCCCTTGATTAGAGGTGATCCCTTTTATTTAGTGGTATGTTATGCGGATACCGATACATAGGTCGCAGGTTCTATCCTCCGAATTTACGCCTCCACAAAATGTTTACAAGCCTTAAAAATCCTCGATGGGCTACTTTTTTTTTTTCCCCTTCTACAATTATCTGAAAAATATTGCAATCGATCTCTAAGGACGAAATTTAAACTCGTCTGCTGCATTTGAGTGACAGCAAGTGATCTCCAATTTTTATAACACGCCTCGCATTACTACTTAAGGGTGTTTTTTTTAGAGGTATAGAACTTTAAATTGCAATAAAACAACGATGTATTAATCGAATGACATGAATTTTTTTTATTCGAAAGATAATCTTGTGGCATTACATTTTAAATATGATTTCTGGCATAGCACTGCCACGGCTGGCTCGGGTGTAGTCCAATCTGGACGTCCAATTTTCGATTACTTTTTCCAACATTTGTGGCCGTATATCGGCAATAACACGGCGAATGTTGTCTTTCAAATGGTCAAGCGTTTGTGGCTTATTACATAGCCCCACAGAAAATAGTCTAGCGGTGTTAAATCACAAGATCTTGGAGGCCAATTCACAGGTCCAAAACGTGAAATTAGGCGGTCACTAAACGTGTCTTTCAATAAATCGATTGTGGCACGAGCTGTGTGACATGTTGCGCCGTCTTGTTGGAACCACAGTTCCTGGACATCATGATTGTTCAATTCAGGAATGAAAAAGTTAGTAATAATGGCTCTATACCGATTACCATTGACTGTAACGTTGTGGCCTTCATCGTTTTTGAAGAAGGATTCCACCAGCCCATAAAGCGCACCAAACAGTCAGTTTTTCTGGATGTAACGGTGTCTCGACATACACTTGTGGATTAGCTTCACTCCAAATGCGGCAGTTTTGTTTGTTGACGTAGCCATTCAACCAGAAGTGCGCTTCATCGCTAAACAAAATTCGCTTATGAAAATCGACCATTATTTTCGAAATAAAATTGCACAATTTGAAAGCGTTGTTCAGGTGTGAGTCTATTCATGATGAATTGCCAAACCAAACTGAGAATAAATCACTTGACAGCTGTTAAATCGGTCGCCATCTTGGAAAGTAATGCCAACTTAAACTTCTATACCTGGAAAAAAAACACTCTGTATATGCACACGCAAAGAATCCAGCAAACTTCCAGTAGATATTTTTAGAGGCCTTGGATATCAGTAGAAAATAACTTGCTACAAGGACTGTTAATAACGATGTTTATATATCTGATACGAACACAAGTATTTGTAAAACTTCAAAGTACTGTGAATGAGTTCATATTTAGCAAAACCCAGGTAAGTTTATTTCATAATTGTTGATCAGGTTTTTTTTTCCATAATTATAACAATATTTTTCACATACACACAGTAGCCTTTTGCTGAATTTTATTTCTGAAGAAAAAATATTGTGTTGATGATGATAACCATAAATATAAAAATATGAACTCTGAGTTCACACACACATTTCAATTTGCAGTTTTATTAATTTCATAAGTGTATTTATTATTATTGTTCCTTTTCATATCACTATGTAGATAGCTTAGATATACCTGCAAGAATAATTCTTTTTTTTTTCTTCCGTAAAGAAAAAAACGTTTTGCTACAAACATTAATTTTTAACAAGCAGATTACGCATTAGTGTAACACACCCACACACACAAAAAATAATTCTTTTTTTTTCCCTTAAGCCTTCAAAAAACGAAAAGGAAAATAAATTAGTTGAATCAGTATTATAAATAGTACGTGGTGCCATCTGTTGGACAACTCAACATTGATTTTAAAAATGCCCTTTTTCATTTTAAAAAAAGAATCCCTCTTTAAGAATTAAATACTCCTTCTTTCAAAGAAATTCGTCTTTATTTACATAGAATAGTTCTTTTCTAAGTAAAGAACTGTTTTTTTTAATTTAATGAACATAGATTCTTAAATTTCGAACACAACGATGTGCAAGAAAGGTCTATAGAATGTACAAGTAAATGATTTTGTTGTTTGCCTTAGTGATGGAAATAAATATTGATGTTGTACGTAAACCATTTATTAATAATATCACATTATACTTAAAGTGGAACTTTAATGACATATTTTAATTGAGAGATAAAATAGAAAATATTTTCGATGTATGTGATTCAAATACCTTTTTTACATGAAGAAAAAAGACAAGAAAAATATTACAAGACTAATAAGAAAATATTATACAATTTTTCCCTTGCTTTTTACCATAGTATTCATGGATAAAAAATGTTATTACCTTAAAAATAATGTAAATAGTTTCTATGAATTCTTTCTATTTTAAATTAACATACGAATATAAATACAGTCGGACTTGTATATAACGTAGTTGCTAAATCCCGGAAAAAGTTCGTTACATGGAAAATTTGTTGTATAGAAGTTCATCTTTGATATACTTTATGACCCACATAAAAAAATTTTTAAATTCATAAACACTATATATTAAAAAAAGTAATTATTCACACCTTTTTTAAAATTAATATATGTTTATTTTAAAAATCTTATCCAACAAAAAAGAAAGAAAAACTGCAAGGAAAACAAGAAAAAAGAATGTCGAAGAATTCATGTATTTTGAACATAAGGAAAATAATTTTATACTAAAACTAATGAATTTTGAGGACATTTTATAATTTAAAGCATACAAGTAATATTAAACATACATTTTATAATTAGAACATGGGGGCACAGGACAACTCTACTGAGGGTGAAAGAGGATATCGAAAGTATTTCTAGTGAACTGGGAAATGGGGATTAAAGGTTGTACTCCTTGAATGAAACATTCAGAGATCAGTTGCTCTAGGCGAGTTAGGATCTAATAAAACCAGTTCAAGATTTATTACATCCATAAAATGTGTTAAAGAGAGAATAACTTGAAATTTTTTCAGAAAAAAAGGAAGAACAAAAATTGAATCACAAAAGAAAAAGTTCGTTATATAGAAAATGCACTTCGCTATAAGAGAGGTTATTTCACGAAGAAAATCGTGAGATCTTCAAGGTTCCAGGAAAAAGTTCGCTCTATAGAAAAATTAGCAATATAGGGATTCGTTATATAGAGGTTCGACTGTATATTGTAACTAATATTACAAAGACATGGTTCCTTCCAATAATTAATGTAGCAAAACAGTACGTTTATTTTTATAAATAATAATATTTCTGAACTCTTTTACATAATATTATTTTATGTATGTATGCGCATAATCTCTTGTACAATTTTATGTTTCTTTAGACATATGCCGCGGTTTTAAGAAATCTCAAACGGCCTTATTACGGATGCAATGAAAAACTATGGGAGATTTATTGTTACTAATTTAATATTACTCAATAGCTTGTTTTTCGATAAAAGTTGAACTACTTTTCGCACCTGAAAATTTACTGAGCATAAATCGATTTCAAAATAGAAATTTATTTTTATCTGCATGAATTATTATTGAAAGTAAAACCTGTCTATCAATTCCAGGAGATTTCTTAAAAAAAATGTTGCTCGTATTTCATTTCAAACATAAGTATATTTAATGTATCAGTATTTACGCTATGCATTTCTCCTATAATAGCATATATATGCAAATTGTCATGTTACTTACAAACTATGGATATGCTTTTAACTATTGCTGTAATAAATAATGTTACAATACATAGTTATAATACAGATGTGTATGTTTTTAGATATATTTTTTGTGCTTTTTAATAAAGGTTTATTTTCTTGCACTAAATTTTCGAACGAAGAGGAACATTAGTATCCTATAAAGCCGGGATAAGATTTAAGTCGATCGCGATCGACCACTGAACATTTTTGGGCGACCACCTTTACTAAGACTAAAAGAAACATATTCATGGATGCCAGCTAGACAGCAGAATTAATTTTCACATTCGATGCGGTTGCGTTGATTCAATGCCGCTACAGGGGAATCACCGGGATGATCAGCTTTTCCATTAACAGCACACGACTGCGGGATCCCGCGCTTCAGTGGACGTCACGCCCCGCGATTTATCGGTTCACGTACTTTTTTCCGCTCTCGATGCGGTTGCGTTGATTCAATGCCGCTACAGGGGAATCACCGGGATGATCAGCTTTATAACAGAACACGACTGCGGGATCCCGCGCTTCAGTGGACGTCACGCCCGCGATGGCATGGGATTTTCGGTTCGATGCGGTTTTTTCCGCTCTCGATGCGGTTGTGTTGATTCAATGCCGCTACAGGGGAATCACCGGGATGATCAGCTTTTCCATTAACAGCACACGACTGCGGGATCCCGCGCTTCAGTGGACGTCACGCCCCGCGATGGCATGGGATTTATCGGTTCACGTACTTTTTTCCGCTCTCGATGCGGTTGCGTTGATTCAATGCCGCTACAGGGGAATCACCGGGATGATCAGCTTTTCCATTAACAGCACACGACTGCGGGATCCCGCGCTTCATGGACGTCACGCCCGCGATGGCATGGGATTTATCGGTTCGTACTTTTTTCCGCTCTCGATGCGGTTGCGTTGATTCAATGCCGCTACAGGGGAATCACCGGGATGATCAGCTTTTCCATTAACAGCACACGACTGCGGGGGATCCCGCGCTTCAGTGGATCGCGGATTTATCGGTTCACGTTTTTTCCGCTCTCGATGCGGTTGCGTTGATTCAATGCCGCTACAGGGGGAATCACCGGGATGATCAGCTTTTCCATTAACAGCACACGACCGCGGGATCCCGCGCTTCAGTGGACGTCACGCCCCGCGATGGCATGGATTTATCGGTTCACGTACTTTTTCCGCTCTCGATGCGGTTGCGTTGATTCAATGCCGCTACAGGGGAATCACCGGATGATCAGCTTTTCCATTAACAGCGACTGCGGGATCCCGCGCTTCAGTGGACGTCACGCAACGCGATGGCGGGATTTATCGGTTCACGTACTTTTTTCCGCTCTCAGTGGATCAGCTTTTCCATTCACGCCCCGCGATGGCATGGGATTTATCGGTTCACGTACTTTTTCCCGCTCTCGATGCGGTTGCGTTGATTCAATGCCGCTACAGGGGAATCACCGGGATGATCAGCTTTTCCATTAACAGCACACGACTGCGGGATCCCGCGCTTCAGTGGACGTCACGCCCCGCGATGGCATGGGATTTATCGGTTCACGTACTTTTTTCCTCTCTCCCCTCATAGTTATTCAAACTTTCAATTTTACAATTTTGTGCAACTTGTGGTTTGGAAGCAACAATTGCAATGTTTCATAATTTAACCCTTTAACGTTTATTGGTTTCACTCCGAAACCATACATTAAACATTTTTTAAAAAACCAAATTTAAAATTTTTTTATCCCAATAACAGCTGTTTTTGAATTTTTGTTCTTTTTCCTAGCAATAAATGGCAGCACAACGGCTATATTTAACGATTGAGATTTCCTAAATAGAAAAATATAGACATAACTTTAACTTAAGTAAATTCCATTAACTCTAAAAATATTTTAAAAATTTTTTATTTTAAATTATAGCACGTGATCTTACAATGAATCTTTCTATTTATTAATTACAACTTTGAATCATTTTGATAAGTAAACAGAAGAGTAAAAAAAGGAAATTGAAATTTATGGTTTCACTGCGAAACTAGATTCCAGTAAGAGGTGGTGTTGCAAGTCTCCCAGCAGCTGACTTTCTGAAGCACCATTTGTTTATTGCATGTTTAGAAATACATTTATTTACTTTAAAATGAAAGTGAAAAATTTTAAATGTGCTGAAGAAATTTTTAAAAAAATTAATAACTTTTAAAATTAGTTTTTTTAATTAATTTCGTTAAAATATAAAAGTTTTATAGTCATAAAATTGTTCACTGGTTTCACAGTAAAACCATAAATTTCTCGAAATTGAAAAATGCTATTTTTTTTTGTATATCTGTGATCCCTTTCATGACTAATAGTCATTTTTGAAATTATTTAAAGGGAATATGTAATGAATTTTAAAGGGATAAAAGAGGAGTACAATTTTTAAAATAAGTGTTAAAAAAGAAAAACGCGTCATTTTATAAACATAGTGGGAAGAACAGCTATTCTTTGCAAGGAGGAATGTGCAAAATGTCTGCTCCATGTAGGTCATACAAGTGTGGCATTTAAAAAAAAGGAGGAAATGTTGAAAGACATTTCAAAAGCATGCATGGAAGTTTTGATGCAGAATTTCCGTAAAAAAATGAATTGGGTGAGCAAAAGTTAAAAGAATTTAAAACGCTTGATCAGACTTGATAATTGATTTAACTCAAAAATATATATAAGCCTGCAACAATTGCATCTTCTCGTGTGAGTCATATGTTAGAAAACATAAGAAATTTTTAGCAGATGGAGAAATAATAAAAACAAACATTTTTGGTAACCCGGGCGATCATTCACTCAAGAACAAAAATGATGTTATTTCCACGATTAAAGACGAAAAGATTTTGCGCAAAACTGCTGTATATAAATGCTGAATTCTGATCTGGCTGATCAGCTAATCAAAGATATGAACTGCATTTACTTTTCCTTGCAGTTTGATGAATCTAAGGTCAGGGTTGAGACGCTTTTCAACTTTGTGTTTTTGAATAATGGTTTTTAAAGATACGAGTGCAAAAGAATTATTGAAAATATTACCTTTTTAAAGAAGAAAACAGGCGCTGAAGATGTTGACTGCCCCTTCAAAAAATACACAGTGGAGAAAAATGTCCAATTTATTAAATTGTATCGGGGACAACTGATGAGGTCCCTGCACAGTGAATGAATTTTGGGTGTTATATGTTTTAGAGATCGCATTTTCCTTCTTGTTACTCTTTTCATCCACATGGCCTCTATTGTGAACACTATAAGGGAGGCTTTGGGAGTTGACTTCCAATTTTATCAACAAATTTTTAATTTTCACCCCTTAGCGCTTACGTGTTTTTTAGAATGTAATCCTCCTTCTCCATGAGAGAGGTCTCTAGTTGTGAAATCGGGGTGTGAGATGACAGTTTTAAACTCAATTCGTGGAAGAAGTCTTCAGAGAAGATTGTTTCGGTGACCACTAGAAAGAAACGCATCTGAGGAGGGGGAATTGTCATATGAAGAAGATGCTTGTTGGCTAAGTCGGAGTATATTTAGACAAATTTTCAGACAAGAGGAGAGACTTTTTGGAATCAAAAGAGAAAGCATACAATGAACATAGTGATGGCGTTTGATTGATGGTAATTGTTGATATAATTCTTAATGAATTGAATTTACAATTGCAAGGAGGAGGGAACCCAAAAATCGTAGAATTGATTGTATTGGTTAATCCTTTCATAAAAATACTAAAGCTAATGTATATCCAGTTGATGAAGAATGAACTAAAAATTTTCAGAAATATTTCTGGAATGTTGCTTAAAAACAGAGGTACCTTTAACAAAGATAAGTATATTATGATGAAATAATATTGTGACGGGGCTTTATCACGCCTTCTACTGAAATCCTCTTGGGAAATCTTTGGTGCCAGAATGGCAATTCTTTCCAACCAACTCAAGAAGAGAACACGATTATGCAGATTAGAAATGTGTACATATTAGAGCTTTAGTATTCGCGTGAGGTGCTAGGGGAGTTCTATGATGTTAAGTGAGTTCTAAGTGAAGTTCTAAGAAGGAGAGTTCTAAATGTGGTTCGAAGCCAAAAGATTGTCCATTTGCCGAATCAAGTTGGATACAGTATTATATAAATGACATAAGGACTAGTAGCTGTTCACCGTGGAATATAGGTAAGATAGATTATATTAAACTTTAATACTAGGGCGGATTCTAGTAAGTTAAGGAATCATCTATAAATATAGATTCGGGGGTTTAATGCGCTATTTGTTAGAATTGTAGTTTATGTCATATCACTCCTGATCATTAGCCTCCTAGACTTGCGTTGCTTTGCTTAATATAAATTGAGATAATAATAAACTAGTTTTATTATGGAAGCTATTAGTGGTCAATCTCTCATCCCCTCAAACTTAGGTCGCGTGGATGATGAACTCTTATACAATATAACTCTTCACTTCGTGAAACAGAGACGTTTTCAAGCATTTACTTGACTAGAACCAATTGTTACATTCATATGTTATCTATTTGGTAATGCTAATGTGGAAAAAATATGTGAAAATATAAATTATATGTATTATCCTTATCTCTTGAGGAAAACGAAGTTCATCTTTTTCAAAAAGTACATATTTCATAACCTAAGAATAAATTTCGGAGTCCAATGGACGAAGTAAAATATCATAGTTAAAAAACAAACAATTGTTCTTTGGCTCTACCTGCCTTAGTGAATTTGCATTTTCAATATTTAAGACACATACAGTAAATATCATTACCGTCTCACGAACGAGCCTTTAGAACCTAGTACAAGTTAGTAATTACATATCGAGATATTCAAGATTATGTGTAGACCAAGTTTTTTACTGATTAAAATTAGGTGAAAATGATTGATTTTTAATGTATTTTGAATTTCTTTAAAATGATGCATCATTTGATATTATTATTATGTTTGTATCTTGCGTTTTGATTTAAACGTGGTTTTAAAAAAAGAGTAGGATTTTTTTTACTATACGACTGTTGTTGCCATTAAAGTTGCAACCCCAGAAAGGAATGATCTGACAAGCATCAAAATCACTTGAAAAAAAGAAGAGGCTGGGATATGCAAATGACTACTCCAACTAGTACTCCAGCTAATTTAGACGACGCTGGAGGGAGAAACGAGATCTAAGGCACAAAAGAAAATTTTGTAGTGCATTCTTGTTTGGAAAGCGCTTTGTAAGGTTCATGTTATGCCTCGAATAATAAGAAATGCTTACCAGCAAGTGTAAGAATTCGACATAGGAAGGATCGTTGTCTGTCGAGAGTGTGGACTATCGTTCACCCATCGCACTGATCAAAATCCAACCACTGTCATGCGAATATCGATTCAGGGTCATACTGAACGGTATGCAGAACTAACACCCGAGAGAACAGACAAATTAGTCAGGAAATGAGCATTCAACCCCAGTACGGTGCGATAAAGGTTACAGCAGCGTGCATGACAACCATTCTTTCGGCTTTCATTGAATCTGTAGCGGCTCTGGTGGATACAAGAGTGGCTTAATGTCGTCTTATCGGACGAGTCTTGGTTCTGTGCACAGGGAAGTGTCTGGAGGCTCCGAGGAGACCATTCGTCACAATAAAAGCACTGCACCTCGTGTAATGGCTTGGGCAATCATTGAGTAAACGACACGCACATCTCTAGTTCGGATCAACGGTACAGTTGAAAATCGTTTATCCGAATCCATTGGGACCGTTGGGACAACCGAATACGATCCATTCAGTATATAAAACCGGACACTGTACGAATATTGAAAATCATCACAAGCGGGAAACGTGCTTGAAGTAAAAACAAAATAGGTGTAAAATGTTGCAATTTTACCTTTGTTGTGGAAAATAATCACTTATTTTTCGCTGTACCATTGTACACCTTCGTTTTTTCGCTGCAAGATCTCTGATTCTCTTGAGCAGCAGCAGTTGAGTGGAATAGCACTCTGATTGTTGTTCGTGCCACTCCATAGTTGTCTCTAACGCAGAAAACGCGTCAGCATTTGATGGACCCTTGCTACTTTCGTCTTCATCCGTTTCATCGTCGACAGGCTCGGATTCTTCTTGCACAGAAGTCACAATCTCGTCATCATTTAGCATTTGAAATCCACAGTCTTCTGCATCGCATGTCATCCAGGTTTCTACTTCTTCTTCATCGCATTCTTGAAATTCTGGGATCACTTGGACAAAGTCGGTAATCTCCTCCCTGTGGTCGTCATTCAAGTCATTTTCACCTTCTAAATCTGTCCACAGCCTATTCCAAATCATGCAACTAAAATTCCGCAAATATCCCTGACGTTGGGTTTTCCCGTCACTTTTGGCCTCACGCGAAACAACTGTTGAGCATTGCATTGCTCGAAAACGTATTCATATACAGTACATGTAGCTGACGGATATTTGACGCGTCGGATAGTAAACGTTCGGATAAACGACGCTCTACTGTATTTTGAACGCAGTTCGGTACATTCCTGACATTCAAACAAGAAGATAATACATAACCTGCACGGTCTCTACATCCATTGAAAAAATCTGCTGAGAGAAGGATCCACCACGCCCCTCCACCTAATATGGTCGATAAAGTGATTTGAAGCAGTGTAGAATGAGTTGCCCAGTTCTTTTATCCAAGTCTAGTTCGACCTCATGTAAGGGTCGTTCTAGCTGCCAGTTTTTTCTACTAATTTTCTTCGCATCCTTGTCATTCCCCAAACTGCTTGCAAATTTAATAATTTTTCTCCATGTCATGTTGTTTAACTACAATAAATATCTTTTTTGTTTTGCTTTCCTTTATAGTGTTGCAATTTTAACGACCAGCAGTGTAATTATGTAGGGAAATACATATTTCGTACTTATTATTAAGTTATATTAAATATTGCCAGCATTTTCTTAGCTCACCACTAGACGAACCGTAACACTTTGAAAAAACTACCAAGTAGACCGAAAAGTCTGCCCAGCCCTGCTATAAAGCCTACTTCAATGCCTACATGTTTAGAAAACATAATGGTTTTCTATTTTAGTCAATTAACTTTTCTTCATTTACTTGATTCTTGCTCTTGATTTTTTGTTTCAGAATTTAAGCTGCCTCTGATTTGTAGAATATATATTTAATCCTTTATTTATTGCATATCCTACTAATATTATAAATGCGAATGTAAGTTTGTTTGTTACACTTTCACGCGAAAACTACTTAACCAATCATGATGAAACTTTGTACACATATTCTTGGAGGTATTAAAAGTAACATAGGATATATACTTTTTATTAAAAAAAAATAATTTTTCACGTTCTCTACTAATATTATAAATGCGAATGTAAGTCTGTTTGTTACACTTTCACGCGAAAACGAAAGATAAACAATAAACAATTGACTATAGTTTTAGCTGTTTGGAACTTTTCTAGATTTACTGTTATTTTCTTCTGTCATTTCTATATCTATATATATAAAGGAGAAAAGCGACTCACTCACTCACTGACTCATTGACTCACTGACTAATCATGATATCTCCGGAACTATTAAACCTACAGACTTGAAATTTGGTAGGTAGGTTCCCTTCATGGAGTAGACGTCAGCTAAGAACGGTTTTTGCAAAGTTCGAACCCCAAGGGGCGTTACGGGGGTTTAAGGGGCGTTATAGATAATTATTTCCATTACTAAACTATTAGATGTACAGTCGTGAAAAAAACTTGGTACACAGATTTCTTTCGTAAAGTAGACATTCCCTACATAATGATTTTTACAAAAATCGACCTCCAAGGGGCGTTGAGGGTGCTTCAGGGGCGTTATACATAATTATTTCCATTTTTAAACTATTAGACGTACAGTCTTGAAATTTGGTAAGCGGATTCCTTTCATAGAGTACAGATCCCCTACAGAATGGGTTTTGTGAAAATCGACTCCCAAGTGGCGTTGTAGAGAATTAAGGGGCGTTATAGGCAATTAACTCCTTTTTTAAACTATTAGACGTAAAATCTTGAAATTAAGTGAGCTGATTCCATTCATTGAGTAGAGATTCACTATAAGATGGGTTATGTGAAAATCGTTTCCTAAGTGGCGTTTCGGGGGCTAAAGGGGCGTTATACATAATTATTTCCATTTTTAAACTATTAGACGTAGTCTTGAAATTTGGTAAGCGGATTCCTTTCATAGAGTACAGATCCGCTGCAAAATGGGTTTTGTCAAAATCGACTCCCAAGTGGCGTTGTAGAGTATTAGGTGGCTTATAGGCAATTAACTTCTTTTTTAAACTATTAGGCGTAAAATCTCGAAATTTAGTAAGCTGATTCCATTCATTAAGTAGAGATCCGCTATAAGATGGGTTTTGTGAAAATCGTTTCCTGAGTGGCGTTGCGGGGGCGTAAGGGGCGTTATAGATAATTATTTCCATTTTTAAACTATTAGATGTAGTCTTAAAATTTGGTAAGCGAATTCCTTTCATGGTGTAGAGATCTGCTACAAAATAGTTTTGGGGGAAATTGATCCCCAAGTGTCACTTAAGGGGCGCAATAGATAAATATTTCCGCTTTTCAACTAATAGAACCACCTGCTTGAAAATTAGACGAAGTAGTTCCGTTCATGGAATAAAGTTCCTTTCACAAAGAGTTTTGCGAAAACGGAATCTCAAAGGAGTGGGGTTGCGAGGGATTAAGGCGTGGTATATAAAAGTTCCTGCTTTTGAATTTAACTCATTTGTTTGAAATTTGTTGAGCACTTTTCTTTAGTTGAATAGAGTTCCACTAAGAATGGATTTTACGGAAATCAACTAAAGGGGGAAGAGGGGAGAGTTATTGGGGCGTATTGATAGACAAAATTCCCGTTTTTGAACTGCTAAGACTATAATAATAAAATTTGGTTTGCATGCTTCTTTTGTTGAATTGGAATCCGCTAAGAATGCTGTCAACGAGGTACTGATGATAAAAATTCCGTTTTTGCTCTGTTAGATTTAGACTTGAAATTTAGCACGCATGTTTATTTTATGGAGTAGAGATCCACTGAAAGTTGCTTTAGTGGAAATCCATTTGATTATTAGGTTAAGTGAGCGAAAAAAATCTTTCTGCTTCTATTTTAGATATAAATAGAAATCAGATATTATAATTTATGTTCTTTTTATATCAAGGGGCGAGAGTGTATATAACAGCTATAAATATATTTTTCAATACAATCGAATTCTTAATGCTAGATATCAATAATTAATATATATGTAAACAGTATACATATATACAACATCGTGAAATACCCAGTGAAGCGGGTGGGTAACGGCTAGTGCAGTATAAAACTATTTGAATTTTTGTCGTTAGGTGTCATTTTTGTGGTTAGATGCCACTTCTTTACACGCCGGAACAACCGCAGGCGAGAATCTTTAAAATAATTTATTTTTTCTACTGGAACAAAAATAAAGATATTTTTTAAATTTTATTTTGAAGTATATGTCGCAGGGAAATTAGAGCTTTCGCCAAATCCCTAAAGGAGATGGCCGTCTCTTTGATGTCTTCTCCCTGTTGTGAATTAATTAAATCCTCGAACTGTTTTACTGAAATAATGAAATGAACGAGTCAGCATTGGCAAAAGTTTGTTTTCGGTTTGTCTCTCCGGGCTTCTGACGTCACGCGCACACATTAGCGTTCAAACACTACAGGAGGAAGGTTGCAAGCATTATTATTATTTTTATATCTATCTTTCTTTTCTGATTTATTAAGTACCTACGCCAGGGCCGGACCGTGACTTTTGGGAACCCTGGCGCAAACAATATCTGAGGGTCCTCCTATTGCCATTGCCATTTTTCTAAAAACAAGTTTTGAGTGGGAAAATTTAAAAAAATATACGAAATTTAAGGGGTTTTTTTTATTTCAAACAATTTAAATACGTTATAAACAATTACATAATTTACAAAAAAAATTACACTATTGTTCTATAAATTCTTTTATTTGCCTATCACATTTCGAGTCTTTGGTGAGATCAGTATTGATATACAAAGAAGTAATAAATAATTAAGCCTAGTATTTATAATTGCTCTATATTTTTTTTCTATGTAGGACATTTTAGAGAACACACGCTCCACTTCGCAACTAGTAATAGGGAGTGTTAGAAAAATGGTATACAAATTTGGAAAAATATCAACAGGTTTCTTTTTAAAAATTACATTGAACATATCACTACAAGACTCTAGATCAGTTTGTTTTAGATAAGTTTTGAATTGAACACCTTCATTTACTAAATGTTGGTTTGCGTCATCTGATTAGTAAACAATAATAGCGCGTGCATCTCCAGGTCGAAGTTCTTACTTTGATGGTGCAAATCCATCAAAAATTTTAATTTCTTACTTTTTTTCTATTTAAATCAATGATTAGCTTGCCTAATGCAACACACAATAAGCATGTCTCTTTTAAATTTTTCTATCCCATACACAGCTTTTTCTGTGTATTTATCTGCAAATTTTGAAATAACCCGTCTCTTGTTCACATCGCTATGTTCTGTTTCTATACTAGGACTTAATTTTGTGGCTGCATCTTGATACTCATTTAGTGATTCATGTCCTACATTGCTTATAAACGTTTAAAAGGACATATAATTAACTTATATCCTTCACAGATGTCCAAACCAGGAGCCTGTAATTTTTTGTTAACTGAATTAAATTTTTGTAAAATTTTCTTCCCAAAATATAATTAAAATGGCAGTTTCAAGTTTTGTTAATTTATTAAATAAATTTACTGCCTCTTTTCTTAAATCAATTTTCTCATTTCATTGTCACTAAATGTCTTAAGAATATTCATATTACCATAATTATCTTTTAAGGCTTCAATAGCGCCAAGACCATTTGGTCTGACAAACTTTTTAAGGTAAATTTTTCGGTTTAATTTCACTATTTAGAAGTTCCCACCAATAGGTCGAAGCAGAAAATGAAACATATATTTGTTTCAATAAACCAGATGTTTTTCATCCCATTGACCCTTTGCCATGTTTTTCGGTTTGGGGGTTACCCCTGCTTACCTAATATAGAACTTTTATAAATTGTCAACTTAAATGTGTGTCTTTTTGACTGCTGTTATAGAACTACTTACTTTTTAAGATACTTAACTGACTTTAAAAGATTTAAATGTCTAACTATAGGGAAGTATAGTGCTTAAAACTTAAGAAACCCATGATAAAATTAAAATTTAATTGATACAAATTGAGCACATTTTTTAAGTGAAAGATGAACCTGGTGCTTCAATAATTAAATTTCAACATTTGGCATCAATTTCGTCAGGTATAACCCGAAATCTCCTCGATTTTTATAGTGTCCAGTCTTTCTTTCTTTTATTTTAGATCTTATTAAGCGCATTGAAACTCCTTTTCACTTTGTAAAGCAATTAAATACTCCATAATTCGGGATAAATAACAGGCATGTCTTTTTAAAGCCAAAATTGCTGACATCCGTTTTTAAACTTTACTTTAAGATCACAAGCACTGCCAATCGGTTCCTCTAGTAGTGACATTTTTTTTATCAATGTGACAATTTGTGTTAATTACCATAGTCAAAGCATTCTCAAATCTAGTTTCGAATCTGAATAAAGAGCATTTAAGTGAGTGAGTGAATATTAACGTCGCACTGTTAAGCTACACGGGGGCTTTTGGCGACTGTAATTTTGAACCAAGGTCAAGTGACGAGGACGACACCTGAGCTGGCATCCTCCTCTCCTAACTACCACACCACACCAACGGGAAGACGTTTCAGCTCTCGACAGATTTAACGTGCATCACTTCCCTACACGGCGGGTCTTTAATGGTACTGGGCTTGAACTCATGACATGTCTGCCATGATCTGATACCTTGATTAAAGGGCGTTTAAATGTTGTACGTAAATTAAAACGCCATTTTCCTAACAAATTTTTACAAAAAAATATAGTATATTTCTGAGATAATTAAAAAAAGTACCTAGTTTATTTTAAAAAATTAAAAAAAATCTCTCTTTGCCTATACTCACTAAAACCTAAAACGCTGATTATTATTATTTATTGCCCCATTTATTTAAAGGGTTTTTTTATAAAAATAAACTGAATAATTGTTTGCCCCACTTTAAATAAATATTGTTCTTCCGTTGTCATCCATTATTTACTGTTGCTATCTATACTTAAAAACCCTTATTTATTACGAAAATCAAGACCATATTACTTTTGTCCATAATATTCCCGGGAAATCTCCATAATCCACATAAAATGATTGTTATTTTTTCCGTCCTATAGAAGTAATTAAATTACTGACCCCAAATTTTAAGATAAAATACATATTTAGGGGAAATCCTGATTGTTTCAATCTTTGAAAAGTTGTAAATACTGTAGATAATTGGGCAAACCTTAAATCAGCTACTCAAATAGCAGAACTCTTTGATAATTATGACGACGTCCGAAAAGTAAATTCGAAACCCATGGATAGGTGGGACAGGAATGATAAAATTTTGGCATACTCAGGGGTCAAGGAAAAGAAAATAGATTTGGGAAAACTTCCCCCAGATTAGGAGCTTCTGTTCCGGAGAGTACTAGAGAGAGAACTTTTGAAAAACGCGTGATACAAAGATGTTATCATTGCAATATGTCCGGACATATAAAAGCCGTTTGCCCTAAATTAATAAAAACCAAAACGACGGAAACTCTCAATAATATTGAAGGAAATGAAAACCCGGATTTTCTTAATTCATATACAACAAAGGGCTCTGTGAATGGTCACAAGATAGACATTCTTAGAGATACGGGAGCGACAATAGATTTAGTACGTGCAAAATACATAAATCCTTCTTCTTTCTCTGGTGAAAATGTTTGGGTAAAACAACTGTTAAGCCCAGAATTAGTTTATTTACTTTTGGCGGTCGTGGAAATTTCCGGAAATTTTGGAACGGTGAAAACTAAGGCAGCGGTTTGTGGAAATCATTTAAATCAACACGGTCGATATTTGCTTGGAAATAAAACGGCCGAGCTAATAAAAGGAAATTTAGGCTATAATTTCCTGCCAGTCGAAATACTGAATGCTGTCCAAACAAGGTTTCAAGTCAAAGCGGCTAGAGAAGAAAGGGGAATAGATAGTGGTGATGCTAAAAAAGGGGAAGATGAGGTTATAATTGTTTCTTCGGATGCAGAGGACAAAATTTTAATACCTGCACTCCAGGAATTTGTTCCGGAATAGGGTTACGCGAGAAAATTTAATCAATGCTCAAAAAAAATAGCGAGGAGATTAAATCCTTATACGAACAGGCAGCCAGACAAGTGCAGGTTACCAATCAGGTTTATTCGCTAGAGAAGGAATTATTGGTCAAAAATCGCGAAGATAAGTTAGGTAACGTAGTGAAGTTAATAGTAGTGCCGGAAGGGTTGCGCGACCCCATTAAATCCTTGTGTCATGAGGGAACATCTGCACACCTGGGAATTACGAAATCCAAAGACAAATTAACCCTCTAAGTGGATACCTTCCTCCTGAAAAGTTATTCCGAAAGCGTTTTACTCTTATTTTGCTATTGCCTTCAAAAATGCAACAGACTTCAATTCTTTCCCCCTTTAGAACTTGGGAGGTCGAACGGGGACAATTTTATAACCTAGTTCGGTTCCTTTGTCAAGTATGATCCAAGAGATCAATCGTTTTCAGCTAGCTGTTAAGTTGCCTTGGGCAATCTTGTATGAAAACCGTAGTTCTACTCTGTCGTTTCCCCATAGATTCAGTCACAGTAAAATTAAAACAAAATGCAGGGTAAAAAAAACATAAAATAAACGGCGTGTTAAAAGTTGAAAAATAGTTATATTTTCTTCAAACAAAATTTATTTTTCTGTCATTTTTTAAAAATTAAAAAAAAAATATTTTGGTATTGCGATTTGAACCAGAAAAAAGCATCATGTATTCATTTTTGAATATGAGAGTAAGAAAACGCGCTCACTTTCCTGTTTTTGAAAAAAGTTATGAGGTAAAAAGTGTAAAGGCCCTATCTTTTTTTTAAACATTAAGACAATAAATGGTGCATATTTATGAAATAAAACAGATCTTTCTCTATTCAATTATATTTTTAATTTAGAATAACATAAAAAATGACTTCAATACTTTTAATTTATTTAAATTTAAATCATATAAATGATATTTTTATGTTAACTGAATATTTTTTGGAAAAAATCTAAATCTTCATTCCTAGTGCTCTCCTTTTCGAGAACTCCTTGTATTAAATAAAAATATCTTTTCTACATCGGCATTTGTGATGGATATAACACACATTCAGTCAATAATTTTTAATTTTAATGGGGGATATACTTCTTCAAATGTGCATGACAGTACTTCTAACCATTTTCTACTCAAGTTAAATTTCTTATCTTTCTGTTTCTTTTATTACAAGGAAAAATGTCACACATCGATAACTACATTTTCATACAATTTAGTCATTACAAATTCTATTGTGAGAAAAGTTCTACGTAATTAATTTTGTCTTTCAAAACAGTACACTTAAAACAATTTTGTTCAGTGAAGTTAACCGACAGTTCCACAATGTATTCATACCAAATTTTAAAAACAAATTTAACACTTGGAAATGTATCCTGTATTAAATTTTTCAGTATACACAAATATTTCCTGCTGTAGGGAAGATATAGTGTGAGAGATGTGGTGTGCGGTTGTGAAAGAATGTTTTCGTACGTGTAGACTATTTTTGAAAATTTAAATATCACTGAAGCTGATCATATAACTGCAAATGAGCCTTATTTTAATGTGTGCTGGTATCAAAGTAAAACACTTTACAATATTAAACAGCCTATGGGTTTATACTCAATATCAAACTATTCGCAAAATGGCTTACAACTTCTATTCAAATTGTAAAGAAACTGAAATATAAATATATCTTACTGTAGTCAAAAATATTCATAATATGTAAGTATCCTGTTTCGCCACTTATTTCAGTACATTTTAAAAACTGTAGCTGAATGCAATTTTTTATATTTATAAACGAGGCCTAACAGCTCACACTGTCGTAAAAATGTCTTTATCATTTTTAAATATACTACTATAAAACGTATATGGATTGTAAGATCAGTTGTAAAATCCTAAAAGCTTTTACACGTGACCATTGGACGCTGAGGTGCATAAACAGATGTCCCGATTTGGTGGTCTGTCTGAAGAGAGATCTTCAGTGTTTAAGACCCGAAGAAAGCTTGATACTCATTTATCGACCCAATGTAACGGGGATGAAAGGCAGAGTCGACCTTGTGCAGCACGTTAATAGAACCCCAGACTTGTGGTGTGGAAGCACTATACACTACCACTCGATCCTATTCGGTGAAAAATAATATTTAATGTTAGAATCTTATATAAATCACTAATGAATGAGGGAGTCCAAACTTTTTTTTCATGTAAACTGTTTAGACGGAAATGGTAAATTATGAACATTTCACAAGTTGCATAAATTAAAATTAACCGTTATAGTTTACATAAATTTTTAAGGGTGCAAAAGGTGTATTTCGGCTGCACGAATTAATTTTAAAAGTAATACGGTTACGAAAAAGTAGTACAAATCTATCTAAAGTAGGGTTGGCTACCTTACATATTGTCAAACACAACAATGTATTGGAAGCCAATTCCACAATTCGTTGTTATAAAAATGTATGGAAAATTACAAGATTTATTTTTGCATTTGTAATTTATATATATATATATATATATAATTTTTCCTGTGAAATTTAAAAGCTAGAGCGGCATCCATCAAAACCGCGGTTCTCTCACTGTTTTTCCAGATCGCCCCTAACTAAGCCGGCTCTGTCATAGTAAGTGAAAATGCCGGATTTTGTTTGTCAAGATCATTTTATAGCAGACTGCATTTTTCATGTATTTTAGATGGTCGTTTTATATTTTCTACATCAATATCTTAATGTCTGAATTTAAAATTACATAAAATTCTTGACATTCGCATCAATGACCATGATAATTTTTATTAGTATATGAATGTGTCATCAAACGATTATATGATTAATATAAACATATTATTTTAACCATTTAATTAATATTAAGTATAACATAACGCACACAAATTTTCTGAACTTTAAAATAAATATTTCGAAAACTACTTCAGATATACTCAAAATTTTTCATTCCTACGCTTTAGCTTCTCAGTTTTGCTTCTCTCTATGTAAGAATTTATTGTAATTGTATATTCATCAATTTTTTTAGTATATTTTTTTGCTCTTAGCATGCAGTTTTCAACTGAATTGTATGAAATCTTCGAAATATATTAAAAGATACCAAAGAAGCTATATAATAAAATTTGAAATTTTTATTATACTCAATTAATTGCTAAAACTTATGGCAAATAATTTTTAACTGCGTGATGCATTTTTTTTCGAAATTTCAAATGGAATTTCTAACATAAAATTTCTAGCTTTATACGGTCGAGATTTCAAAAAATATCCAGATTTTAATTACTTATTCAGTTAGCCTTTAAAAAAGATAAATGTTGAGGTATTTTGTATAAATAGATATTTTTGAACAAAAATTCGAATGTTTTTGAATAGCTCGAATTTAAAATTGATTTTTATGTTTATTTATATGCATAAATGTCTATTGTAAATGTTTCCGTATATTTTTGATTACCGTTTATTCAAACATTCAAGTTATAAAAAAAATGTGTGAAAATCTTCATTCATGTTGTCTTTGATGTAAACTGAAGTTCAAGCACTTAAAATTCAAATATAATTCGGTGTATTTTAAAAATATATAACTAGACACACACACACTGTACTAAAACTTCCCTGAACACTTAGGCTTTGAAATCTAAAAAAAAAAAAAACTAATAAATCTTAGTTTTTTTTTCGTTATTATTTTTTATCAAAGTGTAAGAAAATGTTTCAAATGATTTGATGAAGTTTAAATTTATTCATTTTTAGTGGTTGGAAAATTGAAAAGGTTCCAAATTTTAAAGAGTTTGGTGTTTTATTAATTTTTTCGGTATCTTATAATAAAATAATCATGTTTCAAAAACTGGAAGCTTTGATTAAAATAAGAAAAATGAAGCGAAAGAATATACTTAAAAAAAGATATAATTTGTCTAACTATATAAAATAGCAGATTGCACTGACACGCCCCAACTTGTTACAGTTTCAAATTAATATGAAACCAAAAGGGAATTGTAACATATTGTACTTATGCGTTGGGACTTGACAAAACTTTAAAAAAACGAGGTAAAACAAATAAACACATCCTGGGGTCTAAAGAAATTTCCCCTCGATTTTTTACGATTGCCCCAGGGTCAAAACACGGGGTTTCCTGCGAGTCATAAAACTTCCTATTAGTGTCCTGCTGTGCTGCTTCCACCGTCCCCAATTATCTTTCAAGATGTTAAACCTTTAAATGGGGGAAAGGATTTCAGAAAAATGCGGCTAATCCGCTTTTGAAAACGTTACTTGAAGGCAGAAAAATCCGTGCAGTCCATTGTCGAAGCATTTTTACACTGACGGAATTTTCCATGCTATCCGGTTAGAGGGTTAAACCGATATTTTTACTGGCCGAATTGCTATAGATATATGGAACAGTTTGTAAAAACTTGCGATCAGTGTCAGAGGGCTGGAAAGCCCAATGATAAAAAGAAAGCTCCACTAAAATTGGTCCCTGTTATTCAGGAGGTTTTTACTAAGCTAAATATTGATGCATGTGGGCCTCTCCCGATCACATCTAAAGGGAATCGATATCTTATCACGGCCATTTGCATGTCATCAAAATTTCCTGAAGCTATTCCGGTGTCTGACAGGAATTAGAAATCCCGTAATTAGAAAACAATTCTCTCGTTTATGATTTCGAGGACGTAACCCAGGCTAGCGAGTTGAACAAACACCTTCACGACAAACAAATGGATCGACTGCACGAATTATTAAATAAATACTCTAAATGTTTTTCAAAGAATCCCGGTTTAACTAATCTGGTTGAACACGAAATCCAGTTAATTAGCAATCAACCATTTAGGACGAAGCCCTATCGAATGTCGAACCGACAAAATGAAATCTTAAAAAACGAAATTAACCGAATGTTAAAATTAGGAATCATTGAGGTAGGAGAATCGGATTATATGTCCCCTATGATTTTAGTTGAGGTAGCTGGGAAAGAACCTCGTCCATGTATAGATTACAGGAAATTAAACGGGATCATTAGAACGGAATATTTTCCTCTTCCGAATATCGAAGAACGTGTAGAAAAAGTATCGGCGGCTAAATTTATTACCGTCTTAGACCTATCTAAGGGATATTGGCAAATACCTTTGAGTAAAACTGCACAGCGATACGCAGCCTTCTGTACTAGCTTTGGTACATACAGACCCCTAAGGATGAGTTTCGGATTAAAGAATGCTCCATATTTCTTTAGTAAACTCATGGCTGAATTACTTAACGGACTAGAGGATTTCGTTGTCCCGTATCTAGACGATATCGCAATTATCTCAGATACGTGGGAGTCGCACATTAAACATATGGAAACGGTTCTGCAGAGAATAAAGAGAGCTAAGTTAACGATAAAACCTTCAAAGTGTAAGTTTGCGCAACAACATGTCAAATTTTTGGTTCACATTGTGGGTCAGGGTTTTCGCACCCCTTCCGAGATCAAAGTCCAGGCTGTTCTATAGTTCCCTACCCCTCGCACGAAAACCCAAATACGTGCCTTCTTAGGTCTAGCAGGTTATTATCAAAAATATATCAATCTGTTCTCGGCAATAGCTGCTCCGTTGACAGACGCGTTGACGGGAAGAGCAAAGAAGGGAGAAATTACGTGGACGACCGAGTGTGAAAACGCATTTCGAGAACTAAAAGGGAAACTAATAGATAAGCCCGTCTTGTACGCGCCAAATTTTGAACGAGAATTCATTGTTCAAACGGACGCTTCAAACGCAGGTATGGGAGCAGTTTTTTAATCCAATTAACTGAACAAGGTGAGGAGCATCCAATCCTTTACCTGAGTAAGAAATTTTCAGAGGTAGAGAAGCGTTATTGTACGACGGAGAAGGAATGTGCTAGCATTTTTTTCGCAATTAAAAGGTTACATTATTACTTAGATGGAAATTCCTTTTTAGTTATGACCGATCACAACCCGTTGGTGTGGTTGAATAGAAACGTTAGTTCTAACCCTAGATTGATGCGATGGGCTTTGGCTTTGCAACCATATAATTTTAAAATTGTACATCGGTCGGGTAAAAGTCACAAAAATGTAGATAGTCTCAGCAGATCGGTGATAGATAATTAGGAATTGTTAACAATGTTCTCTTGCTCATGAATAATAATTGTTGCTTATAATGTTTTTTTAGTTAAAGATTAATAATTGTATTAATTTTGTTTATTTACTAGTACTGTATATCATATCGAATGGAGATGCGTGTCAAAAGATAAAGCCATGAAAAGCAAATGTATTAATATGCTTAATTTTGTATAGGGTTTTAAATTATACATGAGTATTTAGTTTACGCAAGAGGCATATTGTGAAAAATATTTTGTGTGTAAGGTTGTACACTTCGCATATCATATCAACACATGTCATTAGTATAATTTTTATTAAGTATTGTGGCGAAGAATATTTCATGTGTAAGGCCTCACACTAGCATTTGATGCAGCATGTTGTTAGTATAATTAATAATAGGCATTGTGATAGGAGTGTTTGTATTTTTATTTAGTGTTATAGTATGTTTTCTTACATTGCTATTGATCATTTTCGTACTATGGACTTGTGTAAGTTCCCTAGAAAGAACACTCACTCACTAGAAATAAGTAATTCCAAATTTAGTTCAGCGTTTTCTTTAGTAGTTAAAATTGCAGCTCAGGAATATAGTGGTGCTTGATGAAGGGATGTGTCGGTAATCTGTCAGTTGTGTCATCGTCATTCCATTAAACTTTTCTCAAAAGAAAAGTTCTATAAGAGAGGGCGAGAGCTGTAACGTAGCCCCTCCCAGTAGCGATCGAAATCTTTGGTGAACCCGACACCCACACGTGCATCTTGCAGCTGCAGCGCAACCCCTTTTGACCCCCGAGGAATCTAACCCCGTCGACCGGAAGATGAGAAAAGAGATGCTTTGAACTTGCACGGGAGCGGTGGCCAACGAATCCTCCTCTCACAAAATATTGGACTCTAACAATCTATAATTAAATTTAATAACTTTAATGTATCATTTAGTAAATAATATTCAATAGTTGTGACGTAAATAAATTCCATATTTTAATTAACCAAGAATACGCTACCGTTATTCTTTCAAACGTTACAGTACCGTTTGTATCGTCCCCTTTCTGTTTCACCCTGTGAGGCGCCAGTCGCCTGTCTGTTATTCTCGATACTAGCAATTTTTGGCCCGCAATTTAAGGCGCGCATGTACCAGCGTCGAACTTAGTGGCCTCCACTTTAAACGCATTTAAAAGTAATATGTATTGATGTGTTATTAGGGGTATGTTAGCACAAAATGTCTTTTCAAACATTATTGTATTCTAATTACAAATATTTTTAATTGTAGCTCTGTACTATGTCGGTGGTTAAAAATTAAAAGCGAGCCATACATATCAAATCGAATGGTTTGATAAATATAGTGTGATTGAAAGGAGTAAAATGGTTACATGTGTACAGTGGTGGCCAAAATTGGGGACACTTTTTTTTAAATTGTTAGGTTTTTTAAGGAGACTTGGCACCCTTTGAGCAAACTTCTTTATTTACGTATTTAAAAATTATATTTTAACATTTTATACAATTTTTCTATTCAAGAAAATGTTACCAGATGAAAATTTTCATATATTATTCACACAATTTTAAAAATTTAAATTTTTTGAAGAAAATTGGAAAAATTTTAAAATCCTACTCCTTTTGTAAAAATTAATTTTTTGACCTGAAATTTTTTTATAATATTCTTATGGATGTTCTTAACAACTTTAGGGATCGATTTTAGAATAACTTGATTCGTTTTTGAGAAAAAAAATAAAATGTTGATATACAGGCTAAAAATCAACGAAAAGCCAACATGTCTTACATTTTATTTTTTTTTAAAAAAAAGTATTCAGTTTATAGCAAAACGGATCCCTAATTTTATTACATGCTTTATTTTTAACACGCAGGAAAAAAATTGAAGTGATTGGTAAATAATTATCGAAGGAGTAGCATTTTGAATGCACTAAGGTTTCGAAAAACACAAACTGAGAAAAACCACTTTAAAGTTTATAATTCTGAAAAAATAATTATTATATGCTTAATTAAACTTAAAATACCACTTTAAGATATTACTTATACGTTTTTCTTTAAAATAATTGCATTTTCATATGTTTTGAACCCACACATTTTTATAAATGATCAACTTTTAGATTGTACTAATTGCACAAGAAAACTCAAGAAAAACTTTAAAAAAATTTTTTCTGTCACGACAGAAATTTTAGCTGTTTTTCTTCTTATAATATTAAAGTATTACATTTGTATGAAAAATATATCAGGAATAAGAACTGAAATTATATAAAATTATTAATATAAAATGCCTTAATTTAAAAATTTTACATGCACACATTTCACAAGGAAGAAAAATGACATTATTGTATTGCCTGGGAAATATTCTGCTTTTAATACCACACACACACACACACACACACACATTCATTTTTATAGTTATTATTTCTATTTATAAAATAGATATTTTTTATCATAACGCATTTTTTAGCTTTTTTTTTTCTAAAAAGGGGGTGTGGCTGAATTGCCTAATTTGTTTTCAAATGAAGTTTTATTCAACTTCTAACTTTTCGACATGCACAAGTGATATATCAATCGAAAGATAATAATGCAACGAATAAGATTAAATGAAAAAAAAAAAAAACGATAGGTTTGTGATTTTTAGGGTACCAAGTCCCCTTAAGTTTGTATGCTTATAAAAAGTTTTACGTTGCACAAAATGCTAAGTATTTTATATCATTTTAAAGGGAATTTAATACTAAATTTGATACAAAATAAAATTCAAATATTTGCAACGCATAAAAAGTTATGCTGTAATAACTGTCGACATACATTAGATACTGAGGATAGCAGTGAGTTATCAGAACTTAGTGAGGTTGCTTTTTTTCTTTATTACAGCTTTACATAAGATTCCAATTCCAGCTCATTAATTGTTATGATTGTCGCATGAACTTTCCACACCGCTTTACTCTACAACGGAAACTTAATCTATAAAATTATGACTTAGCAATTCTGGAAAGAAGTATATAATACAATTTATAAAATCGGGGCAGTTGGCGAGAGTTTTGTTTCCCTGTTAAGATGGTATTTCATAAATAAGCAGCGTGAATATTAACGGCTTTTTTTTCTTTAGCACTTACTAAATTGAATATTTAAACCGTCGACACACAGAAAGTTATGGATTGATTACAAGCATTTGTGCCAAATATGTGCAACACTTCTCTTCCAATGTAAATAGGAATGCAGCCTTATTTCATGTCATGTTTTAAAAACAACGGATAACTGATTTTGTTTTCATTCACTTTTTCAAGTGCAAAAATTGACCTATTAGTAGACTTGAAGGATATTTGAACACGTTTCTTTTTCATTCTTTTTAATTTACATACGACTCTCTAGAAACATTTTCTCTTACAGAAATAGCGAAAATGAGTGCATTGATAACATGTATTTTTTTATAACGAAACTACGCGTATCCTTTCAGTTTGTTTTATAAAGAAAACAATATGAACTCAAGTTGTAACGCAACATTTAGATACTTCGTACGTGTAACAGTTTCGCAGATTTCGGGATTCTATGTCTTTTCTATCTGTCGTGATTTTTGCAGACTCTGTTCTTTAAAAATGCCTCGGAAGCGGAAATCTGGTCTATCCAAAAATTCGTCGCGGGCAGCAAAAGTTGCACGAAATCAAGGATCTTCGGTTCGCGCAGAAGCAAAAGTATTTTGAGAGCGGCTCTTCGGGCACGAGTTCGTTCAGAAACACAAGCGGAGCTGAGGACTGATTGAATCGTACTCTTCAGCTACACGAGGGCTTTTGGCGACGGACCACGTCATTTTGAACCATGCTCAAGTGACGTGGACGACACCTGAGCTGGCACCCCCCTCTCCTAACTTCCACACCAACAGGAGAACGTTTCAGCTCTCGACAGATTTAACGTGCATCGCTGCGGCTGGTCTTTAGTGGTACTGGGTTGGAACTCGTGACAAGGCAAGCCACGATCCGATACCTACCGCGGCCCCCAAGCTGAGCTGCAGAGCCATGGAAACGCCAGAAAAATTCATTATGCACAAATGCAGAGCTCGCATCCCGTGGACATTTCATTCGTAAAGATTGGTCTGTTCTGGGTTTCAATAGGATCGAATATTTACAATGGTTGGAAAAAAATTAGATGATTTTGGAATGCAAAGTCCTCGACGAGAGACAACAGGGAAAATTTTAATAATGAAATTGCTCGAGAGCTAGATTATGATTTCATAGCACTGCAACATCAAGTGGCAGAATTAGTTCTTCAATTACTTCCAGAGCAAAATCATGTTTTCCATCAAGTTTTACGTAAAATTGACTCCGGCAATGGTGGACTTTTCTTTCTCGACGCACCAGGAGGAACTGGAAAAACGTTTTTGCTTAACTTATTATTAATGTCCGTCAGAAAAGACAAAAAAATAGCAGTTGATGTAGCTTCTTCGGGAATTGCTGCTACGCTATTAAACGGTGGCCCGTTTGATAGCGTTTGAAATTCTTATTAAACGGCACATTCTGTTTTAAAATTATTGAATCTCGCACAGGAAGATTCGCCCACCTGTAATTTCTGTAAAAATAGTTCGCGAGGTAGGATGCTGCGAGAATGTAAGCTTTTAGTGTGGGATGAAAGTACAATGTCTCACAAGAAGGCAATAGAAGCTTTAAGCCTGACTTCAGGACTTGCGAGATACTACAGATATAATAGGAGGAATGGTAGTTTTATTGGCTAGTGATTTCCGACAAACCCTCCCAGTCATTCAGAGGGGGACACCAGCACATGAGATTCAAGCATGCATTAAATCATCAATTGATTGATTGAATATTAACGTCGCACTGTTCAGCTACACGAGGGCTTTTGGCGACGGACCACGTAATTTGGAACCATGGTCAAGTGACGTGGACGACACCTGAGCTGGCACCCCCCTCTCCTAACTACCACACCACACCAACGGGAGGACGTTTCAGCTCTCGACAGATTTAACGTGCATCGCTGCCCTACACGGTGGGTCTTTAGTGGTACTGGGCTCGAACCCGTGACAAAGCAAGCCACGGTCCGATACCTATACCACTCGGCTACCGCGGCCACATTAAATCATCAAACTTATGGTCGAGAGTTGAAAAAATCAGCCTGAAAACGAATAGGGGAGTGCATCTTTATAATGACGTAGATTTGGGACTTTGCGCAAAAAAATGTTGTTGAAAATTAGTGATGGTTGTTTAGAGGTTGACGCTGAAGGTTATATATCACTATCAAGAGAATTTTGCAATTTTGTAGAAAATGATATTGATCTCATTGCTCATGTTTTTCTGGAATTGCAACAAAATTTAAGTTGTGATCAGTGGTTGTGCGCAAGAGCAATATTAGCACCAAAAAATGAAGTAGTTTCTAGGATCAACACTGACATTTTAAAAGAGGTGCAAGGAGAAATGAAGGAATATTTGTCAATGGATACGGAACTTAGTACTTCATATCCTGTGGAGTTATATATATATGTAGCTTTTCCAAAGAACCACGGAGATTTTTCGGGAAACAATTTCTTATACTCTAAGAAAACAACTTTCAGCGATACAAACCAACGCCAGGTGTCAAGATTTTGAGATGAATTTTACATTTTTTTTCAACAACTGCTAAATCATCATCCTTAAATTTAGGTTTCGAATTCAAAGCAAAGCTTGGAAAAAATTGACCTAATAGAAAATGAGATAGGATAGGAATCTGAAGGTTATATATATTTTCACAGAGAAAGTATTAGCTGTTTAATTTTATACGTGAATGTGTATGTGGGAAGACAAATAATTATTGGATGAGAAATAGACTTTTGCTTAAGTTATAATTGAATTATTCTTATATAAGTAGAACGTTTAAAAAAAGAGTTCCCCACTTTTTTCAACACAGTAAATGTTATTACCTTTCTGCTTCATGCATTTGCAAAATAACAGAGATATGCTGTAGGATGAAAATATTTACTTAGTTTTGTGTATCTCTACTTTTATCTTCAATTATGAATGTAAACTACAGTTCATGCAGTTACGTTCTTCCAATAAATGTTAAATGTGCCTATAAAAAGTCCAAAGAATTTCTAATGGACTTTTTGCAAGGCCTAGTCAAAATTCATTAGTGATGTGAGAAAACTTTATTTTACTTTTTATTTGGTCGGTATTAAAATCATTTCTGTTCAGTAGATGAAAAATTATTGACATTTACTTAAATTATAGTTATTATATGACGCAGAATGATTTATTATTGATATTTATTATGCATTTTTTTATTTTAAACTTGTGACGTCTTACGCGTCTTTTCTTTAACAAGTCCTTTGGGTTCTATGGGCCAGAACTAATGGCAACTCTTTTCCAACCAAATCCAAGAAACGAGAAGTGAAGAGATGCAAATAATATAGGATAAATATAGGATCTTAGAGTAAGCGTAATGGCAATGTAAAGGATTGTTAGACAATTGACGTGCGTGTGGCAGTTGATGATTATTGCAGTTCGTGGTTCAAGATTTAAGTTCTACTTGTCGTGGATAAACATATTGGTGATCGATTAGAAATTAAACGGCAAGCTACATACCATTGTAGATAAAGACAAGTTTATTACAGAATAATATAAGGTAGGATTGTTTACTTATTAGTATATTTGAAGATTAGGTGTTTCAATTATTGAGATTGGTCTGAATTATACAGTGTGTTGCGTATTGCGTCATCGTAGATTCTCTTATTGATGCCTAATATTATATTTGTTCAAAAAGTTTAAGTTGAATATCTTAATAAAGTCATATTAAGATAATGTTTGATTCTAGTTCTTTCACAAACTCTACACCTCTAGCTCACGCTGATGCTTCGAGGGATGTACTTCCAAGGGGAGGTACATCACAAACTATTAGCAATTTTATAATATATTTTTTATGCTGAGGGGCATATGGTAAAATATTTAAATGTTTGCAGAGCATCGTAACGTTGAAGGCTTTCTGCCTCAGCGCTAAGATGTTGTGCACGTTTAACACGTTGATATTATGTATCTAATGTGGGTTAAGCGCTTCCATTTAACATGCTATATTAAATATGAAATATTTATAAGAATTAGATGAATAAGAAAATGAATAAGAATTAGTTATATTTTTGATTCAAAAAATTAATAAAAAAAGAACTAGTTATTTCTTTCTTATAGTTGAAATTTCATTTCCGTACAAAATTTTAATAAATCTTTCCTAATAGTACTGGCGTAGCTAGTTATGAGTGGTCCCTCTATCAAAATTCCTTGGAGGATCTTTTTTATAAAATAAATAAAAGATAAAAGACTTATTTGAGAGTGCAAGAATGTTATACATAATGCGGCCCCTGTAACTTGGGTACGCGGATCATTGATACGACAATAGCTACGCCCCTGCCCGAACAAATGTAATCAGAAAAAATTTGGAAATTTTGCTCATTTGGGATATATGCAGTTTTATTTAATCTTAAAATAAAACAGAGAATTTAATTTAATGAGCATAGTTTATAGTTGATTAATGTATATTCCCTAATTTAGATAATTTAATTTCGTTCGTTCATTGCATTTAAAATTAATTAATAATACAAATACGATTGTTTTAAATTGGGGGGATGAGAACTTGATAAAATAAAAATATAAATATAATCCCTGATTACACGGCTGTGCAAAAAAAGAAATAGTAGATGAAAGTTACAAACCATTGTAAATTACAAAAATTGCAAAATTCCATTCGAAAATATTTTTTCAAAGCAACATTTCTCAAGCTCCCCCCCTCCTAGGATGGTGGGATGACTCTACGAGGGAGGCGGAAAATTGAAAATAAAATATTATTCTAAATATATGTTACTTTACTGAAAAGAAGCAAAATAAAATACATTTGGATATAATAAAAAATAAAATACACATTGACACAGATTTATTATTCTTATAAATATATCAGTACTACACAATGTACTTGATAATTAATTTATCGATACTAAGTTAAAAGCAAGTTTAATAAATACCAGTGAACCCATGGCCTTGTCATATACAAAAAATTAAATACAAAATTTAATACTTATCTCATTAATTTGAGCGGTTTATAATTAAGTCGCATTGTAGCTTTACGTCAAAGTACACAACTATTGAATTGTTTTTGTATAGATGGTGTGGAGCGCGATGAAAATTATGATTGAAAACATTGAAAGTTTGAGAAGCACTGATTTACATTGATTTTTTACACATCGAATCGTGGAATTATCTTTTTTTCGAAAGTTGATAAAATTGCCTAGACAATCCATGTTGATGTTCCATATTTTGGACACTCCTTTTGAAGACTTGATTGTCTGTAAAGTAAGTTCTGTTTTTCCGTAGCTTTTTTAAAACTTAAATAAACAATAGACCCCCAAAATTTTTCTCACTTCAAACCCAACGGTAAGCCTCTGTCACCAAGTTCCTACTGAGTTCCAAAAATAGATTCTTGTCCTTGACCGCTTTGTGAGTTAAAACAACTATTTACTTTACAATCACTGTTGAAACAAAATGGTCTGCTGTCAAAATATTTTAGTTGAAAAATATCAAGGGTGTTTTTTTTCAATCGCTGGAAAATTAAGTGAAACCATTTTAGAATGAAATAGTATTATTTTAATCAATTTTTTTCCCTTTACCTACAGAAGAAAAATTACAGTATGTTTTATGGTTTTTATTTAAGCATTGCTTTACCAAACCTATACATTGATATTTGATTCAAAACTGATTTTATTGTTTGCATTTCACATCTCAATATGTATTGATAAGACGTAAAATATTCCATGAATCTATTTAACACTACAAAGACTGAAACTTAGTCTATACCTAGATTGCCCAAAAGCAGTCAAAATGACTGCATTGTGAAAGAATAATTAATGTGTACAGAAATTTGTTAAAAAAATTAACTCTTAATATTTTTCATATTATTGACACTCGTTTAACAAGTTATTAGTAACAATAAAAAAAATTTACTTCCCTTGGAAAAAAAATATCTTCTAAAAAATTCTAAGAGAAATTGTACATTATATATGTAATTGCTCTTCTCATGAAAATTAAAAAGCAGTCAAAATGACTTCCTTGGGCAATCTAGTGTTAATTATTTATTAAGGAGTAAATTAATATCTTTAAAAATATAGTGATTATAAAATAAAAACGTCACTCTGTATTCCATTCATAAACAATTTGCTCCCATTTATAGTAGTTCAAAGTAGAAAAAATGAAATAGGCTTGCTACGGTCTTTTTGTGTCTTCTACATTTGAGGAAGTTGTAGTAGTTGTTCTATTTTTCTAAAATTCGAAAGACTCTTTACAACAGCGGCATGTGCTAGTTTGAAAATGTGTTCTTTCTTTCGCACACTTTTAACTTATCACTATTATTTCTTGTTAAAACTAAGAATTTTACTTCATTCGAAATTTTAAATGTTTGTGTAACTAGTGTAAAAGTTTTCGGTAAATCAAAATTTTACTAAACTGCAAAAAAAGGATGAAAAACTTACAAAAACTATGAATCGACGATATGAATTCAATATTCATTATAGCAATAAAGTAAAAAAATTAACAATAAGTTATACAATTCAACTAATAATTATAAAATTTAAAAGAAAAATCTGGTGTTTATTTTCATATGATAAATAATTATTCTTATACTAAATCGTAAGTTATCTTTTATTTACATACAATAAACTTTGAATGTAAATTTCAACTTGAATCCACGCTACTCTTTACTCTTTTAACTATTCATTTTACGAACGAGGCTATCAACTTAGACTATACTCAATTTAGGGATTTTTGTAAATCAATCCTATATATAACACTTATCCCAAATCTAATAAATCTACTAAAAAGAATTTACTATAATTTCTCCGGTTGAGTTTTCGATTTTATTTATATATTAATGATTAAAATAATTTCTTTCTTCAGTGGCTCTGAATTCTTAAAATATATTTTAAAATGAGCAAGCGTAAAACATTTTTTTTTAAATAATCCTAAAAAATTTAAAAACTATATATTTTTCTTAATCTACGAGAATCTTAATCTATCTTGTTAAACATAAATAATTTTTGAACTTCAAAGGATGCCTTAATCTGATACAGAAATGTTCCGCCTTTCTTATAGAAGGAAAAAAATTATTTCTCCAAAGCTAATACGCGCGCGCGCGGTAGAACTTGAATCTTGCAACTCTACAGAATATAGAGAACATCAAGAACTCATATCAACACGAATTTTCAACTTCTATTCACCATAATAGCACCTAAAAAATATCTTTTTTTTACCTCTGTAAGTCCATAAGCTAAAAATATGCTGCAAATTAAACAAATGTAAAATATTTTTAGTTCTTTCTATGTTGCACGTTTGGAAGTGTGCCATCCTCAAGAGCATCGTTCTCAACCCCGCGGACTTCCGGAAGCCTTTCAAGGTTTCTTCATTGAAAAAACCCACGCGAAGTCTTTTCACTTCTGAAGAAGGTTCTTTCCTTTGTGCAGACGAACGCCACTTTCATCCTTATTTTGTCAAGCTCGTCTGTTTTTTACTTCTGTGTGATGGAAGAAGGATATATCCAATGTGTCATATTTCGCGGAGACGCGTTCACCTTGAAATTCACAAATGTCAACAGAAGTGATCAGGAGAAAAATACTGAAGAATTAATAGAAAATGCACCGAAAAAAATGCAATAAATGTGTGGAATGAAAAGAGCCTAGTAAGTCAAATTGTAATTTTTGGCTGAGGACTCAAAAAGTAGGGTTAAATGAACAAGATGGAGGAACGTCTTAAGGCATAGACCAACTGGGCCCTCGGTGGAGGTATCTTTTCGTTTTGACTCATCCTTAGTAAAATCATAATCTGAATAATTTTAATACTAAAATATTATTCCGGAACATATTCTTTTAAAAACAGGGGATTTCAAACTACATCCCAACTGGCAGTAGTAGCATCACCGTCCTTCCTGCCTAGTCCTAATACTATAAAAGATCAGTCAAATCATTGAATTGAAATGCTGCTTCGTTTGGGCTGGTTTGTGAGATTGTGAGCCATACACATGTATTTGTTTCAAATTAACGTTCGTGTGAGTATTTGACAATGATGGACCCAGGGCTTTAAAAAATCTTAAGATGTCTCTGGGCCTCAAAGTTTTAAGACTTTCCTGGGTACCTACCTCCTACTTCTGCAACTCGTAGGCTGTTATCAACATATCGAAACACAAAAAAATGTACAATAAGTAACATTTGTAAGTAAATGAAAGAAAAATTAACCAAATGAGTTTTAAAAAAATATCAAAGTATTATAAAAATAACATAAAAAATTATAGTAATTGAAAAATTCAAAGAAATAGCATTCATAGAACATATAGGTGCAAAGCTATTATCTATTTTCCAAAGTGTATAACTTGAAATTTAGCAGGCATGTTCCTTTCATGGATTAGAGATCCGCTATAAAAGGGAATTTCCCCCAAGGAAGGGGTGGCCAGAAGTTGAAAGGTGAAAAAGACAAATGTTCTGATTTTTGAAGTACTCGACGTGTGATGGATGGGTTCTGTCATCCATCAATGTACGAGAGTTAAAAGGAAGATGAGCCATAGTCAGAACAAACACAATTTATTAACAAGTCTCAACAACCCAGGTTAGGAAATGAATCTTTAAGTAAGTATGGGAGCAAAAGTGAAGTAGACGAAATAATTCATATTAATTTATAAATTGAATTACTCTTGGAACGTCTTCACCCCATACACATTCCAAATAATCGAAATTACGTTCTAAATTAATCTACTTCAAGCCGACACTAATCCAATTGAATTATCTCTCTCTCTCTAATGGAACAAATTATCAATCTTCACTTTTTAATATTAAGCAAATAATCTACAAATCACTTTCGACTAGCTTTCTATTACTAACAGCTATTCTATTACAATTTCTATTACGTTCATCACTAACTTGTACCATCTAGCTTCTCTCGAACCTGAAAGTTAATGCTTAAGTATAAGCCTTGATTTGCATATAAGTCGCATCTTCTTCGGCAGAAAGTTTTCAACAGAATAATATTTAAAAAAAAAACAGTTTTTCCCCAAGAGGATACGCGAATTACAGACTTGAAATTTGATGAGCAATTTTCTTTTGAGTTGCGTTCCTCCACTCCCTAGGGGTATTTCAAGGATAAAAAATTCCAAATTTTGAACACATCCCTAGACTTGAATTCTCTTCTTAAATACGGATCCAACTCCGAAAGGGATCTAAGTGGGAGCAGGAGTGGAAAAAAAACTATTTTTGATCTATTGAACCTACAAACTAGAAATTTCGTCTGCAGGTTTCTGTAGTGAGTTCAATCGAAAATGACTTCCAAGAAGTGCTTACAGCAGTGTTTCTCAAACTATGGGGGAGGGCGTGATTCCCCTACAAGGGGGGTGCGAGCATATGAGAAATTCGGGAATAAAAGATGATTTTAAAAAGTTATAAAAATTTACTTTAAGAAAGCAAAACATAATACATTCTGACATAGAAAAAAAAACCCGTTGTACTTTTATTGTTATCTGCTCCAATTTAAAATTTAGAGCAGAAAAGCAGTATAATACTTTTCTTATTAGTTAAAAGTATGTATAATTTACTTAAAACATTTATTACTTAAAAAATAACTTACTTAAAATACCTATTATTTAAAAGAAACATATGCAAAATTTAACATTTATCTTGATAATTAAGATAGGTTCATAATTAAGTTAGTAATGTAGTTTTAGCGTCGAAGTACATTATTATTGCATTCAATACATTGTTATTGTACGGGGGGGGGCGAAGAAAACTATGATTGAAAATTGGGTCGCAAGTATTGAAACTTTGAGAAGCACTGGCTTACAGGGTTAAAGGGGGATGCCTTATAGAAAAAACTCCAGTTTTTTGAACTATTAGAGCCACATACTTGAAATTTGGTAAGCATGTCTCATTTGTTAATTGAGATCCATTTAGAACAGACTTTGCAGAAATTGATTTTCAGGGGAAATTACGGGGTGTATTGATATAAAAAAATTCAATTTATTTTAATTACTAGACTTAGACTTAAAATTTGGCAAGCATGTTTATTTTAATGAGCAAAGATCAAATAAAAATGGATTCTTTGGAAATACACTTTGGAGGAGGGGTTAACTAGAGCGTATAAGATATTATGCTTCAATTTTAGAAGTTCAGTTCCTGTCCTTTTTAGATCAAGAGATAAGGGTAGTTTTTTTCAGTGTGTGTATGTCAAGACTACTGGAACTCTCAACAAAAATCGGAATTTCTGTAGAACAAAAGAGAAAGCTCCGAAAAAGGAGAGAGAATGGGAATTGAAGACAAAGAAAGGGAAACCCTAGAAGGGAAAATTTACTCAGGAATAAAAGAAAAAAGTGATGGAAAGAGAAATCGGAATTGACATCAAAGGGCCGATCGTAAACGTAAGAACAACCCGAAGTAAATAAATGTGCACGCATATAAATGACACAAGAACAGGGATGATGTGTTTTGTTTCCTATCAAGCTTGATTTTGTGTTAAAAACAAATTTTTTTTCAGAATTACAAATAGTGTTGTAGACATTCCTTAATTTTGTTTTGGAGCGAAGGGTTCTGTAAACTGTTCTTTAAAGAGACAGAAATATTTTCGCCGCCATCCCTACAGCCGCAGTTTGAGTTAAGTAGAAGCGGTATAAAGGTGTTAGGTCCATGTTTCTTGAAAAAATTGGAAGGGAGAAATTTTTAAGCAGGGGAAAGATTCAGATTAGGACTGGGGAAGAGCAGTCACGAATGTATACAGGGTTAATCCAGTGGAATTTCCAACCAGATTCTACGAAACAACTTTAATAAAAAATGTCCCGGGGGCAAAGAATCAGACGAATCATAGCCCTGTGAGATAGCCAGTTTGGCACAAGAATCTTCAAGAATGCTGATGTCGTTTTTAGGGGCTTTGAATCCAAGGTTGCTGGCAGTAAGAGCTAAATTTTCTCATTTTAAATATGAAATGTGAAAATTGATATTCAAAGCCGCTGAGAAAAGGAAAACCTACTGCTGAGATTTTCCAAGAAGAAAGAGGATATAAGAAAAAGTGTCAGTGTAAACATGAATCTGTTATTAGCGACAGACCAGCAAACTTCGATTCTAATGACTGCGATCTCAACTTAGAAGACTAACCAAAAGAATTTGAACGAAAGCCATTTGTGAAAGAATTGGCTACCATTGGCTCCCAAGCCATCGTTATCATCACACCTTGTGATATCCCGTGGACTGGGGGTATCATCTCTTCATCATCTACGCGACCATAGTTTGAGGAGAGAAAAGATTGACCACCAAACTGTTCCATAATAAAATTAATTTATTATGATCTTAATTTATATTCAACCAAAAGAACGCTAGTCTAGGAGGCTTATGATCAGTAGTGATGAGACAAACTGTAATTTTAACAAATAGCGCAATAAACCACCAAATCTATATTTTTAGATGATTTCCTAACTTACTAGAATCCTATCTAGTCTTAAAGCTTAATCTAAATTATCTTACCGCTATGCACCGACGAACAGCTACAGTCCTTATATCATCAATCTAATCCTTGATCCTACTTGATCCGGCAAATGGATAATCTTCCGGCTTCACGTAGAACTCTCCTAGAACTTCACTGGCACTATTAGACCTCCTCCTTAGAACTCAGTATCAGAACACTGGAAACTCACTATTAGAACTCCACGCGAATACAAAAGCTCCAATATATACACTTCCTAATCTACATAATCACGTTCTCTTCTTGGGTTGGTTGGAAAGAATTGCCATTCTGGCCCCAAAGTTTTCCCAAGAGTTTTATTAATATAAGTCACGATAAACCCCCTTCACAACCTGCTGCATGATCTAAGTCATTTTGAACTCGATTCATTTAAGAATGGTGTACCTCAAATAAACTAAAGTAAAGGAAGTAGACACAATGTCTGAGTAACGGATTTTCCAGTATTAGTACTTGGACCAGAGGTGATCTGCTATCGTACGTGGTGTTATCCCTAACTATGGTGTGAGATGGGGGTGTTCCACAAATACTGTGGGGCCTGTCATCGTCATGCATGTACGATGACTTTCATTTAGACCAGAGTTCCCCAAACTTTTTTGCCTCATAGACCCCTTGTCATGTTTTTCGGTTTTGGGTAACATAATATTGAATTTTTGCAAAGTTAGCAACTTAAATGTCTTTTTGACAGCTGGTATAGAGGTATTTACTTTAAAAGAATTAAATTTCTGACTGTTGTGAAGTATAGTGTTTAAAACTTAAGAAGCACATATTAATTAATTATATTAAAATTAAATTAATACATAAAATAACTGAGCAGCAAATAAATATTTTTAATGGGAAGGATGAATCTGGGGCTCCAGGAACTAATTTTGAATGTTTAGTATCAATTTCTTCAGGTTTAACCCTAAATCTCCTCTGTTAGTAGTATGTGTGTGTGTGTGTTCAGGGGTTTTTCTCACGGTATTCCATAATTCGGGACAAATGACAGGTAAGTCTTTTTAAAGACAAACATGCTGTCATCCACTATAGTGCCAATTCCGGTCAACTGCTATTGTTATATCCCATTTTTTTCAAACTGACAATATGAATTGATTACATGCTGTTGTACTGCAATAGTCTCCTACCTAGTTTGAATAAAGGGCATTTTAATGTAAATTAAAACGACCTGACTGATTGTTCAAAAAATTTGCAACCTTTAACTTTATCCTGGAAAAAATTACTGAAATGATTTTAATAAAATTTTTGCCTTGAAATTGCAAATTAACATTGTTGTTGCTGTTGTCGTGTCCTTTCCTGAAGGGAAGGAGTGAATGTTGCCGGAGTCAGTGAGACAGGTTGGGATTCTTTACGATAGATGGCGACACCACCGATCTCCACCTCCCCAATTTAGGCATGGAACTGGAGGGGAGGGAAATATTCACCAGCCTCCTGCACTCGTGGTTTCAGCTGTGACTGCCCACAAGACTTTCGAGACCACTGATTTAACGAGCACGTACTCCGTGTGTACTCGTAGGGTATTTGGTGGCATTGGGCATTGAACCCAGGCCTTCTGGTCGGGAGTCTGATGCTCTTACCACTAGGCTACCCACAAATTAACATCAAATTTTGTAAATAAATTTGTTAAATAAGTAAAATCTGATTTCCACTTGATTAAATTTTCTTTTAAAATCAAAGTCACGATTTGGTTTAATGAGAGTCACTATTGTAGGCCTCCATTGACACCTCGTGTACCCCCAATTTATTTTTGGATGATATGGACTCCTTGCATGTAGTCATAGACCCTTGGGGTTCGATCACTGAGATTCCCTGATTTAGACAAATGGAAGCGTTTGGACTCTGCGTCGTCCACGTCGCTCTGGATGGGCAAATAGAGCCGTGAGTGGAACCCACTAAACAACCTATTGACGGGTAATTATTTTAGTACAGATGGAAACATTAAATGTCTTGCGCACATTACAAAATCGTGGTAGAAGGACCCCGGCGCTTGTCCTAAATATGCCCCATTTCTTTGTTCTTCCCCTCCTCCATCATTTTGTAAGGGGATTAATTTTTCTAGAACAAAATTGCAAAAGAAAAGTTTTATGATGTATCAAAAATAATGTCAGTATTTCATCAACTTATGATAAATGTGGGGTGAGCGACTCACCCCTGACACCGTCTTGCCTACCTAAAGGAGTGGGAAGAATAAAAGCAGAGCCAGAATTTCATTTATTCAAACACACTAATCAGCAACAGTTTAAGTAAATGTCCCAGGAGTGATAGGGAGGAAGCAATAAACATTAAGCGAACAAGCGCAAGTAACCTAATCTTTTGTTGACTACAAATTCCCAATCCACTCATTTAATACAGTGGCAAACACCGCTCAAGCTGCGAAAATCAACTTTATTCTATCTCACCTTCGAGGCGACTCTAAAAGTTCCTCAGCTCCTTCTATTTACAATTACAAAACTCTTGCTTTATAGAGTTCTACATATCAGAGTTTCTTCTTGAGAGGGATGGCTGTGAATTAAACGCGAATGCTAGCCCAAAGATACTAAAAGAGGATTAGTGAGAAGATCCCGTAAAAATCCGTCACAAATCTCAAAGACAGAAAAAAATCATGAAACGAGAAAATATAAAATTAATAAAACTTTATTTTATTGCTTATAAAAATAAATAATAATGAATTACAACATTAACCGTTTTAATAACGGTAGCACACAAATAACTGGGGATAATACTGTACAACATCGAAGGTTTGATACTTAGCGAAATAATTTCACTGCCTCACCAGTAACTGAAAAACATGCCAGCTGTTCCGAATTTGCTTCCGTGAATTTGAACTCGACCCAAAAACTTCCCTGAAATAAAAAAATCAAAATAACCACAACTGGAAACGTTATAGTTCTTAATTAATTGAATTAGCATTGATTGGATTTTTACATAATTTTATGTATAAATAATCAATAAAATTTAAGGATTCTTTCATAGGAAATTCTTGAAATTTATGTTCAAGAGATAAGTAGGCTCGGAGGTAGCGTGCCCGCTTTGTAGGCTCAAGATTGTGGGTTCGATCCCGGCTGGATTTGATAGATATTCTGGATGTGAAAATTGTAGGCACGCATGTCATGTGGCATGTAAAAAATCTCTTGAGTATCAATTTGGCTTTGGTACTCTCTCGGCAAAATTAAATCATGGCAGCATTTAGCATCCAATGAGAGCGATGACGAAGCGTTGAAATTTGGTAGTGAGGGCCGCCACTAGATGGTGCCACCATTAAATGGACATTTCAGGACTTGCCGTGTCTGCAAAAGGCTTAGTTGCCAGTATGTAGCTCATTAGAGGCAGAGAGGGAATTAAAAAGATATTAATGCATATACAGAAGATCCGTTTATTATTTTTAATGAAAGCTTAGCAAAATTGCACTAATACAAATACCAACGAATCATATGCACGAAAATTATTTAAATTAATTACATTTATTTCAAAAAATTGAAAGAATTAAGATTTTTTTAGTGTAGGGAAGTCAGCAAGTTTGTCAAAAAATCTTATCAGATATTTTATTTTACATAAGCTTAATTTTGGGGAATAATTGTATAAACTTTTAAAGTTACAATATCAATCATATGTGCAAACGTTTAACATGTGTTTTACACACAAACTTTCAAACTTTTGTTAATACTTATGCAACAGAATGTATGTAAAGATAGAATAACATATACAAAAATAGGTTATCAACAAGAAAGATGCTTTAATTAAATCTTCAGGAGCTAGTATCTTTGCAAATATTATAGTTGTATTTAATCTTGGACTTTCGTTTTTATCCTTATATCATTGAATTATCCGTGAAAGAATGCTAAAGTATTTTATAGGATATCAAATATTTAACTTTGCCAGAAGAGGCAAACAACTAGAGTTTTCTAAATTTTGTGCATTTAAGTTGTCAATCGTACAAAAAAGGGGTAAAAAATCGAAACGCGTACCGTAAAATTTCATTGTCTACAAAAAGTCCCATTTTTCTTTTTAAGAGCAATTTGTGTAAGTTTTTCCCACACACTGGAAAATATGCTCTACTATCCTGGCTTTTTGTCTTCTCTCTCTATATAAAAAAGTTTTTCGTGATGTTGTAATAAATTGTTGACGTAATTTAGATGAGCTGCAACAAAAGGTGCCAGGACATTTTTTTAATAAATTTATTATTGGTTAGGAATACTTTAGAACTGCATAACACATTTAAATTGCAGTTTTACAATTTGAGCGATAAGTATGAACAGTTGCATAATTTGTACATTGGAAGTCCCCCCCTATTATTCTATAAAATAAATATTTCAATAATTAAACTTGGTTTAAATATGACTGTCTTGTTTAAAATGTAAAATGTTTACCAATTATGGAGGTTAGGCATATTTATGGTTTTATAAGAATCGCAACATCAATAACACGACAGCTACATTTCATAATTCTGAGCCATGATTCCATCAACATATATTGTTCAAGGACCCCGACAGATTCATTACATGGAATAGAAATAGGAAACTCATTCAATTGTCTGCTATACGAGCCCCAGCTATCTTTTTCAGATTTTACTGCGTTATGTAAAGGAACGAAATTTTCTGAAAAATACTTTCAAGTTCCAAACATACGGAAATATTTTTTGGAAACACTCTAAAGTTTATAAATAAAAAAATGGAGTGCAAGTATTTTGAAAAAGCCATAAAGGCTCCAAGAATAATAAGTTTTAGTGTTTATATAATAGATACCGCGAAAAAATTTCGCCTAATAATAAAACGTCTCCAATTGCTGCCATCATTATTATTGTTTTAGAACATGAAAGAGAACGGTATTCCACTATTGGCTGCATATCGTGGCATTTACCGGTGTTTTTTTTTATTTGAAGCATTGTTTGATGGTTAAATACGTAAATATCTCAATTTTTTAAAAAGTTACTTTAAAATAATAACGGGATCAAGTTTTCAGAAAATACTGGGGTGTTTCAAAAATAAACAAGGAAATTTGCTTGGAAATACCATCAAGTCAAAATAATAATAATAATAGAGTGAAACTTTCTAATATATTGTCAAGTCGCAAAACTACGAGTAATAGTTTTCTGTAAATCCCATTAAATCGAATAATAATAAGGATAACACTGCAAAATTTTCAGAAAAATACCACAAATTTTTAAAAGCAAAGAAGATAAATTCTCAAAAATAATTGTAAATTACCGAAGCAAACCACTTTGCAGCCCCATCCATTGACGGCATGGACACAACAAGATTCTCTGCTCTGAAAGTCTGGGCTTTGATTGGACAGCGACAATCGGTTCCATTCTTAGCAAATGGGCATTCATCATCATCGAGCGAGTTAAAAAACTTGCAATGTTCGACATCACTGAAAGGGAATAAAACATATTGAATTTAATAAAAGCATATCCATTAAAGAGATACAAAATGGAATATATCACACAATTTTATATTAATCATTAAAAATAATTCTTTAAACTAGAGTCTAACTCATGTTCAAATAGATGCAGAAATCTATTACAATATAATTTTGTTTCAAATTATTTTATCGCAGTAAAATGATCTGTAATTTAAGGAACACAATTATTGCTTCTACCTGTAATGCCATAAATTTCTCTGTTATATCAGACAATCTAGTTTCGTATTTTAATTAGAAATTTCCCCTACAATAACCTTCGTAACAAAGAAATATATTTCTATGAGATTTAAGAAAACATCTTGTAAAAGCTTAAAGAATAGTTTCAAAATATCTTCATTTTTACTCCTAAAAAGTCGTCTCGCAGTATCGGAAAAACAATAAGTTATCTTAAAAGTTTTAACATGTTTTGACAATATGAATACAAAATATCGTCTAAAAATGAATATCAGTATCGATACAAATTGAAATGTTACAAATTCATATTAGATAAACATAAATAGTATTAAAACAATAATAGAATGCATTATATATATATATATATATATATATATATATATATTATAATAAATAGAAATACGAGTAATATAAATAAGAATATAAATTGTGTGTCTAGTATATTAAACAATCAAAAATATTTTTGAAAAGTTGATAATTATTATAGCTATAAAACTCTCTCTAAGACTGAGTTGCTATAGATGAAATCGTGTATTTCAGGCCAATCAATTCAAGTGTTTCGCGGTTGTCAACTTTTGTTTCTTACATAAATTTTCATTTTAAAAAATACATATTCGTAAAAAAAAATACACTTAATTTTATGTTAATTAATAACAGGGCTGTATTTGTGATAAGAGGACCCCTCGCTTCAGGGGCCCCAAAATATGTAAGCAAAAAATCGTAGATGGTAAATGGACCCTAAATAAAAGATCCTAAGATACAGGGCCCACTCAAGACTAGCTACGACAGTGATAAATAATAGAAATATATGTGTAATATTACTAAATATAAATAAATTAAAAAATAAATGTCTTCTACAAAAATATTAAAAGTGTATTATTATTTTGTTTAAGAAATTTTTTACAAATTAGGGCAGATAATACCGGGAAATAAAAAAATTCTGTTAAAATTTAAATTGAACATTTTCAACTAACTACGATCCCTTTTAGAGGTAATCTTGTCTGTAAATATAATTGAAATATTAATTATACGAATAGAGATATATTAAAAAAGTTATTCCTAAGCACTTTACCATCCCATAGGCACCAAGCAAGGAGCTGGAAGATATATCTTCCATCCAAAAATGCTCGACACTTTCCAGGCTTTAATTTTCATCCGGGCTCCTGCAGGAATGTCTTCGTGCAGTTCAGCGTTCACAGAAAGGGTGATATCTTTGCCACTCAGACGTATTGGGTCGGGAGAAATGCTGAACTTTCTGATGGTTAGAATTTGTTTTTCTGAACCTATAAATGGAAAATTTAATTTTACATAAACGTCCATAATTTCAGTATTTAGACTTTAATAACAACAAAGCTAATTTAAAGCAAAGACAAATGAACCGTTTTTTGATTAAGTTCTTAGCTCGTTATTAAATATTAAGAGCTACAGTGAAATTACTAATGGTTTTTAGAACATCTTTTTTTAATGTAATAAAACAACCTTAATCATTTTTATTACTTGGATTATTTTGAGACCCTGAAGCCACTTCCGAGCCCCCACCTGTCCATGGAGTGAAAAAGTGATTAGGATCTACTTTTTGTTATTGATTCTGGAAACAATGTTTTTCGGCATATTATAAACTATGTGAACTATGCATTTATTTTAAATCTGAATTCTACTTACTGTTTTCAGTATATAAGTCCAACAACTGTTATGATATTAATAACTAGATTTAAGAGAAACTTTTTAATTTTCAATCGATTCTAAAAGTACGATTTGGTTTTCTAACACGTCGAACCGCTCAACCATCCTCTGATTATTAATCGAAAAATAATGCATAAGCCAACAGTTTTCGATATTGGCACAGACTAATAAATAATAACTGGCTTTTTATTTGTCTTTAAATTTAAAACTAATATTTCAGTTGGATACATTTTTGAATACATAAAAAGGATAATATATATTACTATTGAGCAAAAATATTTTAAATGAATAAACATCATATTAGATTCTTCCAGGGGTTTTTATTAAAAAAAAATAAAGTTTAAAAAAATAAATTTCCAAAATCATATAAACCTTATGATATATTAGTTCAGCAAGTGGTGTATTTAATTTTTACATGCATTTAATTAAGGAAGCAATAATTATTTTGAAGAGCAATTCGAGATGATATAAAAATTGTGAAGTGCCTTTGTGCTTCAAAAAAAAGAGAAACAAGTTCAGAACAAAAACAAGAAATAATAGATAATGAACATAACAAGAACTAGTGTAATAAAAATATAAAAGCTGAACATGAAGAACAAAATTATAGAGAAATAAAAAAGAAACTACAAAAAAAGAAGAACCTAGCGAGTCAGAAAGCAATTTCGGCCTTAGGACCGAGTAAGTGGGGTTAAACTAGTTTGAAGGCGCCAACCTTCCCCCTTTGCAACTCGGTAGGAAAAACCAAATAAAATAAAATAAACAAATATTCAGAGTATGTAAAAACTCAGAGAGTATGATAAAACTACTCACTACTATTATGTAACAAACTCTTCCAAACTCTTAATGCAGAAGAATCGCAAAACAAATACGTAAGAAAAGTAGAAAAATCCTAAAACAATTGCATAAGATAAGTATTTTTCAAAAAATAATTTAACAAAATTTCTTTACTCACAGAGCTTTTACGAAGAGAATCAAGCATCTTGACATCAATGAAAATCAATTATTCACCAAGTTAAAAAATTCAAATATACATAAACACATCTTTTGAGCTAACTTTTAAACCAGCCAGCAAAGACAGATATCAAAAAAGACGACAATCAAATATGGTAGAATTTGAATTGGTTGATTGCCAAAAATGTAAATTTGCTAGGCTCTAATTTGGTTGGTTGTCAACAATGTGTAAGATGTTCAAGATGTGTGTGGAAAAAATGTAAACTGTGATGTGTGAGTGTTATGATATAATCTTCACAGCAGGACCACTAACATGCTGACTTTGAAATCCTATTGTTGTGTGGTGGTTTTGGAATTAGAAGTAGCAAGACGGTTAATGTATTTGTGATGAATATAAATTCTTAAGAAATTAAAAGGGTATTCATGATCTAAACAACATTGAAATTTTTTTTTATATTATTGTATTTATCTATTTTGTGGGTAGTTAAGTTATCATTTCTAAATAAAAAATTCAAAATGATATTTCTGTAAATTGATAAATGCAAGTTACTATTCCATACGGGAATTTTAATTATATGGAACTTAAACGAATCTCTTTTGTCAAAAATGTTACTGACTACAATATTGTTAATAAGATGCAAATCTAAATCCAAGAATTCCACCATAATAGAGTTGAAGTTAGTTTTAAGGAGCTTGAGATAATCAGGGTAGAACGTAATATTTGGTTTGTATTCACTATTTTTACCAAAAAGTATTAAATCATCTACATAACGATAAATCAAGTAAGAATCATTTACAACATGATCAATTTAAAAAAAATGTAAATATAGGTTCGCTAAACAATTACTAGCTGGACCTCCCTGAGGTAAGCCTTTGATCTGTTTATAAAGATTCTGATCAAAAATGCAATGAAATTTTCTTTTAATACGAGGTTAACAAGAATATCAAATTTTTCTTTTTTCATTGGAGTATATAATTCATATTTATCATAAATTAACTGTAGAACCTTAATCATATCGTCAATATCTATAGAATTAAAAAGGTCCTCGAAATCAAAGCCATGCATGGAAAAAATTGACATATCCTTATTAACTCTAGCAATCTCTAAACTATTTTTAATTATTGCCGTGTTTTGTAAGTTATCGATTAGATTTTGAAGAAGAGATTGTAAGATCTTCCCAGACTTCGTGATATATGTATTGTATCCATTAGTGATACTACGGAATTTTATAGGGCTTTTATGAAATTTTGGTGTTAAAAAAATACTTGGGTATTTAATTTTATTTAGATGAATATTCAGTCTTTTGTTCAAAGCTAAAAGACGATTATCATCTTCTCTATTGTTGTGAATTGATTTTTGAAATGAATTATTATTTAAAATGTGGTTACTTAATATTTTACTGTAAAAGTATTTACAAATTATGGCATAATTAGCAGAGACCTTATCAACATATGTAATCACGAAGTCATTTTGGATATTTTCTATTGATGATTTAAGATCTTTATACATAATTTCATTTTCAACAGTGAAATCTAATTCCCGAATTTCTGTTGCTACATAAGATCTAAATTGATTGAAAGCTTCAATCGGCATTCCGTATTTAATTACAATTTTAAGGTAGAACTTATCTAAATCTTTTATGATTTGTTTCACAACGTTAGATTTATTTTTTGTGATCATCAGTCTAAAACCGGTACCTTTTTCCATAAAATTTCTTAACAAATCATCTTTCACGATGCCAAGGTCTCCTGTGAGTGAGTGAATGTGGGGTTTTATGGCGCAAGAGCCAAACCTGGCTATACTGCGCCTCCAAGGTCTCCTGTGACAACGTGCTGATGATAATCATCAATATAGTCCCGATATAGATTGCATTTACATGAATCTGAACTTAGGAGCTCCGAGACTTGATTATAATTAAATATAAATCTACCAAGTTTCTTGTTGTATTTGAAAGCCTTTTTAATAATAATATTTTAATAGGAAAAAAGGATTGATATTTTTGAAATATACTTGAAAAATTAATTTTGTTAAAGGATTTATTCATAAATAATAATGTACAATATTCTGTAGAGTAATTTTCACTTGCATCTAATTTAATATTCCTTTTTTGTACTAAATAGTTATTAAGGTCTCGAATCATTTGCATACCATGAGAATCCCGAAATTTATATATATATCTGCTTAAAATATCTGTCATAATTTTAATTTCAGTTTTATTCATGCCAAACATAAACGATTTAATTAAGCCTGTGTTGTAGTTATCATCAAAATTAACAGCTATATAATTCTAACATAGAATTTTTGAGGATTGTCATGTCTGTAGTAACTCTTTTTCTACGTTTAGCTCTTGAAATTCTCGCTAAACCAATATTATTACTATTATCAATAGATTTATCAAAATTCGGAATATATAATGAATCCTCGGATTTTTGTTTAAAAGTTAGTAAGACACTTTCACCTTTCCAGATAACATTCAAACCATAAGGATAATATGATCTAAATGAACCTATAAAAAAGTTTTCGGACCATAATCTTTGTTTAATATTTGGCACTATTCTAAGTATATGTACAGTTATGTTATGGAATCCATGTTTATGAAAGTGTCCTATCTCAATCTTAGCCTGGTTTTTGCTGCAATCAAATTTTCTGGTATCAGACCTATGTTGATTTAATCTAATATTGATAGTGTTTGAAGTCTGACCTATGTAAGCGAATTTACATATGTTGCATGTTATTTTGTAAACGCAGTTAAAAGTCTTACAAAATATATAACCTGCATCCATATCCAACTGTTCCCCACCCATCATGCCACACGCCTTGCATCTTTTATCAGTGCAAGATCTAAATTTTAGTTTTAAAACATGAATATCTCTGAAAAACCTAGTTTCCAATATGTTACTAAAACCCTTATCTCTTTGATTTTTATCTATACAATCGAAAACATGAATATTTCGTTTTGCTGTACCAGATAAATTCTTATATTTAGAGTTCCAAAAAATTCGAGTTTTAAAAATTCTAACATGACAATGTTTAGAAACAGAAGGGTAAGCAAAAAAATTCTGATTATCAAAACAATTCACACATTTTTTTGTATTTTTTAAAAATTTATAGTATATATATATATATATATATATATATATATATATATATATATATATATATATATAGCTATATATATAATTGCTATATATATATATATATATATAGCAATTGTGAAATTATTTAACTAAATATTTCATTTGACGCTATTTTTCATCACTTTTTAGATTTCCAATCAATGGTTATAATGAATCCGTCTAAAAGTTAAATATCTTGCTTATTTATCTATATATATACGTTTAACTTTAATCTAGACTTTAAATAAAAGTGTATTTTAGAATAATTTCTATTCGAAAACAACACATTATGATACATTGTTTTACATTCCACTTATTCGATATAATAAGGAGCATATTCTAAAAAAAAATAAAAAAGCTATTCTTACCACACTTTTCAATATTGATCGCACTCACATAGCTGCTTACGATCAGACACCCGAGAACAAAATAGAAACTCTTCATCTTGCTAAGTTACCTTTGAACGTGTATAATACTGTGCGATAAACTGAATAGGAGGATAAGAGGTTGGTTTTATTTATAGTTGAAATTAACACACAATAACTCTGATACAATTCTTTTCCCCCCACACACACTTAACTTTTTAACTCTTCAATACCAACTTTCACGTTTCATTTTTAACTCTTATAGGTGGGATAAAAAATCTTTTGATAACCCTTTCAAAAAATACTTCAGAACCATAAGAATTTTCACTTTCAATTTCGGGAATACTTCTCAAGTTGCAATTATCTTCAAATTATAATATTCAACGTAAGAAATATCGAGTTAAAACAAACTTATTTTTAAAGAGAACGTGCTAAAAATGATCTATTGTTAGAAGAAAATTTATCAGTGCGTCGTTTGCATGTTTACTGACAATCGAGAAAACATTTGATAGTATAGTTTTTTGTTTTTAACTCTGTAAAAATTTTCCCTCGGACAGACATTAATCAATTCTTGTTCAGCAAAAACAGAGCTGGAAAAAATAGCTAATATCGCTGAGTCCCTAGAAAAGGTTCGTATTAATATGTTTTTACAAAAGGAAATGCATTTTTTTTAATTTTTTGCTAACACAAATGATTGCGTATTAATAGTGTATATCATCCATATGTTTTCTTTAAAAAATGTGCATTCAAAATATATTTATTTATATTATTTTGATTTTTATGAAAGCATCGATTTCAAAAACTAAACACTGTTAAAGTAATTTTAATCATGAAATAATTTTGAATCTGTAATTAGAGATTTATAAAATAAATAATTTTCATAATGTATGGTTGTGTGCGTGTGAGATTATTCAAACTTGAATAATTTATTTGCATCTATACATTTTTATGTAAATGCTTATATATTAATATTTTTTGTATTTGAAAAGTTTTTTGGTAAGTTCTTGAATTTATGTTTGCTTATTGAGTGCATCTTTATTCTACTTATTCCACAGATGCAATAGTCATACTTTTTAGTTATTAATGTTGGATTACGTGGGAAAATTTTAGGCTTAAGGTATCCAAAAACGTTCGGAACCGTGATTTTAAAAAAGCGCATAAATGGATAATTTTCATGATATTTAGTGTCACTTAGATTAGAATACATGTATAAAATTGTTTTAAGAAAATTTTGTCAAAAAAAATTTATTTAAAAAATATTTCGGCAAAAAAATTAACTTAGAATAACCTTTTTTCAAAATATTCTCCTTTTGTGAAAAATGCTTCTGTTACAATAATATTTTGCCCGTACATAGCTCAGACCTCTATATAGAGGCTCAACTATGATTTTTGAAAAATTCGCATTATTTTCCGAGTTACAGCCAATTGAAATAATTATCGGCGTTTTTTCTTAAAATTTCTCCCCTCTGTTGTCGTAAAACATGGATAAACCCACTTCTAAGTTATATATTTCAAAAATTCTAGTTGAGCCTCTATACAGAGGTCTGAGCTATATACAGGCAAAATATTATCACAATAGACGCATTTTTCACAGAAGGAGAATATTTTGAAAATGGATCATTATATGTTCCTTTTCTGTCAAAATATTGTACTTAAATAATTTTTTATTGTAATACTATTCTTAAAACAATTTTATATACATTTTCCAATCTAAGTGACACTAAATATCATAAATATTATCCGTTTATACGCTTTTGCAAAATCACGGTTCCGAACGTAGTCGGATACCTTAAGTTTTTCTCCAAGTATGGTTTTTTTATTTATTTTTTTTTGCCTACAATTTATCTTGTACTATGATGCATACATCTTCGGCTGTTGGGAGATTTCATAAAGCAAGCTTAACCTCCCAAAGTCGATAACAGCTTTCGAAAACATTCCAATTAGGTCAATTGACTTTTTGAATGCATTGCGTTTCTTTGTTCTTGGTTTCTGGTTGCATAATTTTTCCTTTCGCACAGTTACGTAGAATATTTAATACATGACCACTATTTCTTACATTTATTTTTATTATTATTGTATTGGAAGCTGAAACCATATTTTTTGACAACTTGAAATTTTTACATTTTCATATTGTATATAATTTTAATTCTAAAAAATACCTTACTTTAACCTTTAGGGTAATCAGAAGCTCTTAAAACCTATTTTTAAATAATCGTTGAAACTGGGCCACGCCCATTTGAATGGCGAAAAATTTAAACAAAGTACTTCGTTTTTGCTTAAAATTTGAACGTCTGATATAAACCAAAACCAAAACATGTCTCTTTTATTGTAAATTGAGCCTTTTATTTTTTTTTATTTCCTAGCCTATTAGAAGTCTACATTAAAATCAACTTATCTCAAAATGTAAATTTTGACGTTCGATGTACCTTTTCTGAGGAACTACTGTTCAAAGGTATGTAAATTTCTTATGATATATTTATAAGGATGGTTGATATATACTGAAATGAGACTTATTTCAAACTCATTTTTTACACATTTTTTATGTGAAAAATGGGTCAAACTTCGCAATGTTTGATAAAATATTTAATAACATTAAAAAAATTAAATTATATAGGAAAAACTCATTTCAGCATAATGATAAATGTGTACTTTAATTGTATGAAAAATTTCAAGCATGTACATATAACAGATTTTGAGAAAAGGTACATCGACAACAGCCAATTTAACATTGTTACTGGACAGAGAGGTTTCCAACTCTTCTTAAAATATTTGTGTGCATTTAGATATACTATAGCTTTTCTTATATTTTTTGTACTATCTTTTACTTTTTTATCTTGTTTTTGTCTTATTATTTAGCAATGAGTTAGTACACTGCTGGACAATTGCTAAGGACGGATCACAAATTGCTATGTAGCATAACATTAAGCGAGACATGAGGCCTAGTAGGATAAAATATAGTTGCCACACTGTTCAGACATTAGAATAAAGAATATTTATTGTTCTGGAAAGTACAAAAGCTGTGAAACATCTGAAAGAAAAAAATGTTCATTTGATCTGCGTACGGAGAAATGGAACAATGCATCTAAAAGTCAGCAGGCACCTTAAAGAAAGGTATCAATACGGGATATGTCCACCGTGGAGTGTGATGCAACATTGCACACGTCGTACCATACTTTGCACAACATTATCCAGCAGCTGTTGAGGCAATTTATCCCTATCCTCTGTGAGTGCACGGATGAGGGTGTTCTTGTTTGTCGGAGGATAGTTTCGACCAGCAACTTGCCTCCCCAAAGCATCCCACACATTTTCAATGGGGTTTAGATCTGGAGAACGCGCTGGCCATACGAGACGTTGAATACCCTCGCTGTCTAAACAATCCTGAACAGCGAGTGTTCGATGACATGTTGCGTTGTCGTCCATAAAAACAAATTTATCACCGACAGCACCACGGAAAAGACGGACATGAGGAAGTAGAACTTCATCAATGTATCGTTGGCCCGTCATAGTCCCATTCGCAACCACATGTAGGCGCGTGTGGCCATTGATCATGATGCCGGCCCACACCATGATACTGCATGTTGGATATCGGTCCTTTTCCTGGATATTTTCTGGACGATAAGCAGTACCACTCTCGCGCCAGATCAGTTGGCGTCTACAATCCGATGACAGACTGAACCTACTCTCATCTGAGAATAGTATGCATGCCCAGTCCTGTTCAGTCCAATTGTGATGCTCACGACACCATTGCAAACGGGCAGTAAGGTGCTGTCTGGTCAATGGGACACACACAACAGGTCTGCGTGCGTATAGTCCTCCTCCCCTCAAATGTCTTGCAACAGTTTTTCGGGAGATCTGTTTTCCTGAGGCAGCAAGAAACTGATTTTCCACCTGCTGAGCCTGTTCCTTTTTGCTGATAGGACGATATATCTGTCTTCTGCAGGCGTCGTACTTCTAACACGACCTCTCCCGTGCCGTCTATTACACATTCCAGTAGTTTTAAATGACTTCCGCAGCCGTGAAACAACGCTGTGAGCGATGTCGAACTCCCTGGCAACATCTGTTATTTTTCGCCCTTCTTCGATCTTTCCAATAATTCGGCCAAGCATTAAATCATCTATGTGATGTCGGGAAGACATGCCAAAAATTTTAAGTTCGTTTATTAAATCTCTCCTGTAAAACTTTGACTTGAAACAACAACTGTCCACACGCGTCAAAACCTTTAAAGCTCTTATGAACGCTATCACGTGATGAACAGACGTGGAAAAAAATTTGCATACTCATACTTCTTCTTACTAATATCCCGCACTTATTCTAATTTTCCACATTTTGCTTCCTTTCATTTTGTGGTTGCTATGGATGATAGTGTTATCCGTCCTTAGCAATTGTCCAGCAGTGTATTATACTAATTTAGAATTATAATTTACTTGATGATTGTAGGAATGCTGCAATTTTCCCAATTTGCTGGGTATTTGATTACATTGCAAGACTTTGTATTCTTTTTAAGCTATTGTTATTAAAGTGCTTTCATTCAACTTTCGAATGTTCTTAAAGTCATCTCTTCTTGACTTAAAACAAACTTGATTTAAAACTGAAGTATACTTATAATTTATGCCTTGATACCTCTCACCTCGTAGTCAATTCCCGAAAACCCCCTTTTTAGTGGATCTCTACTCAACAAAATAAACATACTTGTGAAATTTCAAGTCTTTGGGTGTAACAGTACAAAAACAGAAGTTATTTTCATCTATAAAGACCATTTAAACCTCGCCACTCCCCTTTTGGATCACAAAATTCTTTTTTCTTGGAATTCTACTCCATGAAAGGAATAAGCCCACCAGGTTTCACGTCTAATAATTTCAAAACGGAAATATTTGTGTCGATTTTCGCAAAACCCGTTCTTTATGGATCCATGAAAGAAACCTGCTTCTAATAGTTACTGAGATATCATGATTAGTCTCCGTTACTATACCACTTCGCTGGTAAGTTGAAATATATACTTCATGATGCAAAATAATTCGATTGTACTTAAAAATATACTTACTTATACCTGGAACTCTTCCCTTTTGATATAAAAAGAGCACAACTTCTAATATTTTCTAATAATTTCTTAAATTGAAGTAGAATAACTTCTTGCACTCTCGTACCTCAATAATTAAGTGGATTTCCGCAAAACAAATTTTCAGTGGATCTCTCCTTAAAACAAACATGCGTGGCAAATTTCAAGTTAAAATCTAATAGAGCAAAACCGGAATTTTTACTATCAATACTTCCCGTAACCAAGTTGAGAGTCGATTTCCAAAAGAACCGTTCTTAGTGGATTTCAATTCAACAAAAAAGAAACTTGCAAACCACATTTCATTATTATAGTCCGAGTAGTTCGATAAGGCGAATTTTTTTGTCAATTTACCCCATTAACGCCCGCTTCTTTCAGGAGTCGATTTCCGTCGAATCCATTCTTAGTGGATTTTTATTCAATAAAAGAAACATACTTAACAAAGTTCATAGATGGGGGTCTAACAATTCAAAAACAAAAATTTTGCTCCAGAACTTCCTTTGAATCCTCGCAACACCTCCTTGGGACTCGATGTTCGCAAAACTCTTTGTTAGAACAACTCGATTGCATGGAAAGAACATGCCAACCAATTTCCAAGCACCTAATAGTTTAAAAAGGAAAATATTTATCTATTACACCCCTTAATGCCCTAAAATGCCCCTTGGGAGGCGAAATTTATTTTGTCTCTACTCTATTAAAGAAATCTGCTTACCAAATTTTTTATGACTGTACGTCTAATAATTTAAAAATGGAAATCATTATCTATAACGCCCCTTAATTATCTGCAAGCCACTTGAGAGTCGATTTTCTCAAAAACCCATTTTTAGCAGATCTCTTGAAAGGAATCTGCGTAGCAAATTTCAAGACTATACGTCTAATAGTTTAAAAATAAAAATAATTATGTAAAACGCTCCTTAGGCCCCCGCCACGCCACTTTGGGGTGGATTTTCGTAAAAACTTTTTTCAGCGAATCTCTACTCTATGAAAGAAACCTGCGTACAAAATTTCAAGATTGTACGCCTAATAGTTTAAAAATGGAAATAATTCTGTATAACGCCCCTTAATTCACGGAAGCGCCACTTGGTGGTTAATATTCGTAAAACCCATTTTGTAGCGGATCTAAAATTTATAAAAGGAATCTGCGTACCGAATTTCAAGACTGTACGTCTAACAGTTGAATAATGGAACTAATTATCTATAATACCCTTTAAACCTCCATAACGCCCCTTGTTCTCGAAATCCGTTCTTAGCGGATGGCTATTCCATGAAAGGAACCAGCCAACGAAATTTAAAGTCTGTAGGGTCAATAGTTCCAGAGTTATTGTAATGAGTGAGTGAGTGAGTGAGTCGCATTTCTTCTTTGAGGAAAAAAAAACATTCTCTAATTTTAACTTTTGTCATTTTGTATATATATATGTGCAAGATTTCATCTCCATTAAATTACTTCGACTTAAACCCACATTCTTTTGAATCGGTTTTGCGCGGTAGTTTAATTCCATGTCAATTATTCTTCTTTTCCACATCTTTTGTGGATCATCTTTTATTTTACTCATTTTCCAGCAGATGGCATCACATTATGGACACTTTCTGTGTCAAAGCCTTCTCTTTTCGTTCACTGTTCAGCGACACTCCCGTCATCACTACACGATTCAGCAGTGCTTGTCCTTTCCCTTTATTTAAACATCAAGTACTGCGAGCACCACGGCCATTAATTGCTTTTATTTTCCATTTCATCTTTTTTATCTTCCAAATTCCGTGTCTACTTTCTGATTTCGTTCCGTTAAGGACGAATTAGTGAAGAGGATAGATTTCTACCACCTCCCTCCTGGATGGTGCCTCATTAAATAGGTTCCATACTTGCCGATTGAATTATTTCTCGCTCTCTCACTGGTAGTATGTCCTCAGCTACTGGTGAGAAGCTTTCTTTTAGAACGGCCCTGAGCTGTTGTTAATAATTTTGATAGTATCTTTTAAATTTTATGGAACTTTCAATTAATTCTTCTCTTTTTTTCTTATTAATTATGATGAGAGGGTAATACTGTTTTTTGGTAAGGTACCTCGTATTTTGAAGCCGTGGGTCTTAAAAAAAGTAAAGAGTTTGTGTGTGGGTTTCACCTGCACCGCCCAAATTAAGCAACCCAGAAGTATAAAACTTGGCACATCTAGGTCCTAATGATGCGCACTATGAATAGTTTTTTTTCGAAATTCACTTTATATTTTTTTAAGATATTTTCCCATTTTTTTTTCAACAACTGGATTTTAGGTTTGTTCGTTTGGTAACTCAGTGAATTTACTTTAGAATTTTTTACGCTTGAAATTTTGAGAAACCAGCTTTTAGTTTCACATTTTTTTTTCAGCAGTAATCTGCTACATTATTTTCTATTTAAGTTAAAAAAAATTTTGATTTATGTATTTAAAGTATTTCTAACAGCTTTTATTTTAAAACTGTATTACAGTAGGGAGAGGCATCACTCTTCAAGCTCTAAGCCTACCTTTTATTTTTTCAATAACTAAATTAAATTAGTCTGGTATACATTTTTGTTTTGCCTATATTTTATTCGATTATTCCGAAGCATTTATTGCTTAGATCAGTGATTCCCAAAGTAGTCCATATGCACCCTAAGGTTCTATGACAGCCTGAAAGGGGTCTAAGTCAGCGAAAAAATAAGTTGGGGTCCATGAAGTGTAAATGGGCGTCTACGATAGTGGTTCTCATTAAACGCGAGATCGTGACTTTAATTTTAAAAGAAAATTTAATCAAGCAGAAACTAGATTTTACCTATTTAACACATTTGTTCACTAGTTTTAATGTTAATTTGCAGTTCCAAAATATCACAATAAATTTTATTAAAACAATAACCATTTCAGTGTTTCTTTCCAGAATAAAGGTAAAGAAGTATAATATTGAAGGCCGAGAATTTTCTCAATTCGTCATAAACAATCTGTGAGGGTGCGTTTCAGCCTACGTTCAACATTTAAATTCCCTTTACACAAACTAGGTTTGAGAATGCTTTGACTATTGTGATACAACAGCAGGCAAATAATTGATACGGTTTCTTTGAAAAAAAGGGCATATTACAATAGGAACTGATTGAAATAGGCACTAACAGAGATCTTAAAGTAAAGTTAAGAAAATTTGGTAGTCAGCAATTTTGACTTTGAAAAGACCTAATTTGTCCCGAATATTGGAATATTGTGAGAAAGTTTTTATTGCTTTTCTTAGAGAAAAAGAGTTTCAGTGCAGTTGCCAATTTCCAAACAAAACAACAACAAAAAAAAGAAAAGCGAAAAATACTCTGAACACTACTAATAGAGGAGATTTAGTGTTCAACATGACAAGATTGATACTAAATGTTGAAATTTAGTTACTGAAGCATCAGATTCATCCCCCCCATTGAAAGTATTTGTTTGTTGATCAGTTATTTTATGGATTAATTAAATTTTAATTTAATTAATTAACATATACTTCTTAAGTTTTAAACACTATACTTCACTACAGTTAAAAATTTAATTCTTTTAAAGTAATTAGTTCTATACCAACTGTGAAAAAGACATTTAAGTTGATGAATTTGCAAAAATTCAACACCAGGTATATATGAGTAGGGGTCTATCCCAAATCAAAAAACATGACAAGAGGTCTATGAGACAAAAAAGTTTCGGAACCTCTGGCTTAGATTTAATTTTGTCATTTCTTTTTCAGCTTAAAAATCTCTCATTTTTTTGTGTAGTCATCATTGTGTTCATTTTGTAACTTCCATTTCGTTTAATGCAGCGTAACGTTTATTCACTTTGCATGTTTACATTTATAAATTTACATTGGATTCTTCTGAATTGTTTCTGTTTTTATATTTAATTAGGTCTCATTTTTAAAATAAAGAATGTAAAATTTTTGAAAGCAACATTAAAGTTATCAGAAATTCTTAAACTGAAAAAGAAATGAGACAAAATTAAATCTAATGTATACATATTAAGGTCAAAATGAAAAAAAATAATAAACGTTACAAAGCCTTAAACCTAAATCACAATTTTTTAAACTGAAAAAGAAATGACAGAATTAAATTTAAAACAGAAAATGGTTCAGAATAATCAAATAAAATATAAGCAAAACAAAAATATATATTAAACTAATTTAATTCAGTTATTGAAAAAATATAAAATATTTTAGGTGGAAGACCGAAAAATTTAATTACTTTTAATCCTTTAGTATTATTTTCAGTAAATTTATAATATAAATTATTTGCAATAAATTTAAATGTTGTTTTTGTGTGTGTATGTTTTCTTAAGATATAATGAAACGTAAAATAGAATTTTGAAACTTATTGAAAAATTTATCTATTAAAAATTACTATCCTTCGTAAGACTTTTAGTTTATTTATAAAAAATATCTCGATGTACACACTTAAAAAATTACTTTACTGACATATTATGCAAATTTTTAAACACATGCTACTTTCAACAAATTTAATAAATGCTCGGTGGTTCATGTATACTTATAAAAGAAAGTTTGTGTGTGTGTTTCACCTGTTCCGGCCAAACTAAGCAACCCAAAACCATAAAACTTAACTACTATAGGTCATAATACTAAGAGTCACTAAGAGTTTGTTTCGAAATTCACTTAAGAATTTTTTTAAATTCAATTTTTAAGCGATTTGGGCGATACCAAAGCTTGCTCAATGTTTTGTATGTGTGTTTGGGATACAGTTTCATATAGAATCAGTATACTTTGTGTGTATGTTTTTAAAAATAGCTGAGATTTTAAATAATAATAGAATCTGTGTTCTCCAAGGCTGATTTTTTATTTTAATGCTCATTAAATTTATGTATCTTTTCTTTTTGTGCAAGATTATTTCTTACATATTATTGTGGTTTATAATACTACATGTTGATTGCGCAATGGAATAACTACCCTTCTTACAAGGCCTAACTTAATTGCTGTACTATAGCTCTGCTTTTAAAGATATTTTAATACCATCGGATATCCTATTTCATTTGATATTCATGATGTGTCATAGCTTTGCTATCAGCATCAAGAATATCTGAGGGCGGTCTCTGTTTAAACCTTTAAGCTGTATCTGAAAACTTTTTGCTTCCATTTTGGTTACTAACTTTATGTTGACTTTTAAAGAGTCGACTTTGCAAAAATTTTGTACTAATTTTGGTACTTGGCAGTTGTAAGGACCTCATGTTTGGCCAAACCAAACATTAGTGGCTACGGTAACTACGGCTGTACTTCGGCTACAATCCATCTGATGATGATATCACAACACCCAACTCATTAATTAGTATAGCGTAAAACCTGAATATTGGTACCTTTCAGCAGTACTTCTTGCCTACTTCTAACTGTATTGCATGGTCAAAAAAATAAGTACTTTTGTATTATCGCAGCGTATTGGCGGTATTATATGAAACGAAGCACATGGTTGCCAATTCAGCGTGGTAGACACATAGGATTGCCAACTTGGCGAGTTATTAATAGAGTTGGCGATTGTTGCAATAAGTACCAAAGCTTCTTGTGACAGTGTTTATCAAAGTGTGGGGCCTTAGGGGGGGCGGGATAAGCCTACGAGGGGGCGGTAGTATATCGAAAATAAAATATTATTAAAAATAATAATAATTGACTGAGAGGAAACAAAAAAAAGTAGATTCTGACATCATAAAATACAGATTTACACTAATATGTATCAGTACTGCACAATGTGTTTCATAATTAATTTAACAGTTTAATAATTACCACTGACCCTATGGGAATGTCATGAAATTGTATGCCAAATTTAATACTTCTCTTGATAATTAAAGTCGTACTGTAGCTTTACGACAATTATTGTACGATGAGAATTGGGTCGCCAGTACAGAGGGCACTGTCCTTGGGCATTTCGGTTCTTGTGTAGGATCCCTACCTATGGGCAGGAAACGAAGCCCATGGGGACCGCCAACACAATTTTGAAGGGTGGCATGGGTGCGATAAAACGAAACATTTCCTTCCATTGAAAAAGGGTACTGCTTTTCCTAATACTTAAGTATTAGAGTAACCGCAGTCAAAGTGGCACTTTTTTCACCAAAATTTGACTGTTTTTTTCTCATATAAAACACATAAGAATCTGTTTTGATATCATGGAGCAAATTTTGCTGTGGTGATGCCAATAAGTAAGTACCCTTTTCCTTTATTGGCAAATTCCATGTTTTTCCATTGTAACAAAAAAGTGGGAAAATGCAACTAAAAGAAAAGGACACTCTATTCAAACTAATTGGAATTAACAGATTGTCAATGGTGTGATGTAAGCGAGAACTTCTATTTACCTATAAGATTTCTTGACTTTTTTCTTCTGAGCTGATTATGGTAGCTTCATCAAAATCAGACCTTAATTTATCTATTTAAAGTAGCTGTTTGGTATCAATTAATTTTTAATGATTTATGTTATGCGTAAGGTTACTTTTATATTTATTTATTTATTTTATTTATTTTTCAAATTTAAATATTGAAGATTTTCTGTTATGTGTTTTTTTTGTTGTTCAAAACTGTGCATGGCAATTTTTTCAAAATTAGGGCTTACTTTTTCTGTTTCAGATAATCTTTTAATTTAAATTAATATTATAACAAGCTGTATTACCCAGCATTGCACAGGCTTTCTCTACTTTTATAAGTAAAAGCTTGAGCAAAATATACTTTTTCGAAATTTCTTTGCGTTGCAGTGCATATTTTTTAGAATCAAAAAATGCTAACACTCATATGGGTTTTTATAAAATAAACGTAAAACATGACAAATGAAATTGATAAAAATGTCTATTTTAGTTTTTTTTTAACATTTTAAACTACCTTTTTTTAAATAAAAAATGTAAAGATCATCAGTTTTATTATATTTTTCAAAAATAATGTGTGATGAGTTAATGTTTTGTTTATTATTTTACATATGTGTGTAAAATGTCTTTCATATTCAAGTAATGTTTTTATAAAAAGTGGTACGTAAATGAAAAATTGTAATGCGAAATTATATTATGTTCAGTAAAACAATGGAAAAATATTTTGAAATTAAATTTACTTTTGTAACTTAAGAATCTTGCTTGTTATTGAGGGTACAGAATTATATGTGATACAAAGACTCAAAAGTCGGTTTTTCAGCTGAACAATAATTTGAGGCTCTTTTAAACAGAATCTTAGATCATGATTACCTATTCATAATAAAAAGTTTTTTTTTTACAATCAATGAAACTACACCTTCACTTGTCGCCTGCTTTTGTTCTCATGCCATCTCCATTTGTTCACAAAACCAAAAGAAAAACACTTGTTCGAAAAACTACGGATGCGATTAAATGCACAACGAAGTAATTTTTCCTCTGACAATGTGTTCTTCGTGCTGATTGTATATATACACATGCATTGTATACATTTTTGCATATAAATGCTACATGTTTTACATATCTATGCCATTTTTTGTCTTTGAAAATAAAGATTATTGCTATTCATCCTTCATCGGCATATTCAATGTTTTCTCTTCATTGTAGATGAATATTGTTAACGTATAACAGAAAGAAAGTAACACTAAATTCAAACTAATTGCTACTAACACTTTGGTAATATTGTGAAGATAATACTTCCTATTCATGAAAAACCACGATGAACCATGTTTTTTTGCATGTCACTGTTTAAGGCAGTGTTTCTCAAAGTGTGGGGCGCGCCCCCCTGGGGGGCGCGATAACCCTGCAAGGGGGGCGCGAGCATATCGAAAATTTAATGATTTTTTAAAAAAAATAACCGGAAAGAAGTGAAACAAAATACTTTTTCCATAATAAAAGAAATACACAACAACACTGATATAATTTATGTTTATCATCTGGCGTTCTTCTGTTTTAACATAAAATATTACTCGTTAAAAGAAAAAACGAAACTCAGACCCTGAGAAAAATTCTAAGATAAACATTTCATCACTTTAATTATTATTGAAATACTGTATATTAGTTGTAGAAAGAAAAGGAAGACATGATTCACTTTTCAGCCAGGCAGCATAATAAATTTGCTAGTCATTTATTTGATTGACCTTCAAACTTACTGGTAGGGTTTCTACATTAGTTTCATCCCATCTTTTATGTATTTGTTTTTCGCATAGGGAAATTGTAAATAATGAAGAGTTTTACGATATTTGGAAAGAATTGATTGATTTTTGAAGGATTATTTGGCTAAGATTTATTTTTACGAGTAATCTGAAACATATAAAGCATAGTGAGAAACGTCATAATACTTTTTAGAGCATCCGTATTTTTTCTGAATACACTTATAACCAGGCAGCGGTGGCATCTGTGATCTGTATTGAAGGAAGTTGAAACCGATGCATATTATTCATGATTGAGAAACACGATGAACATGAAACGAAAGGAAAATTTTCAATGGCTTCCTAAAGAACTCCATCAACTGAAATATGAAGCCATAAGTGTACCACAAGGTTCAGTTCGACTTGTCAAAAAGACACAAGAAAGAAAAAGTTCAACTTGCTATTTGTTGATCACCAAAGGTGTCACGAGTTCGAGCCCAGTACCACTAAAGACCCGTCGTGAAGGGAGAGGTGCACGCTAAATCTGTAAAGAGCTCAAACGTCCTCTTGTTGGAATGGTGTGATAGTTAAGAGGCCAGCTCAAGTATCGTCCTCATCAACCATGGTTCAAAATTACGAGGTCCGTCTCTAAAAGCCCTCGTGTAGCTGAACAGTGCGACGTTAATATTCACTCACTCGATCATGAATGCTCATTAAAACTACAATTACTTGAACAAAATATGACAGCTTTGCCAGCAAGTAACATTTCTGTAATATTAGTGAAAAGTATTTTTGCTTTTCGTCCTTTATTAAGGTCTATCACTTGTCAATCATTTTAGTTCAGTTTTATTGGACTTTTTCTCAAATCATCAAAGAAAGATTGAACATTCTTTGAAAGCCGGTAAGTATACTTTCTCTTAATTAAATTATTCACTGGAATTCCAATTTGTATCGTGTAGAGTAAAAAAATAATTATAAATAAATGATTGGGGTGACTGAGTTCTCCCGCACTACCATCAGCCTTAGTATCGAGTGCGTGCCTGCTCCCGGGTTAAAACATTTTGAAGTCTTCTCACTTTAAATATTAAAAAGTAACACAATTATTCTTCATAGGAATTTTATATTCTTTTTCATTACTTAACATTAATTTTAAATGCTAATTCTGTGATTCTTAAAATTACAGTTCTTTTAAACAGTTATTTACAATTATAGCATTTATCTAAAAATCATTTTACATTTTTGTATACAATGTCGTGCACGCAGTTTTACTCTCCTTACAGTTTAGCTATTATATCAAGAATAATGTTATATTTTTTTAAAAAAATTAACTCGTGCGAAGAGCCGGTGTTTCAGCCAGTATACGTTTAATGTATCAGTACTGAAGAAGGTATTTTATAAATAATTTCTTAATACTAAATTAATCTAAGTTTAATAATTATCAGTGACTTCCATAGGCTTGTCTTGTAGAGCAAAGTTTTTCAAAGAAAGGTTTAATATCAGATATTGACACTGAGTTATTTTTCTTTATTTAGCTGAGATCTATATTTTGTCTTCAAAGCAGCCACCGCAGAAAATCCTGTTTAACATAGGTAGGATTTTCAAAATGGTAATAGTATACGAAGTGCTTTTTTGTTTTCAGTGCAGAAATTATGATTGAAAAATTGAATCGCCAGTATTGAAAGTTTGAGAAACACTGGTGTACTATAAAAATAATTATAAAAAAGGATTGGGGTGACTAAATAACCCCGCTGGACCATTAGTATCGAGTGCGCGCCTGCTCCAGGGTTAAAACATGTTGAAGTCTTTTCGCTTTAAATATTAAAAATAATACAATTATTCTTCATCTGAATTTTATATTATTGTTCATTATTCAACATCAATTCTAAATGATAATTCTGTAAGGCTTAAAATTATAGTTCGCTTTAAACTAATTATACTTTGAGCAATCATTTAAAAAAATTATTTTACATTTTTGTAAACATTGTAGCGCACTTGGCTTTACTCTCCTTAAAATTCAGCAATTATTTCAATAATGTTTTATTTTCTTATAAATGAACTCGTGCAAGCGGGTACTTCAGCCGGTATACTTTTAATGTATCAGTACTCCATAGTAGTTTATAACTAATTAATTAATACTAAATTAAGAACAAGTTTAATAAGTATTAACGACTTCCATGGGCTTGTCTTGCAAAGCAAAGTTTTTATAAGGAATGCTTATGATTAGAAATTGACCCTCTGAGTTCTTTTTCTATATTTAGCGCAGATATCTATATTTTGTCTTCTAAGCAGCCACCGTATTTTGCAATAAGTCCAATTTAAAAATTAGAGAAAGGAAAAAAAAACACACATAATAATTATCCTATTATTTTATTTATTTTTGCTTAAAAGTAGTATACAAAATTTAATACTTATGTTACTAATTTGTATGGTTTATAATTAAGATCGCCTTTTGTAGCTTTAGCGTCAAAGTTCATTATTATTGCATTCAGTGCATTATTAATGTATAAGGGGGGCGCGATAAAAATTGTGATCGAAAAGGGGGGCGCCAGTATTGAAAGTTTGAGAAGCACTGGTTTAAGGTATCCGACTACGTTCGGAACCGTGATTTTGCAAAGCACATAAATGGATAATTTTCATGATATTTTGTGTCACTTAGATTAGAATACATGCATTAAATTATTTTAAGGACATTATGACAAAAACATTTATTTAAATATAATATTTTGGCAAAAAATTAACTTAGAATAATCTTTTTTCCAAATCTTTTGTGAAAAATGCTTCTATTATAATAATATTTTGCCTGTATATAGCTCAGACCTTTCTACAGAGGCCGAACTAGAATTTTTCAAATATATGATTGTTAGACATTTAAAAAGTAAAACCATTCGAAATATTTTTCGGATCCAAATTTTTATGATCTCCTTGTGTTGTTTTTCCAATCCCGTTCCATGATCTCAATGAAAGTAAACACACCGATTCGAACCCGATCTTTTTGCAAGTTTCGTGATTTGTGGTTGGCAGCAACTGCAATGCAAATCGAGCGACTATTTAAACTCGGCTCATGTTAGTTTTTCAGGAGGGAAGGAGAAAAAGGAATATAAGAAGTGTGTGAGTGTTTTTACTCTTAGAAGGAGAGAGCGGCTGGTTGGCAATGCAACTGTATGTTGCATCACCATTTTCTGATTATAAATTCATTTTACAATATTAGACTGCAAGAAGACGGTTCGAATCGGATGTCTGGTAATGTTGATTTTTGAACTTATTGTTTTTTTATCGCTCCAGTAACGAGCACATTGACTTTATCATTGATTATTAAAAGCCAATTTTAAGAAACTGCTTTCGTCTTCATGCCTCCTCGACACAAAAATTTCACTGCTTGCTTTGCCAAAATTTGGGTTAGTTTACCAATAAGTGTAACAAATTTGGTTATGGGCCCAGTCCATGTACTGTGTCGAGACAGGCTAAGCAGTTGAACCAGGCCATGAACTTTGTCTATTTAAATACTGTTCCAGTCTAGAACTATTTTTTATGAACTCTGTTGCTAGTACGCTAAATCGAGTAACAGATATGGAGTTTAACAACCAGATATCAGTGTTGACTCAAAATAACTGGAACACATGGAAGCATGATATGCAAGTACTCTTAATGCATTATGGTTGCTGGCAGTTTATAATACAGACCAAGCCAGAGCAACCTGATGAAGAAGCAACATACAAGGAAAAATTAGATCTACAACTTCGTAAGGATAGATGTTGTACGTGTTGATCTACACTAACATCAGTTCAGATTTGAAAAATCTGATAACGGAAACAACTGACGGAGTAGCGGCATGGAAGATATTAAAAGATCACTTCGAACCAGTCACAAGAGCAAGAATAGTCCAACTTTTAGATCATTTTTTGAAACAGGATATCAACCAGGGGAAGATGTTGGAATCTTCATATCTCGTGTAAAGACAGCGGCAACCAGACTACAAGAAGTATTGGACGATAAATTGGACGACCTGTACATAGGATTTCAATTAATAAGGTGGCTTCCTCAGGAATTCCAGTCTACCGTGCAACAAGTCTACAGATGGAAAGAAGAGGACTTCAGAGTTGTAAAAATTGAAGCAGAGCTGATATTAGAAGCCAATCGTCTTCAGTTGATGAAACAAGATTTGGAGAAAGCGGAGAATGCTTACTTGAGCAGTTTCACTTCGAAGAAGTCGAAGACGCGTTACCTGGTGCTACGGCTGCAGCTCATGGAGATCCAAAGGGCAAGAATGATTACCAAAAGAAAGGTGGTAAGGTATTTAACTGTAAAACTATTAAAAATGTTAAACAATCTATTAAGACTATAGGTCCGTGTTATGTATGTAATAAGTACGGGCATCTTAAAGTAAACTGTAAAGAGAAAAAGTCTCTACAAAAATCTCCTTCAATTGTAAATGAAACTTTTAACACAGAGTTTAATATAAATTTAAGATTTTGTGAAGCTGAATGTAGTCTTTTAGAACTAGATAAACAACTCGTACCTAGTTGTATCTTATTTGAGGAAAACTCTGATAAAGGTGTTTGGGTAATAGATACTGCTGCCACGAGTCATTTTTGTAATGACAAGAGTTTATTTTTAGATCTTAAACCGATAACTAACATGAAAATGTCGTTAGCAACGGAGGATAAAAGTTGTCCCGTAGAAGGAATCGGTACACTTGGATTTCGGGTAAAATATAAGGGGAGTTTTCATGAAATAACTTTGTCTGATGTTTTATTTAATCCTAAGTTGAGGAGAAATTTGTTATCCGGTTCCAGATTAGAAAGTAAAGGTGCGCATTTTGTGGGTACTAAAGGTAAAATTAATGTTTTTAATAAAGACTGGATAAAATTGTTCTCGGCAACACGCCATGAAAATTTGTATATTTTTTAAGCCGGATCATTATATTATACCAAAGAGTAAAGAATTTAGTTTTTTTAGTGATGTAACCGCTAAAACAAAAAAAATGGATCAATAGAAATATGCCATCAACGCTTTTGTCATGTTAATAACGATTACTTGGTAAAAACTAGTAAAAATGGTAGTGTAAAGCTCTCCCACGCTTAACTGATAATGGTAAGACTCATTGTATACCGTGTAAATTAGCAAAGTCCAAGAGAGTTTCATTCAAAAAGACGGGGGGCCGTAAGATCAAAACGTCCATTGGAATTGTTGCATATGGACCTCTGTGGTCCAATTCCAACTGAAAGACAAGGCGGTAATAAATATTTCTTGAGTATAATTGACGATTATTCAAGAAAGGTGACTGTATTTCCCATCCGAAATAAATCTGACGTATTTCATACGTTTATAAGATTTCAGAAACGAGCAGAACGTTTTCTAAGTAAAAAGGTAATACAAGTTAGAACTGATGGCGGACTAGAATTTAGTAATAAGGATATGGATAATTTCTTGACAGAACTGGGTATAAAGCATGAGGTAACAAATTCATATACGCCAGAAATGAATGGAGTCGCGGAGAGATTCAATTTAACCGCTCTAGATGGCATCAAAACATTGCTTAAGTCTAGTGAAGCTCCCCATAAGTTTTGGGGAGAAGCATTACTTTGTTTCACTTATGCGTGGAATCGAATTTGTCACAAATACAGTAACAAAACGCCTTTCGAAAAATATTCAGGTAGAAAATCATCGGTATTGCATCTAATACCTTTTGGATGTTTGGCATATGCTGGTGTGCCAAAACAAATTAGAAAAAAATTCGATATGCGTGCGAAAAAGGGAATTATGATGGGATACGCACAACGTACTAAGGGTTATAGAATATGGTTGATAGATGAAAATAAATTAGTCGAGACTATTAATGTAAGCTATATATATTCGATGAAAATAAGAGGGGAATTAATTTTAGACAAAAAGTTAATAGTAACCTTGGATATAATTTAAACCTTCCTGATTATTATGATGATGAGGATGATTTTGATAGAGTAAAAGATTCATTAACGAGTCGTTTAGTTTCAAAGACAAGTACGGAAACTCTCTCAACATCTGAAAAACCAGATGTATCTTCCGATAATCATAGCTTGATCCCATGTACAGAGGTTAAGTGGATTCGAAATATAGGTAGGAAAGTAACTGGATCTAACGTATATTATAGTAGAGAAGGGGAAGCAACCCGATTGAAATATTTTAACGAAATAGAGAGATACTGTAAGAGGCATAATATTGAGTATGATACTAGTTTATTTAATTTTAGAAAAGATAATACCGAATCCCAGGGATTTTCAGATTTGTCAGAGCAACAAGAAGCTCTTATGGTTGAAGTAACTATTCCTAACTGTTACTAACAGGCGATAAGATCCAGAGACGCATCTAAATGGCATGATGCAATGGATAAAGAAATTAACGTAATGATGGAACGTAAAGTTTGGGATTTAGTTGATCATCCGGATAATATAAAAATTTTAGAAAACCGTTGGGTTTATACCATTAAATATGATGAAAATAATAAAATTGTTAGATACAAGGCCCGCTTAGTTGCGCGAGGTAACACACAATTACGAGGCGAGTCATTTGACGAGGTATTTAGTCCAGTTATTAACTTTACTATTGTAAGATTATTTTTCACTATCTGTATATGTTTGTGGAAATGGACGCATATTCAAGTAGATATCACTAATGATTATTTATATGCTAACTTAGATACTGTAATCTACATGAAGCAACCAACTGGATATGAAATTGATAATAACAAAGTGTGTAAGTTACGTAAAGAAATATATGGACTCCACCAGAGTGGACGCCAGTGGTTTTTGGAATTAGAAAATAAATTAATTAAATTAAAATTTAAGAAGTTAGAGTGGGTTAATTGTGTATATATGTTTGAAGATAATGTAATTTTATTATTTTATGTAGATGACATGATTATATTTGGAAAAAAAATGGAAAACGTAAATTTTGTATTACAATTATTGCAGAAAAATTTTGATTTAAAAATTATGGGTAAAACAAAGAAATTATTAGGAATAGAATTTGCAGAACTAGGTAATAGTCTGTTGATACATCAGAGATCTTACTTTCGAAGGTTATGTGAAATTTACGAAAAATATAAATATCCCGTAAGTTCATTACCTATATCAAAAGGTCAAGTTCTTTCCAAATTAGATTCACCCAAAACTAGCGAAGAAATTTTTTCAGTTCCTTATAGAAATTTAATAGGATCTTTGTCATTTATTGCTATACGCACAAGACCCGATATTATGTATGCAGTAAATGTATTATCTCAATTCCAAGCAAAACCGGGAATAAAACATTGGAATTGCTTATTGAGATTATTAGGTTATTTAAAATACACTCAAGAATATAAATTAGAACTTTCAAAAGTTAAATCATTAAAACTAAGATGTTATTCAGACTCAGATTTTGCTACAAATAGGGATGATCGAGTGTCGATGGGAGGATTCATAACTTTTATAGACGAAACTCCAATTTCATGGCGAACTTTCAAGCAAAAATCCGTTAGTCTGTCGACCATGGAAGCTGAGTATGTTAGTTTAACAGAAGCAGCTAAGGAATGTAATTAATAATAAAAGTTTAAATTTGGAATTAAGTGAAAATGTAATGTTTTGTGATAATCAAGCTGCTATAAGTTTTTCAAAGTCACCGGTAGAAAATTATAGAACAAAACATATCGATGTTCGTTATCATTTTCTAAGGCATTTGATATACGACAAGGTTTTCCAAATTAAATATATAGGTACCAAAAATAATTTGGCGGACATTTTTACCAAACCCATGGTAAAGGAAAAATTGTTAGAATTTTGTAGAAAATTATTTTTTTTAGAGAATAAGACTTTGTTTCTTTAAGATTAAAATATTAGTTTGTTTATTACAATAAAGATTGTGAATAAAATGTATTTTTTGTGTTAAATTGTGTAACATGTGATTATAGATTATAATTAATTTACTGATTTGTAAGAGATAATGGTACGAAATTGGAAAAAAGGGGCCGATTGTTAGACATTTAAAAAGTAAAACCATTCGAAATATTTTTCGGATCCAAATTTTTATGATCTCCTTGTGTTGTTTTTCCAATCCCGTTCCATGATCTCAATGAAAGTAAACACACCGATTCGAACCCGATCTTTTTGCAAGTTTCGTGATTTGTGGTTGGCAGCAACTGCAATGCAAATCGAGCGACTATTTAAACTCGGCTCATGTTAGTTTTTCAGGAGGGAAGGAGAAAAAGAAATATAAGAAGTATGTGAGTGTTTTAACTCTTAGAGGGAGAGAGCGGCTGGTTGGCAATGCAACTGTATGTTGCATCACCATTTTCTGATTATAAATTCACATTTTACAATATTAGACTGTAAGAAGACGGTTCGAATCGGATGTCTGGTAATGTTGATTTTTGAACTTATTGTTTTTTTATCGCTCCAGTAACGAGCACATTGACTTTATCATTGATTATTAAAAGCCAATTTTAAGAAACTGCTTTCGTCTTCATGCCTCCTCGACACAAAAATTTCACTGCTTGCTTTGCCAAAATTTGGGTTAGTTTACCAATAAGTGTAACAATAACCTTAGAAGTGGGATTATTCATATTTTACGACAACAGAGGGGAGCAATTTTAAGAAAAAAACGCCAATGATTATTTCAATTAGGGTTACTCTGAAAATAATATGAATTTTTCAAAACTTCTAGTTGAGTCTCTGTAAAGAGGTCTGAGTTATATACAGGCAAAGTATTATTATTATAGAATCATTTTTCACAAAAGGAGAACATTTGGAAAAAAGATTATTCTAAGTTATTTTTTTTTGCCAAAATACTATATTTAAATAATTTTTTTGTCAAAATCTCCTTAAAACAATTTTATGCATGTATTCTAATCTGAGTTGCACTAAATATCATGAAAATTATCCATTTATGCTCTTTTTTAAAATCACGGTTCCGAGCATAGTCGGATACCTTAATGCTTGCATAGAAAAAGGATGCACTTTGAAAAGATTTTCTTATATTTCTCCCTGGATTTCTTTATTATTCAGTGTTGAAGTGATTTTACGTTTCATGTCTTCGTGGTTTAATGCTACTTCTGATAATCTATTCTTCACCTAGTTTCTTGGAGATCATATGCATATTTTATGTTATACTGTCCATATGATACATATATTTCACTTATCACTATAGTTATTTATCATTGTATGTACTCATTCATATGCTCTTTGCAATAAAATTATGAATTCTAATATAGATATTGCAAAAAAGTATTGTTTCATTAATTAACTCCTTAGCAATATGGTTTACTATTTGTTTCATTCAGTACTGTTGTGTTGGTTCTGGACTATTTCAACGGGGACCTTTTTTTTTTGGATTCCTTTGAATTCAATATGTTGACCAGAATCTTCGTCATGACTTAACTTTGCTTCTGAAAATCTTGCAAACCAGATAACTGTATCATTTGTATTCGAAAAAATGTTTGCACAGAAAAAAGATGCTCCTTGAAAAGATTTTCTCATATTTCCCTCTGGATTTCTTTAGAATTCAGTGTTGAAGTGATTTTACTTCTCATGCAATCATGATTTAACGTTGCTTCTGTGCTAATCTGTTCGTCATATAGTTTCTTGGAAATCATATGCATATTTTATGTTATACTGTCCATAACTCTTTAAGACCCAACCCGCACGATCGTGCAGGTTAGATATTCTTATATGTTTTTGCTTCTGGAATAGTCGTATGTAAGAAAATCGCAAATCTAACGTTTGAGCCAGTTTGCAACTTTTTATCAACAGACGATGGTTGTGGTCCATGTTTTACTTTCAGCTAGCAAATTTAGCTTTGTTTTCAAATACAACGAAAACACGTCTTCTTTTTATCTGTCGTAAAAAGGTAATTATCAATATATTTCTAATTGCTTGCATACAAATTTTTGTATTAATGTTTAAATAATTGCAAAATAGAAAAAAATATTAATTATGTGGCTTGTATGACCCGGGATTTCGTCACCCGCATGATCGTGCGGGTTGGGCGTTACTTGAGTCACTGCAGCTGTAAAGGTAAGTACTTAGCATGCGAGTTTTCTTTTCTGTTTCAATAACTTTGATGAAAGCCTACATAAAAATGAAATATATAGTTATATAATTAATACCAAATTTTCTTGGGGATCGCCATGGATGAGTTTCTTTTTGTCTTTCTCTCTCTTTTGCAATTAATTTTCTTTTTCATACATTTGTTGAGGAGTACGGCATTTTTATCTTCTCCACAGATATCTGCATCCATATCCCATCCCCCCCCCAAAAAAAAAGAATCTGGGTTTCCCGGAAGTAGTAAGTAAAAGGTGGGGTTTAAATATATTTATATATATTTTAATAATGACATTTTCTGATACGTTTTACTATTTTTCATGGAATACTGTGTTAACTTTTAACCAAAAACTTTTTCAGGTGTCTGAAAAAAAAAGGAGATGAATTCTCACTAATAAATTTTTCAATTGATGAATAAATCAGATTGAACTTAGATCAGAATTTAGTGATCTCTCGGATGATGACAATGCTGCGAACAAAACATATGAATCGCGTATACTGGAAAGAGAATCAAGTTCTGATGAGAGCGATGAAGAAACACATGGGAATATTTGAAATGGAAAGACAATTTTGGATCATTCTTTACCATAAAGTATCTTGAACACATTCATTACATTCATTTTGCTGTTGCAAGTTCTTGGTTTCTGATCAAACAAGATGCAATATCATATAAAATACCTCTAAAAAACAAAATGGGTCGCTTAAAATTTAATTTAGAGATAGTTGAAGCTTTATCGGCCTCTCCACCTACTAACAAAAGTATTTTAACTGATGATGAAGATAACAGTGTTGTAGTTCCACTCGCAAAAAAATCGAAGCGTTGTAATCCGCCTGCTATACATGTCATAGCTTTTATTCTGGGCATTCCAGGATAAAAGGCTTGACATGTATAGCTATTTTTGGTGGGTTGATGACATTTCAAGGCCTCGCAAGTGCAGATTTGAAAACCACGAAAGCAGTTCTAAAACATGTTGTGAAAACTGCAATTGTTATTTATACTTGTCAAAAACAAAAGATGTTTACAGTAAATAAATAGTGAATTAATAAAAGAGTTAATTATACATCAATAATTTCCTTATTTGTAACAATTTTAGTTGAACTAAGATTGTTTCTGCTATTGACTTAGAGCTAAAAATGTATAACTCGTAAAATTTCAGAGATGACGTGTTTCACAGATAACGCCCAACCCGATCGATCGTGCGGTTACCGTCTACGTTCCAGAGGGGGAGCGGGAATTTTTTATTATTTTTCCCAATGTGATTGGAGACAATTTAGTATTAATTACCAGAAGAATTTAATATTTGAAGATAAAAATAATTTGGGTCTTAAAGGAATAAATGATATATATATTTCTGTTATCACTATAGTTATTTATCATTGTACGTACTCATTTGTTATTTCTTCACAATCAAATTATAGTTTTTAATAGAAATATTGCAAGAAAGTATTGTTTCAATAATAAATTTTTAAGCAACATGGTTTATTTGTTTCATTCAGTACTGTTGTTGGTTCCAGACTATTTCAATGGGGACCTGTTTTATCCCCGTTATATGTATATATATATATATATATATATATAGGTAGATTTTGATTTTATTTCATACTAATTAATTTTTTTAGTATTGAATTACATCTAATACTCTATATTAGATTTATTACAGAGATGTTACATAGTATTATCAATACCTCATGTAATACTAGTTGAATTTTTTTTCCATTTGAAGGTTTCCTAATATTTCTCATTTATGATAACATTTAGTTAATCAGTTTATCATCATCTCTCTATTTTTTCTATAGTTTTATATATTGCAGGTTATTTCACTCATAGTTCCCATAGCAGAAACTTACTACTGCTATCACTTTTCTGTAATAATTTTTATTTATATTCGCATTCATTTATATCCATTAACTCTTTAACTTGCTAATTTTCTCTCTTACACTGAAATATTTGTTTTTGTTAAATTATTATTTACTTTCTAGCATGCTAATTTTTTCTTACATTGAAATTTTTGTCTTTGCTAAATTATTATTTACTTTAAGGCCAAATTGAAATTGTTTTAAAATTATTTATAATGTGATCATTTATTTGAAAAAACTATTTAATATTTTTTGCTTATATATATATATATATATATATATATATATATATATATATATATATATATATATATATATATATATATATATATATATATATGTAAGGATAATTAAAATAGATTAAAAATTAAATTCCCTATCTAGCACTTGACTCATCTTTCTCAGTTCAAGTATCAAACTAATTACCCATTTATTTCTTCCGAACATATGGCCTAGCCAATAAACATGTCTAATTCCAGATCGTTAGATTTAATAGTCAACATATGTCAGCATTAACTTGCAAGCAACCTCTTCAAAGCAGCGATACTTACCATATGTTTTTCAAGTGTTATCCACTAGAAACCACCACCATGGAGTGCTTTTTACTCCCTGCTCTTAGCGTCAGAACAGATGTACAAATGAATGAATAAAGGTCGTTTTTTCACTTCTCTAACTTTAATCTGATTCTGTCTTAAAATTCATGACAGAATTAAAGCCGGCAGGATTTTTTATCTGCGAATGGATTTCAAATCTTAACGTTAAAAACTAATCTTTTTTATAAAATAATTTTAATATAAAAACGAACGCCAACTGCGGTAATAAATGATATGGAGAATTTGACAGAACACCGAATGCACCGTATGCCTGCATATGAAGACGTCGGATTGCCGGAATAAAAAATGATACGGAAAAAAAGAAACGCGCTAGTAATCCCCGGAAGAACATCGCTCTTACCGCCAAAGAAATAGAATCATCCTCTTCTCCTAACAAGATTTCAGAAAGTCATACTTCAAAAATGGAAACAATGAATGAAATTAAAATTAAGCAAGAAGAGAATTTAGATGCTGATGAAGAAAAATTACAACAACCTATAACCATTATTAAAAATGATATTCGATTTGAAGATCTACAGACTTTTTTCCAAAAATATAACCTGGAAATACCCATCCAAATATTCATTAGAAATTTTGAAAGTACGTGCGATTCCTTCAATATACCAGAGAAACAGAAAATCCTATTTATAATCAAGTTAGTAGATGGAGCTGTGAAGACTTACATCCAATCACAATCTATCCCTAAAAGTTTTTACGAACTGAAAAATAATTTAATACGTGAATTCGGAACACAAGTCAATCCAGCGGAGATTCATCTTCAATTATCTAAAACAGAAAAAACCTCAAAAGAGACCCACATAGAATATTTCTACAGAGTAAAAGAAATCGCATCCCGGATAAACATGGAAGAAGAAGCTGAAAAATATTACATCATAAGAGGATTAAAAAAAAATAGAGCCATAGAAATACAGTTACAAAGCTGCAGCAACATAGAGGAACTGAAGGAAAAAATGAAACTCTTAGATATCCAAGAAAAATCAAAATCAAGTAAGAATGAAGTTATATACCCAAAGTATCCAAGGACAAGAATACCTTATCATACGAATCAATTTGCCCATAGACCACAATATGGAGGATGGAATTGGAGAAATGACCAATCTCAACATCCGGATACCATAACCAATACAAGATATAAGGTATACTCTCCTCAGTTTCCATCACCTTATCATCACCCTTCCTTTTCACTTCAGCGGCCGACCCTATATCCGAGAAACCAACGATTTCCACAACGACCGACAGTTTTGCGACCCAATGCTCAACTTTCTACCCCGTCAAAGAACACAAAACAATAATACGGTATTCCAACCTCATCAAACACGAGAACTTATGATCATCCAGGGAAGAATCAACTTCAAACAAGTTGATGTCCTCTTGGATACAGGATCACAAGAGTGTCAATATTATTCCAAAAAATATAATATCACAAATCAAGGTATACCACAACGTAGAGTATATCAAAACAAAAATTGCCATCATCAATGGAGAAATTGAGGTGAGTGAGGCAATTACTTTACAATTGAAAATAGGAGAAATTATTGAAAATATTAAATTCCTCATAGTAAATGTAGAACTGAAATATTTAATAATTTCTAATAAAACTATGAGTATTTTTGAATTAAATATTAATTTTAGTGATTATAAAATTTTTCAAAGAGGAAAAAAAATTTTAAAAAATTATGAATCTAAGAAAAATATTAAAGAAAATGAAACTCTTAAATTTAGTAATAATAAAATTATCACTAAGAAAACTGATAATGTGTTTAATATAGAGATAATTCCTAATAGTGATTATGATATTATTAATATGATTATTGATAAATATAAACATGTCTTTGCTAAAAATAAGTTTGATGTGGGCGAGTTAAAATGTAATTCTCCTAAAATAATACTTACCTCAGAATTACCCATTGTAAATCAACCATATAGGACATCTTTTAAAGATGATACGGAAATAAAAAAAACAATTAGATGCATTATTGAAAGCAGGAATAATAAAACCATCTTATAGTTCTACGCTGCCCCTATAACATTGGCTTTTAAAAAAGAGGATAATGCTCGTACACGATTATGTATCGATTACAGAAAGCTAAATGCTATCACAAAATTAGATGCAGAGCCAATTCCCCGAATAGATGCAGTTTTAGACAAATTAACACATGCAAAATTTTTCTCAACCATCGACCTATGTAGTGGTTATTGGCACATTAAATTAGATGATAATGAATCTGAAAAACTTGCATTTACATCAAATTACGGTCTTTTTCAATTTAATCGTTTGCCTTTTGGATATAAAAATTCTCCAGCTATATTTCAAAGAGCTATTAGACAGATTTTAAATAAATACCAAATAAAATTTGCATTAAATTATTTTGACGATATAATAGTATTTTCGGAATCACAATTGAAGAACATGCAAAACATTTAGAGGAATTTTTTAAAATTTGTGGAATAGAAAATATTAAATTAAAATTCTCAAAGTATAAATTTGGCAAAGATACAATTGATTTCTTAGGATATGAAATAAAACAAGGGTCATACACTCCAAATAATACAAATGTCGAAATAATTAAAAAACTTTTACCCCTTAGAAATGTAAAGGATTTACAAAGATTTCTTGGTAGTATTAATGTCTATTATAAATTCATTCCTCAATATGCAAAATTAAGAATGCCCTTAAATAATCTTCTTGAAAAGAATCAAAATTGGAATTGGACCCCAGAATGTCAACAATCTTTTCAAAAACTTAAAGACAGCTTAATTTCAAAGCCCATTTTAGCTATATTCAATCCAAATTATCCCTGTCATCTTTATGTAGATGCATCGAAAACTGCAATCTCATGTATCCTCAAACAACAAAAACCCAATGTAAATCAACATCCGATTGCATTCCACTCGAGACGACTGAGAAATTATGAAATTAATTATACAATAACTGAATTAGAATGCTTAGCTATAATTGATAGTTTAGATAAATTCCATTGCTATCTTCATGGATCTCATTTCACAGTTCATACCGATCCTAATGCATTAGTTTGGCTTAAAAATTTCAAAACTCCCACGGGTAGACTTTTTAGATGGTCTTTAAAAGTTTTTATGTATGATTTTGATATAAAATATAAGAAAGGTAGCACTAATGTTGAAGCTGATATGTTAACAAGAAATCCTATTGCTTATCATATAATTAATACACCCCCAGAACCTTTATTAGATATCAATGAAATAAGTCATTTTCAAAATATAGAAAATACATCAGCTCCTAAATGTTTTAAGAGAGATGGTGTTTTTGTAGTTAAAAGACAAGGTTTAACTAAAATAATTGTACCCAAAGCTCTAAGAGTGAAATTAATGGAAACAACTCATAAAAAATTTGGCCACTCTGGTGTAGCTACCATGTTAAAATTAATATCACCACAATATTATTGGATAAACATTATTACTGATATACGAAATTATGTGAAACACTGTGGAACTTGTCAAATAAATAAGAAGTCACATCAGAGAAAATACGGACTGATGCAATCACTTCCCCTTTGTGAAAAACCCTTTGAACTTTTATCGATAGATAGTGTAGGTGGTTTAAATTATTACAACTCTGTTAAAAAATATTTACACATTATTATTGATCATGCAACTAGGCACATTTGGACTTTCCCATCAAAAAATGCAACAACAGATACTTATATAAATTGTTTAAGACAAATCTTTCAGAATCACATACCGGAAAAAATTTTAAGTGATAGAAATACTGCGTTAACCTCTTCAAAATTTAAGCATTTTTTAAAACATAATAATGTCACTCAATTATTAACTACTTCTCACAGACCACAGACCAATGGAAAGGTTGAACGTTTAAATCAAACCATCATTACCCACTTAAAATGTGAAATTAGTAATAGTTCAAATAAAGTCCCATGGACAAAAATTCTAGAAAAAGTAACCCATCAGTATAATCAAACTCCACATACAATAACAGGTTTCCCTCCAACCTACTTAATGTATGGTAATTTACTTTTCGAAATTTCGCTAAAAGATAATGAGATATATCCTCCCGTAAAAGAAGCAAGAAAATTAGCCAAGGAAAGAACAGAACAATATAATAAAATAAATAAGATTAGATATGATAAAAAATTTCAGGAAGCTGATTTCAAGGTTGGTGACTTAGTAATGTATGAGGAATTTCAATACCCCAATACAAGGAAATTAAGTCCCCCTTATTCAGGCCCTTATACCGTTTTAAGAAAATGTTCTGATGTATTATTTGAAATTAATAGACCCAATGCCCTTAATAAAACTGACACTTAATTGGTTCATTCAGTTCGTTTAAGACATTTTCATCCATCTGAAAATTTTCAGTTAAATTACATTCAACAAAATACCCATAATAATGAGAAGAAAATAACTAAAAGAAACATCTTACGTAATACAGAAATAACTGAGTTCTGCTTAACAAGTCTTTCTGCGAAAAAGAATAATTTATGATATGATATGGTATTTAATTTTTATAATATAGTTGTGTTAAATGAGATATTCTTCATATTTTAATTGAGAAAACAAAGTTTATAGGTTTTGTCATACAAAATTTTGAGAAATTTTAATATACTTCTCATAATTTTATCTTAAGATGTCGAATGAGTTGAGTTATGATAGAAATTGGTGTTTTAAAGTGAAAGATATAAATTATGTTTTTAGAAAAATGACTAATGAACTAATACTAGATATATTGATTTTTATATGAAACAAAAGTAAAGTCAAGTTGTATTCTTTTTTTCTTCACTGAATTTTATTGTTTTGTTAATTATTTTATTCAGCAGTAATCTTATTACATGTCATTTAATTTTTTTTTATTTTGAAATTGTGTGTTTTGATATACCGGTCATATATCAGGATTCACTATTTCTCAAAGTTTTCCTTATCTAAAATTAAAATTAATTTAATAACTTGAAACTTATTTTTGGATATTATACAGTGGATAAGGGAAAATACAATCATTATAATTTTGTATATGTCTCGAAACATTAAGAGGACAAACTTGTTTAGTTTGATATGTACACCTCTCATTGTTTCTTATCAGCATCCCTGAACATCTGTGAGTTGATGACGCAGATTTCTCAGAGAGATGTTTTCAAAATTAAGTAAGGTGATACAGATTTATTAGTGAATGTGTGATGCAAGAGAAACTCAAGAATTTTTGTCTATGAAACGTATTTTTAGAACGTTACGGAAAGATTCAAAATATTGCATGCGATATTAAGTTACAATGAATAATGTGAAAAATTTTCAGAAATACTAAAAGTTATTATTGAAGTGAGTCCACTTTTCCGACTCAAAATATTAAAAAAGAGCTCTTATATTCTTATATTGTTATATTCTTATATTTTATAACGCATATGAAATAAAACATTGTTTATTGTGTTGGATAGTGCACAGAAGTTGTGTGTTATACACCGTTTTCATATTATTAATAATTTCATTTTATTAGTGTCTATATTTTTGTTTTATCCTTTTAAAAAATGTATTTCATATATGCAAAATGTGTGTAACAATATAAGGTATTACTACGATGGCGCCAGAGTAGATTTTTATACAAAATTATTACTTTAACATTTGTATGATTTCATGTATTTTAATATTTACTATCTTATTGTTTGATACATTATTTTCCAACATAATTTTTTTGAAAATATCTACCAGCTATATAATACGAATCTATTATTATGAAGGAATAGGAGGAAACGCGAGCTCTTTTTCTGGATGTCGAATAGATTTAAACAAGCTAATCTTCAATTATATGTATGTAAATTCATTTTTATCAATTAATTGTCATTACTGTGTTTGTTGTTATAGTTTCGTTTATTATATTGCATTTTGATTTTAATATTCCTATTGCTTAAATATTTCTACTGTGTGTAATATGTCTTTCTAAATAACTATGTATTGTTTTGTGTTTGGTGAAAATTGATTAAGTTTGTAAAGAGAGAAAAAACCACGCTATTACTCCCTTTTAAAATTGGGGGGCAAATGTAAGGATAATTAAATTAGATTAAAAATTAAATTCCCTATCTAGCACTTGACTCATCTTTCTCAGTGCCCATCTTCAAGTATCAAACAAATCACCCATTTATTTCTTCCGAACATATGGCCTAGCCAATAAACATGTCTATTTCCAGATCGTTAGATTTAATAGTCAACATATGTCAGCATTAACTTGCAAGCAACCTTCTCAAAGCAGCGATACTTACCATATGTTTTTCAAGTGTTATCCACTTGAAACCACCACCATGGCGTGCTTTTTCCTCCCTGCTCTTAGCGTCAGAACAGATGTACAAATGAATGAATAAAGGTCGTTTTTTCACTTCTCTAACTTTAATCTGATTCTGTCTTAAAAATCATGACATATATATATATATATAGGGTTTTATCCTCCCGAAAAATGTAATTGCTATAATAATGAATTTTTTATGTTTTCAAGACTTAATCCGCGCGAAAAACAGGCATATTAGCTATTTGGGATAAAAAATACATTTTTCAGACATTTTTAAGTGTATCTATGTAACGATTGATTAATGAAAATCTGAAATCCATTGTATTATTTTAGAAACTATCTATTATTAAAAATTGATGAAAGCTGTTTTTTTAACTGTCAGCATCAGAATCATTTTCTTTTTATTGCTTTAAATTTATAATTTTTTAGCAAAAGCAATATTGTTTTTTATAAGTCATTGATCGAAATTCGAAGATTAATCTTATATTTGAAGGGGGGAGAGAGAAAATAGTTCCATACATTCAAAAAATCCACTGTGACGCCGGGCTATAGAGATAAAAGAAACTGACAATGGAAATATGTGAAAGAAGTTTCGAAAAGGGAATAGTAATGACGTTAATATAGAAATCACACACGCACTTTAGGAAGGGCTGACAAAGCCCGAGCAACGCTAGGTTAAATGGAGGGGGAAACAAAACAGTAATTTTGAAAGAGAATATTGGAAGTCCTGATTTTGAGAAGGGAAGAGAAAATTTATAAAAATAGAGAAAGCCCTTGCAACACCGGGCCATGCAGCTATTATATAGATAAATAAGGTGTCCCAAAATTCACGCAAGTAGTATATAATTCGCATAAAAACCCCAGATTTAAAAATTGTAAATATTTAATTGATTCATAAAGTGTTCTATATAGGGTTATATATGGAATGTGTATATATACAGCATATCGGGTAAAGCTATACGGTTTTGATTCCCGAACACCCATTCTTTAGTTGAAATTTTCCATGGCCATTTTGCATAAATGTGGCTGTATTTCGTTGAAACAGGGTTCAATTTTCTTTTTCTAGGAGTGAATGTCTTGTTGACTTGAATCTTACGCTTTCGAAATTCACAAAATAAAAAATAAACATAACCAACGTCGCTAAATTTTACGACTAATAGGCGACCATTTCTGACCACCAAAACTGGAAATTACATGATCAGTACGTTTTAAAATATTATTCGATAATAAGATTGAATTGTTCTTCACCTTTTTTAATTATCCTAAATTGTCAGATGTTACGCGATCTTTTTATTTTTCTTTGGCAACACTTTATAATGGAAATAAATTCAAATCTTGTGTGAATTTTGGGACACCCTCTATATACGATAGTAGTCAAAAAACGCAAAATTCACAAGCATATAATAATAATATATGATAGTTATCAAACTAAAAAAATTCAGGACCACCGGAACTCTCGACAAAAATGGGAATTTCTGTGGAACAAAAGAACTGGCTCACATAACCAACGAAGAACAAAGAGAGAAAGGAGCCGCTAGAGAGAATGGGAACTGAAGACAAAGAAAGGGGGTCTTTGGAAGGGAAACTTTATTCAGCAAAAAAAAAAAAAAGAACGAAAAGAAAAATAATGCAAAGAGAAAACGGAACTGACATCAAAGGATCGGTCGTAACCGCAAGAACACAAAGTAAATAAATGCACGAATATTAACGACACAGGAACAGGCATTACATGTTTTTTCTTTACTATTAAACTTGATTTTGTGTTTGAAAAAAGATTTTAGTAAATTAACTGCATTAGTAATCTACCGCAATATGATTTACTGCAGTTTTTTTCATGCAATATTTTTTTTCAATTACTACATTAAAAATTAAGGGATATACATAAACAAAATACTTAACTTTGGGAAATTTAATCGAAGTCTCTCGTTCATATATATATATATATATATATATATATATATATATATATATAAAGTGGCACGAACCCGAGAGAAATACACCACGGTTAATGAATTGGAAGTAATTTAATGTTCTTTGGGAGGCCCGGTACCATTGACCTGGGGGTTGGGGACCACTTATTTATGGCACCCTCTAAAAGGATTGACAGTGAAACATATCCCAAACATCCCCAGAACTGCAGATGGGTCAGGTAGGAAAAAAGTTAAAGGAGAAAGAGCCATGGTTTGTGAAAAAATAGGAAAAGAGAAATTTCGAAGCAGGGGGAAGATTGGGATAAGTTTTGGGGAAGGAGAGTCTTGGATCTCTCCAGGGTGCTTAACAAATGTGGTTTCTGTTTAAAACAAATTGAATTTGGGACAAAAGTCCTCTGTGAGGAACAGCTGTCTCTTGGCCCGGTGCTGTAGCCAGTTTGGCACAAGAGGTTTCGAAATCATTGGAGGTGTTGTTGGTACGGGCTTTGACCTAGAAGAAGTAAAATGACAGTTTTACGTTTGAAGAATAAGGATGTTCTAGAAGAATAAAGATGGATGAAAGAGATGTTCGATCCCTCTGATGAAATTTATGAGGAAACCCTGTTTCCCTCTGATGAAATTTATGAGGAAACCCTGTTTCCCTCTGATGAAATTTATGAGGAAACCCTGTTTCCCTCTGAGATGTAGATCGGAAGCCTAACAGTCTTCATTTGATACGATCCACCTTGCTGTCAACCAGGGGGCAAACTCAAAGGCTAACTTGGGCCAAGCAAACAAGGTTTAATTTTAGGTGGGACACAAAAAAATCAAAATTCAGAGAAACATAGGTTTATTACGAATAATACATTATAACAAATGAACAAAAAAATTTAATATTTACGTCCTGATACTTAACATCTCTTCTCTGTCACTATCTTTACTATTTAGGGAGAAATTTTATTATATATTATTGTGTGCCAAAAGAAGTCTTTTGGGGCCACACAAAAATGTTCGTTGGGGCCACGAGTTTGAACCCCCCTGCAATCAATGGATCCTTTAATGCACCCCTAAATGCATTAAAACAAGTGTCAAAATAAATCTGGATGTATTATTAGGACAATCCTTTCAACTGTCAAAATGGCAATCCAATCACAGCGAAAGAGATTCCAATTAAAGTTCCCAGTGCACACTAGAGCCGCATGTTACCTTCAATGCCCGAGCCAGGGTCAATCAATAGGGCATCGAATAGGAAATAGGTTAGAAGAAGAATAGGTTTTGAGGTAAGCAGAATTTATGTTGAACCTTTTCGGCAGGGTCAGATCTTTACGGTTAAAAACGGGGGCTAGTTATGCCTTTAACTTTAATCGTAGCTTTGAGCACCATGCAGGTAGCAGTATGATTGGTCTCGGTTCTACCCCAATATTGAAGAACACCGCGGTCAGAGGTTTCCCACCGCTCATGCCCTTCCACCCACCTCACGAGAGAACTTGCACCTCGAGGCATTATCAAACATCCATGTCTTCTCAGGAATTCGGATATGCCCAAGGGCACAGCTATGAGTGAAACAAACTACTCTACCAAAGGGGTACCCTAATACTGACGAGGAAGAGGCTCTTTAGGTATTTATGAAACAGAGTGGTACAGACAGGGGGAATGCCATCAAGTATCTGAAGCGAGTTCTTTACAAGGCAATAGTTCAGTGCAACGATTCTTAGAACGAAAGTTCAATTCTAGATTTGCTCATACGTTTCAGGGAATGACTCCACGTCATAATTGAAGAATAGGTCCAAAGACATGAAAACTTTAGTAAAGAATTGTTAGCGTGAGGGAATATTAAAGTCTCCGAATTCAGCTACATGAGGGCTTTTGGCGACGAATCTCATAATTTGGAACCTTGGTCAAGTGACGAAGACGACACCTGAGCTGGCACCCGCTTTTCTAACTTCCACACCACATCAACGGGATAACGTTTGGACCGCGACAGATTTAACGTGCATCAGGCCCTCTGTACGGTGGGTCTTCAGCGGCACTCAGCTTGAACTCATGACACGTCATCCTCGAGTCCATGACCTTGACCACTAGGCTACTACGGTCACGAAATTGTTAGTGCAATTGTTGAATTTGGAGACTGTAAAAATGAGAGAAAGAAAGGTAATTTTTTGTTTGTATTGCACTAAATATGAAAGAATCAATTTAACCCTTTATCTACCGCATTATGATTTACTGCAGTTTTTTTCATGAAATATTTTTTTTTCAATCACTACATTAAAAATACATAAACAAAATACTCAACTTTGGGAAATTTAATCCGTTAGAACTAATTAATTAATTAAACATACTCAACTGTAAAATTAATTATATACATTGTTCACTTAAAATAAATAGTCAAATCGTTTTCTAAGGTCTTCATTAACGCACAAAAAAAAATTTGACATTAACTATTTTTTCGGGACAAAAATGATAATCTTCGCAATCCCCTGAAAACACCGTCAGCTGAGAATGCAATTTCTGCTATAAAACTATTCGCCTTCCCCGCTAAAATACTCATCATAGAACCTTTGCTGCCCTATATCTTGGAAGAGTGGATTTCAAATAATATTCCTGCTAAGTATCATCAAAATATTCGTAAAAATGGTTTTTTTTAATGTAACTTGAATGTGAGTAGTGCTTATAAGTTCCTTCTATAGGTAAAGGGTTATCTAGGAGAGGGATGGCGAACCAGTGGCACGCGTGCCATGAATGCATTCCATTTCAAAATAACACATGAAGTATTACGGTCGCGGGGAGCGCACTCCTTTGCTCAGGATGCAAAGTTCATCTCCGTAGTCCATTTCGTCGACACAGCTGTACGACTGTTTGTCAACATGCAGAGTTCAGCGAAAGAACACAAAGGGCGAGATAGTACGCGTAACAGAGAATTTCAAACTTGAGGAATCTAGAAATAGGGAGGCGACAAAGCGGCGTGTGTTATATGTTCTGGGTTGATTGATTGAATATTAACGTCACACTGTTCAGCTACACGGGGGCTTTTGGCGACGGACCACGTCATTTTGAACCATGGTCAAGTGACGTGGACGACACCAGAGCTGGCACCCCCCTCTCCTAACTACCACGCCTCACCAACGGGAGGGCGTTTCAGTTCTCGACAGATTTAACGTGCATCGCTGCCCTACACGGCGGGTCTTTAGTAGTACTGGGCTCGAACTCGTGACAAGGCAAGCCACGATCTGAAACCTATACCACTCGGCTACCGTCGCCTATATGTTCTGGAATAGAGGTATGCAGAACATCGTCTGTAAAATGGCATTTTGAAGCAAATCACAAATCCTCTTGTCAAAAAAGTGAATCACAGTAGAAATTATTAATTGCTTAGAAAATATTAGACAGAAGATTTTAATTCAGCAAGCATTCTAGTAAAAGTAACATCTTACAATCCTACAATAAGTTATTTGTCATCCGCACACACAATCTGCAACAAGAAAATTTACACTAATGTTACTTTAATTCGATTTATACGAATAACTAAAACATTTACAACTACACAGTATCAAAAGTAATTTTTCGCAGTAAATAAAGAGTTTTGAGTTGTTCGTATTTAGTTTTATTTTTTCCCAGTAATCACAAATCAAAATTATTTGATGGCACGTCTAAACCTCACTAAGCACTTCTTTAGAAAAATAGGGCATGTTGATTCATAAAGGTTCGCCACCCCTGGTCTAGGATGAAACCTAAATTTCTGGTAGAATTTAATACCTTAGCACTCTAGAGTTGTGCATTTTCAAAATAGGACTCTTGATAAAAAGCACGAATTTCTATGCAAGCCGTAGAATGTGGAGTATCTGGAAACTAGAGCACAAGAGTTTTCAGTAATAACGTTTGAATGAACGGGGGTGAGATTCCAAGTTATGTATGAGTTTTATTACTGGTTTAAAAGGTCGTACATGTCAGATCTCCAGATATGTTGTTCTTCTACAATTCGCTATACGAGTATGTCTTAAATAAACCCTTCCCGATTAAATTCACTAGAATAGCTCATTAGGTTGCCCCTAGGTTGCATCTGGGTAGAGATTCATCCTGAAAGATGACTCTCAGTTCTATGGAAACCATTCGTTTTCAGAATGCGACCTTTAGAAATCATCCAATCACATCCCAAAATTACTCGACTTGTGGGAATTCACAGGATAAAGACAACTAAGAAAGTATTGGTACACATTCCAGAGCATTTCAGCGTTATCCTGATGGCTATCCTAATAACTGGTTTGCCCATATACCATATGGGTTATCGAAAGCTGCCCGTACACTGAGCGGGCACTGATATTTTCTTTCCATTTTTGATTCGCACATATTTTAAATTCTTATAGTGCTAGTGTTTTTAAGAGAAACGGCTTATCCATGGTACTGAAAAGTTTCTTATAAGAGATATTCTTTGTGGTGAAAACGGAAATTTTTCATTGAAGGCAGGAAATATTTGAAAAAGGATTGGCAAAGTAAAATGTACAGTTTGTTGCTTGAGAAATGAAAATGGAAAGATCATACATAAAAGCCGATGTTATGTGTCCACATTGAAATGCAAGACTTAGTATAACGCCATGCCTTAACCAGACAAGTCAGTTAAAGTATATAAAATTATTTAATTCTACGATTTAACTAGATATTCTATAAAATAACGATTACTTGATCGTTAAAGTATAAAATACGGCACTCGAAAGTTCTTTGAACCGATTCTAGCTGCTTTGGGAAAAGTTTTTTTCGATTAGGAACTAGAGTTGAGTGAATAAAACAACTGTATTCTAAATATAAGTTCAGTATATGTCTCAGCGAGAATTAATTTCCAATGAAGAAGTTCCAAATATTGACACAACGATTCGATCTGTTGCAACAGCTCAAATTCGTGGTACTGGACAAGGATTTAAAAAGTTCTTCTGTAAAAAAAATTGTGTACTAGTAAAAAGTGTGCTTGTTTCAAAAATAATAAAGCAATGCAATCCAAAGTGTCATTGCAGCAATCCTTGCTCTAATAAATAATGAAAAGTATCTCATAAAATTTAAATTTATACTCTCGTGCAATTTTATTTTAAAAAGTTTACACAATGTTTTTAAGAAGTAACAGTTTTTCTTTCCAGTATCTATTTTTGTTGATAATATTTAATTATAATCTATATTTACAACATATTCTTTTTTCCCTTTTCTGTTTAATTAATGTTAGCAATATGAGCAATAATAAATTACATATTCTGCTTTCCCTTATTATTTATCAATTATTCATCCGTAAAAGGAATAAAATGTATTTTTCGAGAGAATTTAGCTATTTATGATCAACCAATTTATAAAATATCTTTGAAACTGTTTATTTTTCGTTTTAATGGTCTATCCTTAGTTATTTCATAAAATACCTAGTTTTGTCATAGAATAACTAGGTAAAATATAAAATTTTTCATCTGTTATATACTTCACTTTAACGGTAACACACACACACACATACACACACACACACACACACACACACATATATATATATATATATATATATGTAAGGATAATTAAATTAGATTAAAAATTAAATTCCCTATCTAGCACTTGACTCGTCTTTCTCAGGTCCCATCTTCAAGTATCAAACTAATCACCCATTTATTTCTTCCGAACATATGGCCTAGCCAATAAACATGTCTAATTCCAGATCGTTAGATTTAATAGTCAACATATGTCAGTATTAACTTGCAAGCACCCTCTTCAAAGCAGCGATACTTACCATATGTTTTTCAAGTGTTATCCACTTGAAACCACCACCATGGCGTGCTTTTTCCTCCCTGCTCTCGGTGTCAGAACAGATGTACAAATGAAAGAATAAAGGTCATCTTTTCACTTTTCTAACTTTAATCTGATTCTGTCTTAAAAATCATGACAGAATTAAAGCCGGCAGGATCTTTGTCTGCGATCCTAATGTAAGAAACTAATCTTTTTTAAAATGATTTTAATATAAAAACAAATGCCAACTGCGGTAATAAATGATATGGAGAATTTGACGGAACACCGAATGCACCGTATGCCTGTATATGAAGACGTCGGATTGCCGGAATAAAAAATGATACGGAAAAAAAACCGCGCTAATAATCCTAGGAAGAACATCGCTCTTAACACCGAGAAGAATGCAGTGCTTACCACCGAACGATATTCTGTCTTTGCTGAAGAGGCCATCCAGTTTACCGTGAATGGAAGAGACATCCTAATGGAGGGGAAAAAAAGAAGAAAAGTGTGAATCCCTTATTCCCCCGTGATGAAAGACGTCACTCCCTTTCGCCAGAAAAATAAAAGGAAAAAATCTTCTTCGCCGGAAAGTCTGCACGGAAATATTGTGAATTTGACCACCATATAATAATAGTGCAGTACCAACATTGAAAGAAAAATAAATAAATTAAATTTTACTAGTGAAATAACGTGACAACAGCATCTGGATTAATGTTCACCAAGGAGTTCTGCCGTTGCAAAGTGGAGGTCAGTTAAATAGTATATTTCCAATTTTAGTAACATTGAAGAACTGAGTTTTGCTGAACAGAACTTTACGAAAAAGAATAATATATGATATGATATGGTATTTAATTTTTATAATATAGTTGTGTTATAAATGATATTTTCTTTATATTTTAATTGAGAAAACAACTTATATAGGTTTAGTCATAAAAAATTTTGAGAAATTTTAATATACTTCTCATAATTTTATCTTAAGATGTCGAATGAGTTAAGAGTTATGATAGAAATTGGTATTTTAAAGTGAAAGATATAAATTAAGTTTTTAGAAAAATGACTAATGAGAGAACTAATACTAGAGATATTGATCTTTATAAGAAACAAAAGTAAAGTCAAGTTGTATTCTTTTTTCTCCATTGAATTCAATTGTTTTGTTAATTATTTTATTCAGCAGTAATCTTATTGCATGTCATTTAATTTCTTTTTATTTTGAAATTGTGTGTTTTGATATTCCGGCCATATATCAGGATTCACTATTTCTCGAAATTTTCCTTATCTAAAATTAAAATTAATTTAATAACTTGAAGCTTATTTTTCGATATTACACAATGGATAATCGAGAATACAATCATTATAATTTTGTATATGTCTCGAAACATTAAGAGGACAAACTTGTTTAGTTTGATATGTACACCTCTCATTGTTTCTTATCAGCATCCCTGAACATCTGTGAGTTGATGACGCAGATTTCTCAGAGAGATGTTTTCAAAATTAAGTAAGGTGATACAGATTTATTAGTGAATGTGTGATGCAAGAGAAACTCAAGAATTTTTGTCTATGAAACGTATTTTTAGAACGTTACGGAAAGATTCAAAATATTGCATGCGATATTAAGTTACAATGAATAATGTGAAAAATTTTCAGAAATACTAAAAGTTATTATTGAAGTGAGTCCACTTTTCCGACTCAAAATAATAAAAAAGAGCTCTTATATTCTTATATTGTTATATTCTTATATTCTTATATTTTATAACGCATATGAAATAAAACTTTGTTTATTGTGTTGGATAGTGCATAGAAGTAGTGTGTTATACACCGTTTTCATATTATTAATAATTTCATTTTATTAGTGTCTATATTTTTTTTATCTTTTTAAAAATGTATTTCATATATGCAAAATGTGTGTAACAATATATAAGGTATTACTACGATGGCACCAGAGTAGATTTTTATACAAAATTATTATTTTAACATTTGTATGATTTCATGTATTTTTATATTTACTATCTTATTGTTTGATATATTATTTTCCAACATAATTTTTTTGAAAATATCTACCAGCTATAATACGAATCTATTATTATGAAGGAATAGGAGGAAACGCGAGATCTTATTCTAGATGTCGAATATATTTGAACAAGCTAATCTTCATTTATATGTATGGAAATTCATTTTTATCAATTAATTGTCATTACTGTGTTTGTTGTTATAGTTTCGTTTATTATATTGCATTTTGATTTTAATATTCCTATTGCTTAAATATTTCTAATGTGTGTAATATGTCTTTCTAAATAACTATGTATTGTTTTGTGTTTGGTGAAAATTGATTAATTTTGTAAAGAGAGAAAAAACCACGCCATTACTCCCTTTTAAAATTGGGGGGCAAATGTAAGGATAATTAAATTAGATTAAAAATTAAATTCCCTATCTAGCACTTGACTCATCTTTCTCAGTGCCCATCTTCAAGTATCAAACAAATCACCCATTTATTTCTTCCGAACATATGGCCTAGCCAATAAACATGTCTAATTCCAGATCGTTAGATTTAAGAGTCAACATATGTCAGCATTAACTTGCAAGCACCCTCTTCAAAGCAGTGATACTTACCATATGTTTTTCAAGTGTTATCCACCTGAAACCACAACCATGGCGTTCTTTTTCCTCCCTGCTCTCGGTGTCAGAACAGATGTACAAATGAAAGAATAAAGGTCGTCTTTTCACTTTTCTAACTTTAATCTGATTCTGTCTTAAAAATCATGACATATATATGTATGTATGTATGTATGTAATAATTCCCTATAGCTTCTTTTTAATTAATTTTTAATACTATTTAAATAAGCTTTAAATTCTTATTTTCAAAACTAACGCCATAATCTTAATCGTAATCAACTAGTATTGTTACATCAGAAATTTCTTTTCCGCCCATTTCAACCAACCAGAGCTCTTATTACGAAGGAGTCACGCGATTTTCACTGCCGGTATTAAAAGCGAGTTTTTTGTGCTCACTCGCTCTTTGTCATAAAGCATGTAATCGGCTGCAGTTGGAGTGAGTGTATTTTTGTTGTGTGTGTTTTCTTTGTGAGGCCGTTAATGTATGTTTGTGTGTATCTACAAGTTCAAGGCAATAAACGTATTTCCTAATCACAAGACTGCTTCATTAATAATGGTGAATACGCAACATCAACCAGCATAGAAAATGTATCTAACATACAGTAATCACTTCCAATGACCACGCTCTATCCTTTCGTTGTTGCAGTATAATAATTGACTCGCCATATATATATACACAGTCTCATTCTCTACAAACAAGAGATAACATCCAACAATCACATTTGAAAAACACATAGACAGTAGGAAAATCACACAATGAAGGACACATGAGAAACCGAGATTAAAAATTATAAAATGGATGCTGCAGTATTATATATATTACTGACTTAGGGCAGCTAATATATAAAATACTTTATAAAAAAGTGGGGTTACAGGTTGCACTTGTTTTTTGGCCAGCCAACCTTCCCTCTTTATGTAAATATTACTGAGCAAAAACCTATTGAAAGTAATGGATAGGAACATTTAAATCCATTATAAGATAGATGTAACTTTTTAAAAATTGCACTTAAAAATGCAGAGCCCGCAATAAATCTGAGTGCAATAAATAAGTTATTGCCAGGTTCTGGACCCTAATGCAGATTTAAATCATGTGAATGGCTGAAATGTAGCACTTAACAAAAGTGTAAAAAGAATGGAAATAAAAATTAATAAGAGAGTTACAAATTACCATAACTTTAGTAACACTAGAGTATATATGAATAAAATAATAATAAGTAATTATATCTAATATTAGAATATGGAGGTAAATATAACTATGAAATATGTAAGTTTATAGTAATAAACTATTATCAATCTCAGAAATTTTAATCCTTACTATTTTGAATAGCTTTATTCATATAACTATTAATAAAATTAATTGGGTATTTCTGATGTAAGCAATATTTAGTAAAATGTTTATAGTTATTTATTATTTCTGATTTTTTGACACCAGAAATTTATTGCGTTGTGTATAATTAATAACAATATTTCTGAATATAAAAACATGTACATTACTCTCCCAATGAGGAACTTTTATAATGTTAAAATTAAAATCTTCTCTTTTATCATAAATATTAGAAACTATTACATTATTTTTTAATTTGATATGTATGTCAAGAAATTTGCTTCATTGTTGTTACTATTTTTCTGTATTAAATTAAGATATTGTGGATAAAAATTAATGTTAGGTATAAAATTGACGTGTTTGCCAAAAGTGATTATGTCATCTATATAACGATAAATGTAATGTTAAGAATTATTAATGTAACTACTTTTTCAAAATAATGTAAGTATAAATTGGCAAGACAGTTTCTCGCAGGGCCACCTTGTGGCAAACTTTAATCTGCAGATAATAGTTACCCTTATGATACATCTCTTTAAGTACAAACCTAAGTAGTGAACCAAATCTATCATAATTAACATTATTAAATAAATTATCTGGATGCAAATTTACAAGTATATTAATCAAATCATCAATATTAATAAAGTTAAAAAGATCTTCAAAATCTAAACTATAGACTGAATAAATCTTTTTATCTTTCATTTGTTCAATAAATGATTTACTATTTTTAAGAATGGCTGTGGATTTAAGATTATTTATTGTATCATGTAATATTTCTCTCTCTCTCTCATGGAGAATTTCAGCTGCTTTGCTGATATATGTATTAAATCTATTTGTAACTGTTCTAAATTTGACTGGGTCTTTATGAAATTTGGAAGTAAGAAATATATGTGGAAATTTAAAATTATTATGAATTTGAATTCTTAATTGTTTATGAAAAGCCGAAATTCGATTATTTATTTCTCTATCAGAAACAGATGACTTAATAAAAGCTGTATTATTATCAAAAAAATTGTTGATCATTAAATTATAATAGTATTTACATATAAAGGCAAAATTTTCTGGCACTTTATCAACATAAACTATAGTAAATTTATTTTGCAATTTTTTAATCTGATTTTTAATACTATTAAAAAGATTTTATCTGTATCAAAGTTATTTTTATCAAGCTGATGTGTAATATTACCTTTGAATTCTGTGAATGCCTCTATAGGCATACTATATTTAATACCTATTTTGTATATAAATTGCTCAATATCATTATATAATGGATTTTTTATAATTCTCTATTAAGTACTAAATTAAGAAAGATATACAATATTTAAAGTTATTTTGAGATTTTTGTAAAGTGTACGAAGACTTTTGTGGAGTAATTTTTAGTAGCTTTTTGATTATTAATTTTTAAAAATAATAGTTATACTATTTTTAAAAAAATTGATCAAGTCATTTCATTAAGAACAAGTTGCCGATGTCATAAAAAATGACAATTTTGAAATATTAATTTTTATTAGTAGAAAACATTAAATTTTATAGGAAATTGCAAGTGTACGAGCACTTTTGTGGTCCACTGTATATATCTGACGTTTACATTCGATTAGAATACTTTAAAGAAAATTATATTATTTTTCTGTGAATAAAATAAAAGAGAATCGGAAACAAAAATATAAAAAACCTTTTTACATCTACGATTAACAAAGAGTTATTTATTTTTATGTTAGTTATATCTTATCTATAACATCATTCTCATTTTCAACTTGTCATTTGAACTATCAATAGAATAAAAACCTAAGTCTAACCTACATTTTATTCTGTCATTCACAATCGTGTCTATGGTTAATCGTAACAACAATCCATTATTTAACTGAATACATGCCTTATATTTTGAAACTAAACTTTCTTTTTTATATGAGATAATAGTTTTTTATCATTCTAAAAAAAGGAAAAGAGAAAAAGTAGTCCCCTGGCTACATCTGAGACTAAAATGAAACCTACTTTTGCTTTATTCGAATCTTTTACATCACACGAAGTGAAGATTCGAATAAGAAAGCAACCAGCTGAACGGTGGACGCTGTAAAAATTTGTTTGGAAACTCATTGTTAGAATTTATAGGTTAGATAAACCTTAACAGATTACTAGATTCCCTTTCAAAGTTTGATTTGATTTTGTTTTCATTTGTGGTAACATGTTTATTATTTATTTTTAAAGGAACTTTTAATTTTTTTGGCATAAATGGCTTAAAAGGGTTAATTTCAAACGTAGGCAGATGGAATAAAAATTGTCCTCAAAATGCCAGATGCATATTTTTAACTTTACCTGTCCTAAAAGAACATTCTGGTATCTTTTATTCCCTTTGCTTTTCCTGAGAAACACTGCTGTCTTCAAAACAATTGACAAGCATAATTACTCTGTCTCCAATTTTGTAAACTAGGTTTTGCTTTTGAAAAAAGTATGAGGAAAATATAGATATATTTATTTAAATGTGTTGTACACTACATTTTTACAATATTATACTCTTGAGATTTTTTTTTCTTTTTAAATATTTTTAAAATTCATCGGGCTGTACTTATAAATTTTCAACATGTTACCAATAAATTACCAACATTACAACAACCCTGTGTATCATTTAATTGTTTGATTTGTAGATATAACTTGACTTGTGTAGATATGTTTCCTTGTAGATGTAGCAAAACTTTTTGTTATATCTACACAAGGAATTTTTCAAATAATAAGAACTTGTAAGTGTATTTAATTACAGGACTTTTATTATTTCTGCATTACAATAAGAATCCTTTTTTTTCACTTTAAAAAGAAAACAAAAATTTATTATACAAGACGAAATTTAGGTATTTAAAATATTTCAAAAATTAATCAATATATATAGGAAAAAGGCTACTCACTTACTCACCACGAAATCTCCGGATATATAAGACTCACAGATTTGAAATTCGGTAAGCTGGTTTTTTTGTAGAGTAAAAATAAGCTAAGAACGGAATTTGTGTGTGTGTGTGTAAAAATCGATCCCAAGAGGAGATGCGAGGGATTTAGGGGGCGTTATAGATAAAATTTTCTATTTTTGAGCAATTAGACTTACAGACTTGAGTTTTAGCAAGCACATTTCTTCTTTGCTGAGTAGAGATTCTCTAAGAATGGGTTTTACGAAAATCGACACACAAAGGGGTTGCGAAGATATAGAAATAAAAATTTCCGTTTCCCCGAACTATTAGACCTATAGATTTGAATTTTGTTCGCATATTTGTTGAGTAGAAATCCGCTAGGAAATTATTTTACGGAAATCGACTCCCAAGGAGCGTTGCGAGGGGTTACGGGACCACATAGATATAAAAAAAACCCGTTTTCGAACTATTAGTTCTGTATACTTGAAATTTGGCAAGCATATGAATTTTGTTGAGTAGAAACGAGCTAAATTTTTTTTCTGAAATCAACTCTCGATAGGAGATTTTCCGACGAGGGAACTAATTATATTTCCTGGTTAGAAATCCAAGTGCAGTCTTTTTTTAAGTCTAGAGATGAGTGCTATGACAATGCTTTTTCAATTCCGAAAATTATCTCACTCTCTCTCTCTATGTATATATTCATATATATATTTATCTTGTTCAAATTTTCAATCATTAATAAAATACTTTCTATTCATCCATTCAAAGTAGGAATTGACTTAAGTTTTTTATATTACTTGTTAATACAATTGAAAGCTTATTGATAGGACTTATAAATAACTTATATAAATGGAACATGGTCGTACAACTTCATGAAATCCTTATCGGAGCCAACAGGTAATGACTAGTAAATGTACAAAGGGCAAAAAACATGAATTGATAATTTGAAAAGAAAAATGCGGTTTTTAAACAGTTATCTTTGAAATAAGCTAAACGTTTCCTTTAACAGAGTTTTATGTAGATGAGTACGAGATATTTCAAAAGATGAAAACTTGAAACATCTGTAAATAATTACGTGACTGAATATTAATGAAAATTTTACATTAATGGACTTATGTATTTGTGTGTATATACTTTCACTAATTTTTAAAAAGTTTTTTTCTTCTCTAAAAATTGCCTATAAGGGCAAAACAAAATAATAAATAAATAAAACATATTATTGTGAAATTAACATACAGTGAAACACGTTTAACGTGAAAACGCTCAAGACGAAATATTACAACGGTACTGACAAACTACTATGTATTTTCATGCATTTTTTTCTCTTAGCAAGAAAAGATTTCCCTTCTGGGAATGAACCAAATACGGAAAACACCAGCTGCGCAGGCGGTATTTAAAAGGGGTGTAAAATGAGAGAGGATGGCTTCACATGTTACGTAGAAAGGAGGCTAACTTGGATTAGAAATACAGTTAAACCTGCTTTTGTGCGGTAGATAGGGACCGCATAAAAAAATCGCGCAAAAAAAATATTCAAAAATTTTATAAATTCTTACATCTAACACACTAATTCGTGGAAATACTACAAAAACCTTTTTTTATGCGGTGGATAGGGACCGCATAAAAAAGTCGCATTTATAAAATATGCCAATTATTTACGAAATTTATATATGTAAGAGTACTTCCATAACAAAAGAAATAATTAAATATCACACATGGAACCATTTTAAAAAGACATAGTTTCTCATTGTAAATATATACGGATAAGTCTTTAAAATGCACACACATAATTCATGGCTACTCATCGGATTCGAAAGTCGAGTAATGAAGTTCAAAATAACTTTGGTGACTTGAAGATGCAATTTCAGTTGATTTATTTTTTGGCACCATAAAGTAAGAGATAAGTTTTCGTGACGAAGGACGGGTGGTCAGTTGCTTGTATAAGTCACGATAACCAACTATACGTAATTGAAGCCCTTTTTGGAATTCAAACTCATTTCTTAACGGGTATCTATTCTAAGAAAATACTTTTCTAAATTGTTGGAAAGCTGCATATTTGTATCCGCTCTAAATGAATCTGACTTCTTGTCCGTGTTCATAATTTATCAAATTATTGATAATGTAACTTTCATTGAAAATCTCGTCTTAAATCAAGAGCGCTGGCTACTGGAACATTGAGAGAAAGCAACTGAATGCAAATTGACGGGAGACTGTTAATATCAAATAAACAGAGCGTCTTGAAGCGTCTGCATTGCAGTGGCGTAATGTACACAACCGCATCACGGAAGGGGGAGCAGGACTCTAGGAGCCCAAGGCGTGACTAACGCTAAAGACGTATTGACTCAATTTATACAATATTAAAGGTGAAACCTGACTTTCAGAGGGGAGGGTGTCCTAACATTCTCCCTTACACCGCTGGTAAATAGATAAAAAACATTACAGAGTAACCAAAGTCATTGAGTCAAATCACGAGAAGAGGGGCAGGAATCTAGGAGCCCAATGCGTGACTAACGCTAAAGACGTATTGACTCAATTTATACAATATTAAAGGTGAAACCTGACTTCAGAGGGGAGGGTGTCCTAACGTTCTCCCTTACACCACTGGTAAATAGATAAAAAACATTACAGAGTAACCAAAGCCATTGAATCAAATCACGAGAAGAGGAGCAGGAATCTAGGAGCCCAAGGCGTGACTAACGCTAAAGACGTATTTACTCAATTTATACAATATTAAAGGTGAAACCTGACTTTCAGAGGGGAGGTTGTCCTAACATTCTCCCGTACACTACTGGTAAATAGATAAAAAACATTACAGAGAAATCAAAGCCATTGAGTCCTGTCATGAGAAGAGGAGCAGGAATCTAGGAGTACAAGGCGTGACTACCGCAAAATATGTATTTACCCAATTTATAAAATACTAAAGGAAACCTGACTTTCAGAGTGGGGTTACTAACAATCTCCTTTACACCACTGATAAATAGATAGAAAACATTATAGAGGAATCAAAGCCATTGAGTCCTGTCACAAGAAGAGGGTCAGGAATCTAGGAGACCAAGGCGTGAATAACGTAAAATATGTATTTACCCAATTTATAAAATACTAAAGGAAACCTGAATTTCAGAGTGGGGCCTCCAAACAATCTCCGTTACACCACTGATAAATGGATAGAAACATTACAGAGAAATCAAAGCCATTAAGTCCTGTCATGAGAAGAGGGGCAGGAATCTAGGAGCCCAAGGCGTGACTAACGCAAAATATGTATTTACCCAATTTATAAAATACTAAAGGAAACCTGACTTTCGGAGTGGGAGGCTCCTAACAATCTCCGTTACAACTCTGATAAAGAGCTAGAAATATTACTGAGGAACCAAAGCCATTGAGTCCTTTCACGAAAAGAGGAGCAGGAATCTAGGAGCCCAAGGCGAGACTAACCCAAAATATGTATTTACGCAATTAAAAAAATCCTAAAGGAAACCTCACTTTCCGAGTGCGGGGCTCCTAAAAATCTCCGTTACACCCCTGAAAAATAGATAGAAAACATTACAGAGGAACCGAAGTTATTGAGTCCTGTCACAAGGAGAGGGACAGGTATCTAGGAGCCCAAAGCGTGCCTGACAAAAATACGTATTTACCCAATTTATAGAATATTAAAGGTGAAACTGTCTTTCAGAGGAGGGGCTACTAACATTCTCCGTTACTCCACTTGTAAATAGATAGAAAAGATTACCTTGGAACAAAAGCCATTGAGTCCTATCACGAGAAGGGGGGAAGTACTCTTGGAGCTCAAGGCCTTACTAATGCTTAATTCGTATTTACCAAATTTATAAAATTTTAAAGGACAAACGTGACTTTCAGAGGTGAGAAGTCCTAAATTCTCCGTTACAACACTGGTAAATAGATAAAAAAAACATTACAGAGGAGCCGAAGCCATTAAGTCCTGTCACGAAAAGAGGGGCAGGTATCTAGGAGCCCAAGCCATGACTAACGCAAAATATGTATTTGCCCAATTTATAAAATACTAAAGGAAACCTGACTTTCAGAGTGGGGGCTCCTAACAATCTCCGTTACACCACTGATAAATGGATAGAAACATTACAGAGGAACCAAAGGCACTGAGTCCTGTCACGAAAATAGGAGCAGGAATCTTGGAGCCCAAGACGTGACTAACGCAAAATATGTATTTACCCAACTTATAAAATACTAAAGGAAACCTGACTTTTGGAGAGGGGGGTTACTAACAATCTCCTTTACGCCACTGATAAATATGTAGAAAATATTATAGAGGAATCAAAGTTATTGAGTCCTGTCACAAGAAGAGGGTCAGGAATCTAGGAGACCAAGGCGTGAATAACGTAAAATATGCATTTACCCAATTTATAAAATACTAAAGGAAACCTGCCTTTCAGAGTGGGGGCTCCAAACAATCTACGTTACACCACTGATAAATGGATAGAAACATTACAGAGGAGCCAAAGACATTGAGTCCTCCGTTAGGGCTCCTAACAATCTCCTTTACTCCACTCATAAATGTATAGAAAGATTACAGTGGAAGCAAAGCCATTGAGTCCTGTCACGAGAATAGGGGCAGGAATCTAGAAGCCCGAAGGTGTGACTAACGCAAAAAAATATATATTTACCGAATTTATAAAATACTAAAGGGAACCTGACTTTCAGAGTGGGGGCTCCAAACAATCTCCGTTACACCACTGATAAATATGTAGAAAATATTATAGAGGAATCAAAGTTATTGAGTCCTGTCACAAGAAGAGGGTCAGGAATCTAGGAGACCAAGGCGTGAATAACGTATAATATGCATTTACCCAATTTATAAAATACTAAAGGAAACCTGCCTTTCAGAGTGGGGGCTCCAAACAATCTACGTTACACCACTGATAAATGGATAGAAACATTACAGAGGAGCCAAAGACATTGAGTCCTCCGTTAGGGCTCCTAACAATCTCCTTTACTCCACTCATAAATGTATAGAAAGATTACAGTGGAAGCAAAGCCATTGAGTCCTGTCACGAGAATAGGGGCAGGAATCTAGAAGCCCGAAGGTGTGACTAACGCAAAAAAATATATATTTACCGAATTTATAAAATACTAAAGGGAACCTGACTTTCAGAGTGGGGGCTCCAAACAATCTCCGTTACACCACTGATAAATGGATAGAAACATTACAGAGAGAAACAGGAATCTAGTTGCCCAAGGTGTGACTAACGCAAAATATGTGTTTACCGAATTTATAAAATACTAAAGGAAACCACTGCTCTAACAAGTTCTGATAAATGGTCACAGAGGAACCAAAGCGACTAAGTCCTGTCACGAGAAGAGCGGCAGGAATCTACGACCCCAAGGCGTGACTAACGCAAAATATGCATTTACCCAATTTATAAAATACTAAAGGAACCTGACTTTCAGAGTGGGAGGCTCCTAACAGTCTCCTTTACACCACTGATAAATGGATAAAAACATTACAGAGAAATCAAAGCTATTGAGCCCTGTCATGAGAAGAGGGGCAGGAATCTAGGAGCCCAAGGCGTGACTAACGCAAAATAAGTATTTACCCAATTTAAAAAATACTAAAGGAAACCTGACTTTCGGAGTGGGGGGCTCCTAACAATCTCCGTTACAACTCTGATAAAGAGCTAGAAATATTACTGAGGAACCAAAGCCATTGAGTCCTGTCACGAAAAGAGGAGCAGGAATCTAGGAGCCCAAGGCGAGACTAACCCAAAATATGTATTTACGCAATTAAAAAAATCCTAAAGGAAACCTCACTTTCCGAGTGGGGGGCTCCTAAATATCTCCGTTACACCCCTGAAAAATAGATAGAAAACATTACAGAGGAACCAAAGTTATTGAGTCCTGTCACAAGGAGAGGGACAGGTATCTAGGAGCCCAAAGCGTGCCTGACAAAAATACGTATTTACCCAATTTATAGAATATTAAAGGTGAAACTGTCTTTCAGAGGAGGGGCTACTAACATTCTCCGTTACTCCACTTGTAAATAGATAGAAAAGTTTACCTTGGAACAAAAGCCATTGAGTCCTATCACGAGAAGGGGGAAGTACTCTTGGAGCTCAAGGCCTTACTAATGCTAAATTCGTATTTACCAAATTTATAAAATTTTAAAGGTGAAACGTGACTTTCAGAGGTGAGAAGTCCTAAATTCTCCGTTACAACACTGGTAAATAGATAAAAAAAACATTACAGAGGAGCCGAAGCCATTAAGTCCTGTCACGAAAAGAGGGGCAGGTATCTAGGAGCCCAAGGCATGACTAACGCAAAATATGTATTTGCCCAATTTATAAAATACTAAAGGAAACCTGACTTTCAGAGTGGGGGCTCCTAACAATCTCCGTTACACCACTGATAAATGGATAGAAACATCACAGAGGAACCAAAGGCACTGAGTCCTGTCACGAAAATAGGAGCAGGAATCTTGGAGCCCAAGACGTGACTAACGCAAACTATGTATTTACCCAACTTATAAAATACTAAAGGAAACCTGACTTTTGGAGAGGGGGGTTACTAACAATCTCCTTTACGCCACTGATAAATATGTAGAAAATATTATAGAGGAATCAAAGTTATTGAGTCCGTCACAAGAAGAGGGTCAGGAATCTAGAGACCAAGGCGTGAATAACGTAAAATATGCATTTACCCAATTTATAAAATACTAAAGGAAACCTGCCTTTCAGAGTGGGGGCTCCAAACAATCTACGTTACACCACTGATAAATGGATAGAAACATTACAGAGGAGCCAAAGCCCATTGAGTCCTCCGTTAGGGCTCCTAACAATCACCTTTACTCCACTGATAAATGTATAGAAAGATTACAGTGGAAGCAAAGCCATTGAGTCCTGTCACGAGAATAGGGGCAGGAATCTAGAAGCCCGAAGGTGTGACTAACGCAAAAAAATATATATTTACCGAATTTATAAAATACTAAAGGGAACCTGACTTTCAAAGTGGGGGCTCCAAACAATCTACCTTACACCACTGATAAATGGATAGAAACATTACAGAGGAAACAAAGCCACTGAGTTCTGTCACGAGAAGAGGGGCAGGAATCTAGTAGCCCAAGGCGTGACTAACGCAAAATATGTGTTTACCGAATTTATAAAATACTAAAGGAAACCTGACTTTCGGAGTGGGGGCTCCTAACAATCTCCGTTACACCACTGATAAATGGATAGAAATATTACAGAGGAACCAAAGCGACTAAGTCCTGTCACGAGAAGAGCGGCAGGAATCTACGACCCCAAGGCGTGACTAAAGCAAAATATGTATTTACCCAATTTATAAAATACTAAAGGAAACCTGACTTTCGGAGTGGAAGCTCCTAACAATCTCCGTTACCCCACTGATAAATAGATAGAAAAATTACAGAGGAGCCAAAAACATTGAGTCCTCCGTTAGGGCTCCTAACAATCTCTGTTACACCACTAATAAATAGATAGAAAACATTACAGATGAACAAAAGCCATTGAATCCTGTCATGAGAGGAGGGGCATGAATCTGGCAGAGCAAGGCGTGACTAACGCAAAATATGTATGTACCCCATTTATAAAATACTATAGAAAACCTGACTATCTTAGTGGGGGGCTCCTAACAATCTCCGTTACACCACTGGTAAATAGATAGAAACATTACAGAGGAACCAAAGCCATTGAGTCCTGTCATGAGAAAAGGGGCAGGAATCTAGGAGCCGAAGGCGTTATTAACGCAAAATATGTATTAACCCAATTTATAAAATACTAAAGGAAACCTGACTTTCAGAGGGGAGGGTAACATAACATTCTCCCTTAAACCACTGGTAAATAGATAAAAAACATTACAGAGTAACCAAAGTCATTGAGTCAAATCACGAGAAGAGGGGCAGGAATCTAGGAGCTGAAGGCGTGACTAACGCTAAAGACGTATTGACTCAATTTAGACAATATTAAAGGTGAAATCTGACTTCAGAGGGGAGGGTGTCTTAACATTCTCCCTTACACCACTGATAAATAGATAGAAAACATTACAGAGGAACCAAAGCCACTGAGTCCTGTCACGAGAAGAGGGGCAGTAATCTAGGAGCCCAAGGCGTGACGAACGAAAAATTTGTATTTACCATATTTACAAAATACTAAAGGAAACCTGACTTTCAGAGTGGGGGCTCTTAACAATCTCCGTTACACCACTGATAAATGGATAGAAAACATTACAGAGGAACCAAAGCCATTAAGTCCTGTCACGAGAAGAGGGGCTGGTATCTAGGAGCCCAAGGCATGACTAACGCAAAATATGTATTTACCATATTTACAAAATACTAAAGGAAACCTGACTTTCAGAGTGGGGGCTCCTAACAATCTCCGTCACACCACTGATAAATGGATAGAAACATTACAGAGGAACCACAGCCATTGAGTCCTGTCACGAGAAGAGGGGCATGAATCTGGCAGCGCAAGGCGTGACTAACGCATAGTATGTATGTACCCCATTTATAAAATACTATAGAAACCTGACAATCTTAGTGGGGGGCTCCTAACAATCGCCGTTACACAACTGGTAAATAGATAGAAACATTACAGAGGAACCAAAGCCATTGAGTCCTGTCATGAGAAAAGGGGCAGGAATCTAGGAGCCGAAGGCGTGATTAACGCAAAATATGTATTTACCCAATTTATAAAATACTAAAGGAAACCTGACTTTCTGAGTGGGGGGCTCCTAACTGTCTCCTTTAAACCCCTGATAAATAGATGGAAACATTACAGAGGAACCAAAGCCATTGAGTCCCGTCACGGGAAGGGGGCAGTACTCTTGGACCTAACGCCTTACTAATGCTAAATTCGTATATTTACCAAATTTATAAAATACTAAAGGAAACCTGATTTTACGAGTGGGGGGCTCGTAACTATCTCCTTTAAACCCCTGATAAATAGATAGAAAAATTACAGAGGAACCAAAGCCCATTGAGTCCTCCGTTAGGGCTCCTAACAATCACCTTTACTCCACTCATAAATGTATAGAAAGATTACAGTGGAAGCAAAGCCATTGAGTCCTGTCACGAGAATAGGGGCAGGAATCTAGAAGCCCGAAGGTGTGACTAACGCAAAAAAATATATATTTACCGAATTTATAAAATACTAAAGGAAACCTGATTTTCAGAGTGGGGGCTCCAAACAATCTCCTTTAAACCACTGATAAATGGATAGAAACATTACAGAGGAAACAAAGCCACTGAGTTCTGTCACGAGAAGAGGGGCAGGAATCTAGTAGCCCAAGGCGTGACTAACGCAAAATATGTGTTTACAGAATTTATAAAATACTAAAGTAAACCTGATTTTCGGAGTGGGGGCTCCTAACAATCTCCGTTACACCAATGATAAATGGATAGAAATATTACAGAGGAACCAAAGCGACTAAGTCCTGTCACGAGAAGAGCGGCAGGAATCTAGGACCCCAAGGCGTGACTAAAGCAAAATATGTATTTACCCAATTTATAAAATACTAAAGGAAACCTGACTTTCGGCGTGGGGGCTCCTAACAATCTCCGTTTCCCCACTGATAAATAGATAGAAAAATTACAGAGGAGCCAAAGACATTGAGTCCTCCGTTAGGGCTCCTAACAATCTCCGTTACACCACTAATAAATAGATAGAAAACATTACAGATGAACCAAAGCCATTGAATCCTGTCACGAGAAGAGGCGCATGAATCTGGCAGCGCAAGGCGTGACTAACGCAAAATATGTATGTACCCCATTTATAAAATACTATAGAAAACCTGACTATCTTAGTGGGGGGCTCCTAACAATCTCCGTTACACCACTGGTAAATAGATAGAAACATTACAGAGGAACCAAAGCCATTGAGTCCTGCCATGAGAAAAGGAACAGGAATCTAGGAGCCGAAGGCGTGATTAACGCAAAATATGTATTTACCCAATTTATAAAATACTAAAGGAAACCTGACTTTCTGAGTGGGGGGCTCCTAACTGTCTCCTTTAAACCCCTGATAAATAGATGGAAACATTACAGAGGAACCAAAGCCATTGAGTCCCGTCACGAGAAGGGGGCAGTACTCTTGGACCCAACGCCTTACTAATGCTAAATTCGTATATTTACCAAATTTATAAAATACTAAAGGAAATCTGATTTTACGAGTGGGGGGCTCGTAACTATCTCCTTTAAACCCCTGATAAATAGATAGAAAAATTACAGAGGAACCAAAGCCCATTGAGTCCTGTCATGAGAAAAGGGGCAGGAATCTAGGAGCCCAAGGCGTGATTAACGCAAAATATGTATTTACGCAATTTATAAAATACTAAAGGAAACCTGACTTTCTGAGTAGGGGGCTCCAAACAATCTCCGTTACACCACTGATAAATGGATAGAAACATTACGGAGGAGCCAAAGACATTGAGTCCTTCATTATGGATCCTAAAATTCTCCGTTACTCCACTAATAAATGGATAGAAACATTACAGTGGAACCAAAGCCATTCAGTCCTGTCACAAGAAGAGGGGAAGGAATCTATAGAAGCCCAAAGGTGTGACTAACGCAAAAAATATATATTTAACCTATAGGAAACCTGACTAATGGAGTGGGGGGCTCCTAAAAATCTCCGTTACATCACTAATAAATAGATAGAAAACATTACAGATGAACCAAAGCCATTGAGTCCTTTCACGAGAAGAGGAGCAGGAATCTAGGAGCCCAAGGCGTGACTAACGAAAAATATGTATTTACGCAATTTAGAAAATACTGAAGTAAACCTGACTTTCCAAATGGAGGGCTCCTAAAAATCTCCGTTACACTCCTGAAAAATAGATAGAAAACATTACAGAGAAACCAATGCCATTGAGTCCTATCACGAAAAGATGGGCAGGAATCTAGGAGCCCAAGGCGTGACTGACAAAAAATATGTATTTACCCAATTTATAGAATATTAAAGGTGAAACTGTCTTTCAGAGGAGGGGCTACTAACATTCTCCGTTATCCCACTTGTAAATAGATAGAAAAGATTACACTGGAGCAAAGGTCATTGAGTCTTTTTACAAAAAGAGGAGCAGGAATATAGGAGCCCAAGGCGTGACTAACGCAAAATATGTAATTACCCAATTTATAAAATACTAAAGGAAACCTGACTTTCAGAGTCGGGGCTCCTAACAATCTCCGTTACACCACTGATAAATGGATAGGAACATTACAGAGGAACCAAAGCCGTTGAGTCCTGTCACGAAAAATGGTCAGGAATCTAGGACCCCAAGGCGTTACTAATGCTAAATTCGTATTTACCTATTTTATCAAATTTTACAGAAAAAACTTGACTTTCAGAGGGGAGAGGTCCTAAAATTCTCCGTTACCCCCTGATAAATAGATAGAAAACATTACAGAGGAACCAAAGCCATTGAGACCTTTCACGAAAAGATGGGCACGAATTTAGGAGCCTAAAGCGTAACTAACGCAAAATATGTATATTTACCCAATTTATAAAATACTAAAGGAAACCTGAATTTCCGAGTGGGGGGCTCCTAACAATCTCCGTTACACCCTGATAAATAGATAGAAAATATACAGAGGAACCAAAGCCATTGAGTCCTGTCATGAGGAAAGGGGCAGGAATCTAGGAGCCTAAGGCGTGATTAACGCAAAATATGTATTTACCCAATTTAAAAAATACTAAAGGAAACCTGACTTTCTGCGTGGGGGGCTCCAAACAATCTCCATTACACCACTGATAAATGGGTAGAAACATTACAGAGGAGCCAAAGACATTGAGTCCTCCGTTAGGGCTCCTAACAATCTCCGTTACACCACTAATAAATAGATAGAAAACATTACAGAGGAACCAAAGCCACTGAGTCCTGTCACGAGAAGAGGGGCAGTAATCTAGGAGCCCAAGGAGTGACTAACGAAAAATTTGTATTTACCATATTTACAAAATACTAAAGCAAACCTAACTTTCGGATTGGGGGTCTCCTAACAATCTCCGTTACACCACAGATAAATGGATACAAACATTACAGAGGAACCAAGGCCATTTAGTCCTGTCACGAGAAGAGGGGCAGGAATCTAGGATCCCAAGGTGTGACTAACGCAAAATATGTATTTACCCAATTTATAAAATACTAAAGCAAACCTGACTTTCGGATTGGGGTCTCCTAACAATCTCCGTTACACCACAGATAAATGGATACAAACATTTCAGAGGAACCACGGCCATTGAGTCATGTCACAAGAAGAGGGACAGGAATCTAGGAGCCGAAGGCGTGAATAAGGCAAAAAATGGATATACCCAATTTATAAAATACTAAAGAAAACCTGACTTTCGTTGTGGGTGGTTACTAAAAATCTCCTTTACACCACTGATAAATAGATAGAAAAAATTATAGAGGAAAAAGCCATTCAGTCCCGTCACAAGAAGAGGGACAGGAATCTAGGAGCGCAACTCGTGAATAACGCAAAATATGTATTTACCCAATTTATAAAATACTAAAGGAAACCTGACTTTCTGAGTGGGGGGCTCCAAACAATCTCCGTGACACCACTGATAAATGGATAGAAACATTACGGAGGAGCCAAAGACGTTGAGTCCTTCATTATGGATCCTAAAATTCTCCGTTACTCCACTGATAAATGGATAGAAACATTACAGTGGAACCAAAGCCATTGAGTCCTGTAACAATAAGAGGGGAAGGAATCTAGGAGCCCAAATGTGTGACTAACGCAAAATATATATTTACCGAATTTATAAAATACTAAAGGAAATCTGACTAGCAGAGTGGGGGCTCCTAACAATTTCCGTTACAACTCCTATAAATGGATAGAAACATTACAGAGGAACCAAAGCCATTGAGTCCTGTCACGAAAAGAGGGGCAGGAATCTTGGAGCCCAAGACGTGACTAACGCAAAATATGTATTTACCCAATTTATAAGATACTAAAGGAAACCTGACTTTCGGAGTGGGGGCTCCTAACAATATCCGTTACACCACTGATAAATGAATAGAAACATTACAGAGGAACGAAAGCAACTGAGTCCTGTCAAGAGAAGAGGGGCAGGAATCTAGAAGCCCAAGGCGTAACTAACGAAAAATATGTATTTAACATATTTATAAAATACTAAAGGAAACCTAACTTTCGGAGAGGGGGGTTACTAACAATCTCCTTTACACCACTGATAAATAGATAGAAAACATTACAGAGGAACTAAAGCCATTGAGTCCTGTCACAAAAAGAGGGACAGGAATCTAGGAGCCCAAACCCTGACTAATGCAAAATATTTATTTACTCAATTTAATAAATACTAAAGGAAACCTGACTTTCAGAGTGGGGGGCTCTTAACAATCTCCGTTACCCCACTGATAAATAGATAGAAACATTACAGAGGAGCCAAAGACATTGAGTCCTCCGTTAGGGATCCTAACACTCTCCGTTACACCACTAATAAATAGATAGAAAACATTACAGATGAACCAAAGCCATTGAATCCTGTCACGAGAAGAGGGGCATGAATCTGGCAGCGCAAGACGTGACTAACGCAAAATATGTATGTACCCCATTTATAAAATACTAAAGAAAACCTGACTATCGAAATGGGGGGCTCCTAACAATCTCCGTTACACCACTGGTAAATAGATAGAAATATTACAGAGGAGCCAAAGCCATTGAGTCCCGTCACGAGAAGGGGGAAAGTACTCTTGGACCCAAGACCTTACTAATGCTAAATTCGTATTTACCGAATTTATAAAATACTAAAGGAAACCTGATTTTCCGAGTGGGGGCTCATAACTATCTCCTTTAAACCCCTGATAAATAGATAGAAAAATTACAGAGGAACCAAAGCCATTGAGTCCTGTCATGAGAAAAGTGGCAGGAATCTAGGAGCCCAAGGCGTGATTAACGCAAAATATGTATTTACCCAATTTATAAAATACTAAAGGAAACCTGACTTTCTGAGTGGGGGCTCCAAACAATCTCCGTTACACCACTGATAATTGGATAGAAACATTACAGAGGAACCAAAGCCACTGAGTCCTGTCACGAGAAGAGGGGCAGGAATCTAGGAGTCCAACGCGTGACTAACGAAAAATTTGTATTTACCATATTTACAAAATACTAAAGGAAACCTAACTTTCGGATTGGGGGTCTCCTAACAATCTCCGTTACACCACTGATAAATGGATACAAACATTTCAGAGGAACCAAGGCCATTAAGTCCTGTCACGAGAAGAGGGGCAGCAATCTAGGATCCTAAGGTGTGACTAACGCAAAATATGTATATTTACGCAATTTATAAAATACTAAAGCAAACCTGACTTTCGGAGTGGGGGTCTCCGAACAATCTCCGTTACACCACTGATAAATGGATACAAACATTTCAGAGGAGCCACGGCCATTGAGTCCTGTCCCGAGAAGAGAGGCAGGAATCTAGGATCCAAAGGTGTGACTAAAGGAAAATATGTATATTTACCCAATTTATAAAATACTAAAGCAAACCTAACTTTCGGATTGGGGTCTCCTAACAATCTCCGTTACACGACTGATAAATGGATACAAACATTACAGAGGAACCAAGGTCATTGAGTCCTGTCACGAGAAGAGGGGCAGGAATCTAGGATCCCAAGGTGTGACTAACGCAAAATACGCATTTACCCAATTTATAAAATATTAAAGGCGAAACCTGACTTTCAGAGGAGAAGGGTCCTAACATTCTCCGTTACACCACTGGTAAATAGATAGAAAACATTACAGAGGAGCTGTCACGAAAAGGTGGGCACGAATCTAGGAGTCTAAAGCGTGACTAACGCAAAACATGTATTTATGCAATTTATAAAATACTAAAGGAAACCTGACTTTCCGAGTGGGGGGCTCCTAACAATCTCCGTTACACCCCTGATAAAAAGATAGGAAAAATTACAGAGGAGCCAAAGCCTTTGAGTCCGTTCACGAGAAAGGGAGAAGGACTCTAGGAGCCCAAGATGTGAGTAACGCTAAATACGCATTTACCAATTTATAAAATATTAAAGGCGAAACCTGACTTTCAGAGGAGAAGGGTCCTAACATTCTCCGTTACACCACTGGTAAATAGATAGAAAAAATTACAGAGGAGCCATAGCCATTGAGTCCTGTCACGAGAAGGGGAGCAGCACTCTAGAAGCCCAAGGTGTGGCTAACGCTAAATACGTATTTACCCAATTTATAAAATATTAATGGCGAAACCTGACTTTAAGAGGGGAGGGGTCCTAACATTCTCCGTTACTCCCCTGATAAAAAGATAGAAAAAATTACAGAGGAGCCATAGCCATTGAGTCCTGTCACGAGAAGGGGAGCAGGACTCTAGGAGTCCAAAGTGTGGCTAACGCTAAATACGTATTTGACCAATTTATAAAATATTAAAGGCAAAACCTGACTTTCGGAGGGGAGGGGTCATAACATTTTCCGTTACACCACTGGTAAATAGGTAGAAAAAATTACAGAGGAGCCAAAGCCTTTGAGTCCTGTCACGAGAAGGGGAGCCTCTAGGAGCCCAAGGTGTGGCTAACGCTAAATACGTATTTACCCAATTTATAAAATATTAAATGCGAAACCTGACTTTCAGAGGAGAGGGGTCCTAACATTCTCCGTTACACCACTGGTAAATAGATAGAAAAAATTACAAAGGAGCCATAGCCATTGAGTCCTGTCACGAGAAGGGCAGCAGGACTCTAGAAGCCCAAAGTGTGGCTAACGCTAAATACGTATTTACCCAATTTAAAAAATATTAAAGGTGAAACCTGACTTTAAGAGGGGAGGGGTCCCCTAACATTCTCCGTTACACCACTGGTAAATAAATAGAAAAATTACAGAGGAGCCAAAGCCTTTGAGTCCTGTCACGAGAAGGGGAGAAGGACTCTAGGAGCCCAAGATGTGAGTAACGCTAAATACGTATTTACCCAATTTATAAAATATTAAAGGCGAAACTTGACTTTCAGAGGAGAGGGGTCCTAACATTCTCCGTTACACCACTGGAAAATAGATAGAAAAAATTACAGAGAAGCCATAGCCATTGAGTCCTGTCACGAGAAGGGGAGCAGGACTCTAGGAGCCCAAGGTGTGGCTAACGCTAAATACGTATTTACCCAATTTATATAATATTAAATGCGAAACCTGACTTTCAGAGGAGAGGGGTCCTAACATTCTCCGTTACACCACTGGTAAATAGATAGAAAATAATTACAAAGGAGCCATAGCCATTGAGTCCTGTCACGAGAAGGGGAGCAAGACTCTAGGAGCCCAAGGTGTGGCTAACGCTAAATACGTATTTACCCAATTTATAAAATATTAAAGGCGAAACCTGACTTTCAGAGGAGAGGGTTCCTAACATTCTCCGTTACACCACTGGTAAATAGATAGAAAAAATTACAAAGGAGCCATATCCATTGAGTCCTGTCACGAGAAGGGGAGCAGGACTCTAGGAGGCCAAGATGTGAGTAACGCTAAATACGTATTTACTCAATTTATAAAATATTAAAGGGGAAACCTGACTTTCAGAGGGGAGGGGTCCTAACATTCTCCGTTACACCACTGGTAAATAGATAGAAAACATTACAGTGGAGCCAAAGCTTTTGAGTCCTGTCACGAGAAGGGGAGCAGGACTCTAGGAGCCCAAGATGTGAGTAACGCTAAATACGTATTTACTCAATTTATAAAATATTAAAGGCGAAACCTGACTTTCAGAGGGGAGGGATCCTAACATTCTCCGTTACACCACTGGTAAATAGATAGAAAACATTACAGAGGAGCCAAAGCCTTTGAGTCCTGTTACGAGAAGGGGAGCAGGACTCTAGGAGCCCAAGATATGAGTAACGCTAAATACGTATTTACTCAATTTATAAAATATTAAATCCGAAACCTGACTTTCAGAGGGGAGGGGTCCTAACATTCTTCGTTACACCACTGGTAAATAGATAGAAAACATTACAGTGGAGCCAAAGCTTTTGAGTCCTGTCTCGAGAAGGGGAGCAGGACTCTATTAGCCCAAGGTGTGACTAACGCTAAATACGTATTTACCCAATTTATAAAATATTAAAGGCGAAATCTGACTTTCGTGGGGGAGGGGGATGGTAACTTTCTCCGTTACGCAACTAGCAAATAAATAGAAAACATTACAGTGGCGTCAAAGGCATTGAAATTCATACACCGCATAAAAAAATATCGCACATAAAAATTTGCGCAAAAAGAAAATCGCATAAAAAAAACCGCACTAAAACAGATTCGACTATACACTAAAAATAAATAGCCTCTGATACGAGCCAATTTTGTTTATCTAATCTACTTTCACCCTTTATCCCTACAATTGCTTCGCAAAACATCGAATCTCTCATTAGTTGGCTTTGGAATTCGGCGATGAGTAACATCGCAGCTTGAGTAAAATTCTGTGAGTTTGGTGTGCGCTTTTTTTCTATTTTAGAAGAATTTTCTTACGAGGACAATGGCAAACAGCTGGGGAGGGAGGGGGAAGGGAAGCAAACTGCTATTTCACTTAAAATGAAGGGGGAGCTACTTAAGGCTGATGATTAAAAACTGCAGACGAAGCCGGAAATCTGTAAAGATTTTGGAATTGCTAAATTTTGTGTTGAATTTTATGCAGTTCTTGTGAATGTTTTTATTATTATTATTATTAAATACATGCATTTATACATATTTATGTGAATAAAATGTATTCTAATAAATTTAATTTTGTTTAATATATGTTTCTTCATTTATTTTGCAATTTCTTTTAACACGAAAAAAAATTTCATTTTCCCTCAGTTTCGTTTTAAATAATTTTCACTGTTTTCATTTTATACTAAAAGTTTTGCATTTATAAATAAGAACAAGGAATTCATTTTTAAAATAATTCATATTTAACAACATTTCGGAGATATTTTGAAAAAAGGAAAAATGAGTTTTTTTACTCCGTACACATATTGAACGGTATTAGATGACCTAAATGACGTTCCAAAATTTCAGAAATTCGGATTTCTTTTAATTTATGGTCTATTCGATTCCAAACAGTAAATGTTGAGATGCATTCGACCCACATTTTTAAAGGTGCCTTACAGGCAGGAACATTATCAACGCTCTTCCTTTTTTTCTTTATTGTATTATATTATCTAAAGGTTAAAACGAACAGTAACAAGAAATCCATGAACACTAATGAAAAGAGAGTGTTGCTGAAAAAATGATACTTTATAAATGTTCTAAAAACAAGCATAAATTCTCCAAGTAAAAGAAAAAAGAAATTTAAAAAAAAAGGGACACGGATAACCTTCTTCGCAAATGCAATTTCAGCACTTGTGAGTCAGGAAGCTCATTATGAAAACTTCCACTTCATTTGTCATACTCACAAATTGTATTTTGTTTTATTTTTTTAATTAAAAAAGATCTCTATGATTTAACAAAAGGGAACTTTAAAAACTTATTTTGTTTTTTAATCTTTTATTGAAAACTCGTATTTTGTATGCTAGCAGCATTAAGATAAGACTTTAATTAAGATAATTTTTAATTAATTGATTAATTAATAAAAAATGGAAGCTATGATATTTGTTAAGAATACAATTTTTAAGGACACGCTGAAATGACCAATTTTGACCAAATATTTGGTTCTTTTATTGAATAGGACAATCTTTTGATTTTAGAAAGCATATACCATTCTGTTTCTACACTACATAGAGACTGAGTAACAATAAAATTCGTAAAATTAGAAAAACCGGAAAATAGGGTCTGTGACAAGGCAATCTATGACACCATTTTCTCAGAGACAGTCTGCACCACTACTCTACACATTTGTCCATGTTTGAGTGAATTGAAATTGATAAATTTTTGTAATATTTTACAAGCATTTTCAAAATTATGGACATTTACGGAATCTGAAAGATAACTCTAAAGATAAATTTACAGCTATTTTGTAAATTATTATTGATAGAGAATTTTAATTGTTTGATGAGAAAAAATTTCATATACTCTGCTTTTTTCATTTTTGATTCTACATATCTTAAGTAGAAAATCTTTCCTCATATGAAGAATTCTTCGAGTGTATAATGGAATTATTTAAGAACTGAATGCTCAAAATCGTGTCAAATTGAAAAAGTCACACATTTTCCCTCAGTTTTCCCGATATGAAAGTAGAACGGTGCAAGCTCTAGGCTCGCATTCAAAATTTCCTTTATCTTTTAATGTACCGTAAAATCTGGCGTACAATGAGCACTTTTAAACCAAAAAATACGTACGGGTGCGCGTTATACAAAAATGAGAGCTTTAAAAATTAAAAAAAAAGGATAAGCAAAGAAAAAAATTAAACTTCCACGTAGATCAAAAAATATCCTTTATTTAAAAGAAATGACATTCTTTAAGAGCCTAAAAGGTTATAATTCTAAAAGAGAGAAAAAGCTTGGAACAAGACCCGTCTGTTCCCGTAAACTGTCTCACAACCTGTATAATGCAACAAGTATATCCTTTTCAAGGATAACAGTTGTCCTGAGATTTAATACAGGGCCCATCAGGCGCCCGCTAGTCTGCATCCCTTCGACTGTGAATCCTAAAAAAGATGGTCTAGCACAGGCATGCCCACCCCGCGGCCCAATTGAAGTTTCTGTCTAAATTATTTTAGACATTTGGACTACAGACGGTGGGATCGAAAATATCTCCCCTCTCCCCGTGCAGTTTTTACCGAAATAATTTTTTCCTTCATTCCAAGCCATTGCAATAACAGGTGTGGATGGATGAAGATGAGCTTGGGTGTGTTATTCCTCTTTCAACCAGAACTTCGTTGAGAGTGAGTAGTGTATTTAGTTCTATTTGTCAGAGAAATAATTTATGTCTATATTTTTAAGTTCAGATTAGTAGTCTTTTTCTTGTTTTATTTGGCAATGAAAGGATCCGATGATGGATTTAATGAGTTGCCTCAGGACTGTCAGACCAGCTAGTAGAAATGTAAGATAATTACGGCAGCAGAATAAAAATGTTTAATAATTTAACCTTCTGAAATTATGTAACTTTTTCATTTTATGATATATATTTAATCACGGCGCAATAATTAATATCATACAATAAGAAACAAAACATTTGGCTATCGGGCAGAAAAAAACTTTTTTTGATAAACAGTGTAATAATTACAAAGCTGTTCTTCTTTACTTAATTGCTTTTTTTGCATTTGAAATAAAAATTTTGAAATTCTAAATCAACTTTATGCTAACATACTGTAACACAAGTATAAAATGTGAAGATGTTACGCACATAGTTGTTATACTACGTAACCTCAGATGGCAGCATAAATCTACTGTAAATAAGAACCTTGTAGGTTAAGAGATATTCTTCCACCAACAAATGCAATCGGTCGACTATTAACTTTGTTGTGATTGGGATCCAGTAAAAGGTAAACTTGGTGTTTTTTGATCATATGAATAATTGAATGTTGATCATATCATATTTTGAATGCTGTATGATAGTAAACTATTTTGAATATTTTTTTTATTTTGATATGTGCGACCCACCTCAGTTTAGTAAATTTTTACGTGGCCCACCAACCGATTTGGGTTGGGCATCCCTGGTCTAGCATGTTGCCAAAAACACTTGCCTTGGGGTCGGGTTCTCTTTAGTGATGAGTCGCGATTTAGTGATCGAGACATGTTCTCATCTGGTGCGAGCCAGGGAGTCGATATTGGTCCTCTAACATTCCCTAAAAGGACCCCAGGATCATGACAGCCGTTTGATAATCTGACAAGTCAGCAGTACAGATACGAGATCCTCCACGGAGCATATGTGCCAAATTTTCTTTTTATGGATGATTACGCACTCCTCGACAGGGCTCAGTTGGTGGGTAAAGGAATCCTATTGGTGTGGTGGCCTGTGATGTCCTTTGCTCTTAATACGCATGGACCGTCCTCAGACTCTCAATTGCAGCTCCAACAAGCAATGCCCTGTGCAGGAGTGGATGCAGTTGCCCCAGGAGTGGATAAGGACGCTGGTAAACAGTATGAAACACTGATGTGTAGCTTTAGAGGCGATCATACGCCCTATTAGGCATGTTTTACTCTGATTTGCGGGGTGTTGGTCACCTGCTAGGCTAGACAAATGACCAGTTTCCTTATTTAAGTTACCAGTTGTGCCCATTTCTGTTTTACCATGTATTGTAAAACAGATCTGTCTTATATAGGATGATATTTTGGCCAATTTTGGTTTTATTTGTTCTGTCCCTTCCGGTGCTTTCACCAGAGTATTTTAAGAAGTTGTCACGGGGTCTGAATACGAAGTAAAGTCTGATAATCGATATCATTATCTATACAAATCGAAAAGCTATAAGAAAATATTTCAATAATACAAAAACTAAAAATACTAATAGAAAAAATACAGGAAATAAATACAGTAAAAACACTAATACATTAATAATAAATAGAAGTAATACAAATGAAAATATCTAATATACTATAAATACTGAAAAATATTTTTTTAGTTCATAATTATATACACTGACGGGAAAAAATCTTAGCATCAAGGAAAACTTGTGTTAGACAAACGAAATTTGGTAGGCCTGTATATATATCTAAAAGATGACATGGATTCAAATTTGGCGCTTAAGTGTGGCGCTAGTAGCACCACTCCTAACTTTCATAAATCAGGATTGCTTTAAATATGTTCTATAAAGTTCGTTCAAGTTCTGTGAAATTTGACGTTGATATTAGCCAAGAACACTTTCAAGAATTATTACATGAACAAGGTCATGTAATAGGGCTACTAGAAGGTAGATTTTCTTTCCGCGATATCGCAGAAAGACTTGGCCGGTATGTATCCACTGTGCAGGATTGTTGGGAGCAGTGGTGAAGCACTACTGACAGGAAAGAGCGCCCCGTTGGCTGTAGCGCACCGTACAGTTGGTACTGCAGTAACACAACGAACTTATTTCAAGAACAGGCACCCAGTAGCGTGTATTCCATTGACACCAGTGGTGTCAATCCAGAGCACATTAGATCTGTTGTGTTTTCGGATGAAAGCAGTTTCTGCCTTGGAGCCAGTAATGAATGCGTGTGGGTCAGAAGGAGGCCAAGGGAATACCTGTAACCAAGTTGTCTGTGGCCGAGACACACTGGACCTACACCTTGGATCATGGTCTGTGGAGCAATTTCCTATATATATATATATGACAGCAGGAGCACTCTCGTGGTTATCCCCAACACACTGAATGCAAATTTGCCTGGTAATTGAACCTAAAGTACTGCCATTCATGAAAAGCATTCAAGGGTGAATTTTCTAACAGGAAAACCCTTGCCTTTATATCGCTGTTGTAACGCAACGTGCTCCACAGATTGTTGTCATGTTACCTTTGTGAGGCACCGACCCTTGGGTGCCCCAGTTCTACATTATCTACGTGACCTGTATCTGTAGGAAAGAGCGAAGAATCACGCAAATCTATCATCTTAATATTTGTTTATTAAGATCTTAACTTAAACACTATATACAATAATAATAATTATCAAATTAAGTAAATCTGGAGTGAGAGGACACAATTCGTATTACCAAATAATCGCGTAATTGACCACTATATCTTAACTTTACAGACTTCCTCTATTCTCATTAATACACGCCGTTTCCTTATATCTTAATTTAAGACGCTTACCGCTATATCCTAGGTAACAGTTATTCTATTGGTCCTAACTGACGTGGCCTTGCTCCTTGTGGAATGGTATCCACCTTTAGCTTGAATACACAAGTACGGGTAGGTTAATTCTTGAACTTGGAATTTCCTCTAACTTTAACTTAAAGGCTTCTAATCATAAACACAGAACTCATTTAGCAACTTCACAGAACCACACCGTGAACGCTAAACTTCTACTATATATAAGATTCCTAATTTACATTCTCACGTTCTTCTTCTCGAGTTGGTTGGAAAGAATTGCCATTCTTGTCCCAAAGAAGCCTAAGAGGACATTAATGGAAATCGCGATGAAAGCCCGTCACACCTTGACATGCGAGATCGCCTGACCTGTCTTCCATTGAGCACGTATGGGATATCATTGGATGACAACTCAAGTTTCATCCACAATCAGCACTGAAAGTTCCAGTTTTGACACAAATAGCATGCAACTCCATACCACAAAGTGACATTCTGCTCTTGTATCAGACAATGCCTGTACGCTAGCAGGCTTGCATTCAAAATTCTGGAGGCAACACTGGCTATTAATGTAAAAGCATTTCATGTCTGAAATACATTTTCTTGAGCTTAAATTAAGCTGTGAACAAAGCTTAAAATTAAGCTTGAAAATTTAAACATGTTAACAAGACAATTGCATTGTCCAACTTTCATTACTCTACAATAATTTTTCTTGGGTTTGGGATTTTTTTCCCTTCAGTGTACAACTATAACTCTCTATAACAGCCCCTCTATAGATGAAATCACGAGCTTTCGGTTAATCTATTCAAGTGCTTCGCAGTTGCTTACTTTTGTTTCTTACATAAACATTTTTTTATAAAAGTATACATTTGTTAACAATATTAATAAACATAAGTGAAAAAATACACTTAATATAAAAAAATAAATGTAATCTTAGTTATGTATAAGTAAATTGAATTACTAATAAATGACTTTACAAATATTAAAAGTACATTATTACTTTGTTTAAGAAAACTAGTTACTAATTAGAACAGATTAAAAATTAAATACTTAAATATTCTCCAGGATTTCCCAGAATATGAGAATTTCTATTAAAATTTAAATTGTACATTGTAAATTCTTTTGCGAGCACTTTTAGAAGAAACCTATCGTCAAATATTAATAAAGTGATAGTTACAAATACAGAGAAATAAACAAACTTATTCCAACCAAGCAAGGAGCTGGTAGATATATCGGCCATCCAAAAAAGCTCGTCACTTTCCACACAGGCGCCTGCAGGAATGTCTTCGTGCGTCAACAGAAAGGGTGATATTTTTTTGACGCTCAGTCGCATTGGGTCCTGAGGGTTCGAATCTGTTTCCCTGAAACTGTAAATGGAAAAAATAGATCAGCGTTCTACGTTATCGTCAGTAAGTTCACAATGATATTTAAACCTGCAGATAACAATAAAGCTTATTTATAAACTGTTCTTTATTCGAGTTTTAAAAAATACATATTGTTACAATTTTGTGCAATGAATACTTAAAATAGTGTAAATAAATTATATCTAGATGTGTTATACATTAATATTACTCTCTGTTATGTTTATTTTATGCTAAAATTGTGATATCCGCAAGAAACATCGTTCCCTACATTATAATGGTGATTCATTGGGAATTTGGCGAAATATTGGCGATAGAGCCAAGTTGGCATCTTTTTTGGCGACCATTTTTGGTGAGTTCTCGATCATATAAATTTTTCTATAAATTACGGTAGAAATCGACTAATATCAGGATCTTCGAGAAAAATCCGTGCAGGCTATTGATAAGAGGCTGGACGTCCCCCTTGTGATATTCCCCCTCTTGGGAGAATATCTCTCGGAATATCAGCATGAGCTAGAGGCGTAAGATTAACGGAAGAACTAGAGGCATACATAATCTTAATATATCTTTATTAAGATTTTCAACTTAAACTTCTAACAAATTAAGTTATAATAATCAATATGAGAGAATCTACGATGGCAAAATACGCAACACTCAATATATATATAGATAATAACGACTTAACCTGACTCGGACCTCTATCAATATAACTGAATCACCTAAACTAAATTTTAATACAATCACTGATTCTAATATTAAATAGTCAATCCTACCTTGTTGCAGTCTGAAGAATCAATCACTAATATCATAAAGGCAATCTTGTATTTACTTGCGTGCACTGGTATTCACCTTGGTTCTCTATATCTTTATCACTTATAACTTCTAATCACCGCCACGTAACCTTATCCAAACTTGAACCACGAGCTATATTAACATTCCTCTACTTGCCATCAACTTCCGCAAATTGCCATCTCGCTTACTCTAAGTTCCGATATTTAAAAACTTGTTAATTTGCATCTTTCATTCACACTTCACTTCTTGGATTTGGTTGGAAAAGAGTTGCCATTAATTCTAGCCCAAACAACCCAAAGAACATGTTAAAGAAAAGAAGCGTGAGCCCGTCACACCCTTTTTATTGGTAATTTCTGTATGTGCCCCCTTGACCGGATGTTGTTTCATTCTTTCGAAAAAGGACCGTCAGGGGCTTATCGCTCCCTTGTTGGAGTCGAAATTCCCACAAATTTTATAAAATGTAACTCTGCGCGATTGGAAATATTCAATCAGAGACTCGGCTTGGAAGACAGTAGTTAGTACTGCCTCAGAATTTGTAGGTGATTCGGTTCATAATTTAAAGAGATTCCTTTTATCCAAAAAAATACCAGAATTACCAAGTAGAAGTGCGAAAGCAAGTGTGAAAGTAGCTACGTCCCATTGACACCAGCCAGCCATGTTCCCCCTCCAGTTCTCTTCCCTTCTTAAAGCTAAGTTTTCTTTTATTGTAAATGTAATTTTTAACTGTGCAATAATAAATTTATGATCGTCTAATCTTTGTGTAATTAATCTAGTTGAATTTTGTTTGATTTTTTATTGGCCATGATGTGAACTAAATTTATTTAGATTGAAAAATAATTTAATGGCCTCGCATCACTATAAATAGGAAGTCGCTCGCCAAAACTGAGGTAGTATTACTTTGACCATTGAAGAGTCAGCATTGACTTGAGTAGTTGCTTTTGAATACCTTACGTATTTGTATTTCTAGACACTGATAGTTGTGTCTGTAGAATATGTGAAGATCTTCTGGGATTTATTTTGCAAATTTCACCGTTGTATCCAGCATTTCTAAGGATTGTTTTTCGACAATAAATTGCCCTAGCTCCTGAAGAACTGTCTTGCTCTTCGAGGCTGATTACATAAAATCCTCGAACATCGATCGACTTAATAATATGTAAATATAAAGAGCTGTGTTTCTTGTTGGCTTATCCTTGAAAGGTAGGACAGATGTCAGATCAGCTCCAAAAGGTTATCGACCACAAAAATAATCTATGACAATAAGGTTATTGAATGCTATGTCCCCCCCTTGGAAAGTCCAATGCAACCCAGATGTGATTCGGTGAAGCTGGACGGTCACAAGTGCGGTAGATCTTCCGTCACTATCAAAGGAAAGACATTTAAGGTGGCTATTTGTTAGTCAAGCCTGAGCAGTTTGGGAGCCTCATTTGATTTCAGAGGGGATGTTCCGTTGGTGCGTAGGTGGAATGCGTCGTCATATTAGATCGATCTTCCATTTGAATATTCTTAATAAGTAAGCAAAAACCCAGTGCCGTTAAATTCTCCCACTCCTCTTTGGCCAGAGTCCTCATTACCACTGATGTTAGCTATTGCATAGTTAATAAATTAAATTCATAAGGAATTTTCAGATTTCTAATTGAACTTACTTATATATAAAAACATTGAATTGCTGATTCATCCACCATTTATCGGTCATTAATCGAAAGAATTCATCTACACACCTATCACTATCTGTAATTTTTGAGTTTTCTTTTATTAGATATCATTAATAAAGCAGCAGGTATAAAATTATAAGGTTTATGAATTAATTATTAATTGATATATAATTTCAAAAACTATATATTATATTTTTTTTAAAAAAATCAGAATATTAAAATGTATGAAAAAAATCTCGACGTTTGAAAGAAAAAAACTGAGCATGAAACATATTTGACCTCTTCTCCAATTCAAGGTCATAAAAGAATGTTGCCATTCAGCAAAGCGAAACTAAATAAATAAACTTAATCCTAGAATCTTCACGGTTGTTTTTTTTTAAAAATAAAATTTCAAAAAAGTTAAAAAATGCTTAATTTTATGCGTAAAAAAATTATACTTCAAAAAATAAATAAACCTTACAATATATTATTGAAGTGGAAATGGATTTTTTAAAGAATTCTGGAAGATATAAAACCAGTCAAGTGCATTTCTACTGGAAAAGAAAATAAGTCTGGAACAAACATTTTAAGAATTTTGTAAGAAAAAAGCAACAAATGCAACAAACATTGCAACAAATTATTTCACTTGCAATGTTCGCCCCGTGATGTCCATTAGTGTGGCAGAGTCGGAAGGAACATTGGCCATATTCAAAATCACTTCAATTTCTTCTCAGTCATGAAAAACAACACAAATTCTAATAATCAAGTTAAGAGATGCACCCAAATACTAAATATGGAAAGCAACCGTGAGATAGATGAGAAGTCTTATTAAATTGGATCACTTACGTTCAAGCAATATAGCTTCTAATTCCACAAGCGACCTAACCTAATTTAATTCCTAGTTGACAAATCCCCAATCTTTAATACACTGCTGGCCACCGCAAATGCATCATCAAGAAAGACAAGAGATAGCACAACAAAATTTATTTTGTAGATAACATGTTGACCAATATCAAATGATTAAATTTATAGACTTCTGGGAAGTGTGGTTCCTGCCAGAATCAGAAGCCTGAGTAGCCGCCATTGTTGGAGATCACCACTGCCACACACCTCGGTATTGATTCAAAGAGACTTGGGATGTATTCTTGGGGTACAGCAGACCAAGCAGCTTCCACACTTTACCAGAGTTGATCTTGTGTGGCAGCTGGGGGTGTAATCTAGGTCAATCGTTGAGCAACCATGGACCACATGTTTTCTATCGGTGAAAGATCTGGAGAGCAAGCCGGCCAGGGAAGCAATTCAATCTGGTAATTGATGAAGAACCTTTGGACAATGTGTACCATGTGTGGTCGCGCATTATCCTGTTGAAATATGGCTGTGGCCAAGCCCTGAAGGTAAGGAAAGACAACTGGCTCCAACACCTCGGAGATGTAGCACTGGCTGTTTAAAGTACCGGCAATCCGTACTAGATGAGTGCGAGAGTGATATTTAATACCATTCCGTACCATAATACCCAGGGAAGGACCAGTGTGACAACGCAGCTGTTCAGCATCTTCTCTCCACGGTGTCTCCAAACTCGAATCCGACCACCGTGGTGTTGCAGACAGATGCGTGACTCGTCAGTAAAGTCAACTTCATTCCATTCTGCCACCCACATCCTTCTTTCGTCACACCTTTGGTGGCGGAGACGTCTGTGGCTCTGCGTCAAGGGTAGACCAAGCAATTGACGTCTTGCGGACAGACCACTCTGCTGCAAACGGCGTCGAATAGAACGCGCAGACACTGAATGATGCGTTACAGATTCAATGTGCTGTGTTACGGTTCGTGATGTGACTGAGAGATCCTTCACTGTCATGCGCACATTTTGCCTGCATCCAATGGTCACACATCCGCATTGCAGTTGTTTGGTTTCGTCCAACACGACTACCTATTTTCCTGAAAGATAATCCACAATCTCGATAGGCCACTATCCTTCCTCTATCGAACTCAGATACTTGATCAAAAGCTGATCACTGTTTTTTACGAGACATAACTGATCGGTTTTTGAAAAACCCTCAAGAAAAACGAATTTCGAACTTGAAATCGTTGAAATCTCCAAGCCTTAAATAGCGCTTTGAGGTGGCGCCCCAGGCGCGCGTGATGTGTGTTTGCGCTGAAATTCTAATCATTTGCATATTTCACCTCCGCTAATGCATGTTTTAAATTTCATGTTATTTGCATGCTTCCTTCAGGGTGTTGCATTTACGGTGGCCAGCAGTGTACTACACTAATTAGCTACGAAGTATTCACGCCTCCCTTCCCATTTAATTAATCCCTACTATCCGTTAGTAATCTAACCTCTCTCTCCTTCTCACTTGAAAGTTTAATCTACATATGCAAGTCTTAATATACATACTCACCTTTTCTTCGGAGGAGGTTTATAAGAGAATACATTTCAAAAACCCAAGAGGATTAGTATTTGAAAGACCCGTTACACACTTGTTCTTATTTTCTCTCACTTTCAGATTTCCATTCAAAGATTATAGTGCATCGTCTACAAGTTTAAGGATTTGCTTTTTCTGTATACTGTGAAATACGTTTACGTGAAAACGCTTAAGACGAAATATTACAACGGTCCCAACAAGCTACTATGTGTTTTCATACTTTTTCCCTGTTGACGCCTGCGTAATGATGACTGCGAGTATGACGTATGCGTGAAGATGCCTGCGTGCGCACCTGCCAACCGGACTATATATGGTCGGAGAAGCTGAAAGATTTCGGTATTGCTGACGTGGGTAATAACTTGTTTACATCGAAACCCACAATAACTTCTGTTACCTTTTTGGTTTTATTAAAATTTTAGTCGGAAAGACTTGGTCCGTCATATTATTAAAACTCGTGACACTCACGAACATTTTTTGGTCCTGTCGGCCCGTGAGTCACGAACTAAAGCGCGATGGATATTTTAAAATTAAACAAAGCTAAAACTTCCTTAAAAGGAAGTATTACTAGAATTGAGACCTTCATGGACAACGTGTCCGAACATGTTGACATCACCGAGCTGGAGGTCAAACTCAAGAAAATTGACCAACTCCAGAGGAAAATTGAAGAATTGAAGGAGCTACTTTTTGGATTAGAAACCGCAAACCCAACAGAAGAAGCGGAATTCGAAGAAGATTTATACAAATGTGAAACACGTCTGACGATTTGGAGGTAAGAGTTAAAAAATTGATTAACTCAATTAATGTATCATCGTCTGTGACTGCAGTTGAAAAAACAATATGAAAATGGAACTTTTGCTCAAACAAAATTCCACCTATAATACTTCCCACCTTTTCGGGAAAATATGAACAATTTAGTAACTTTAAATCCCAATTTGACGATTTAATTGCAACAAGCGAACAACTGACTCAGTCAGAAATTGTATTATTTGAATTCCTGTCTATCAAATGAAGTTAAAGAATTTGCCTCCACTTTCGATACATTTTCTTCATTGTATGAAGCACTCGAATCCCGATATGATAACAAAAGATTGATTGTCGATATTCATGTGCAACAAATATTAAATTTTAAGAAGATAGAACGTGAGAATCCGAAAGAAATTCGTGAAATGATTGATTGCATTAAAAAAAAAACTTACGGGCTCTAAAATTACTAAACTATGAGCAAAATAATTTATTTAATGTATTTTTATTAAATATTATGCTAAAGAAATTGGATAATGAATCACGAAAAAATTTCGAACTGAGTTTAAAAGCAAAAGATATTTCCACATTTGATGAATTTATTGCATTTTTAGAACAACGCGAAACCATTCTTTTATCCGTAGATAAAAATTGTATTGTCGAAACAAAAACGATATTAAGAAAGTCTAACTTATCCTTTAAGACAAAAACCAACCTTTTAATGAATCAATCTGTTGAAAACAAGAGTTGCATAGTTTGTAAGGATAAAACTTTACATCCGATATTTCGATGCAAAAAAGGTTTCTAGAATTGAACCCCGAAAAACGATTAGATTTAGTCCGTCTGCATAAGTTATGTGAACTGTGTTTGCGAAAACCACACAAAAGGATGCAATGTACTTCGACGTATGTGTGCCCATGTGGCAAAAAACATTCTCGCTCCCTCTGTACTGCGGCAATAGATGACCGAAAAATGGGTTATTCCCTCTGCCGAACTTCCAGTACTAACTAACCCGGAGGACCGGGAATCGAATGTGGTGGATTCTTTTTCACACAGAACACAGTTTTGAGTAGCACTGCTTCTCAACATAGAAAGAACGTGTTAATATCGACTGGTAGCGTTTTTTACGAAATAATGAAGGCCGAGAACTAAAATGTCCCGTCATTTTTGACTCAGCGTCTAACATTAATATTATATCCAGAAAAATGTGTGATTATCTTGGTATTGCAATAGAAAAAAGATAAATTCCTCAGTTTCAGGACTCAATTCATTAAAACAAAACTTAAAGGGAAAAACTAATACTTTAATTTCTAATAAAAGTGGTACTTTTAGAGAAAACGTAGAATTTTTGTGACTGAAAAATTACCGGGTTGACACCAAGTGTTACGTTAGATGTTTCCTGGAAATAAAAATTCCTGAATTTTTAGAATTATCAGATCCTTATTTTTACGAAGCTAAGGAAATTCACGCTTTACTAAATGCGGATATTTTCTTTAGAATAATTAAAGATAACGTATATAAAGTAAATAAAGAATTGTTGTTTAGGGAAACTGAATTTGATGGATTGCTGGAGACGACTCCAGGGAACCAATACTAATAACTTCTCATGTTACTTTTTAAAGATAATGATTCGGTTGATGATACATTAAAGCTGTTTTTTGAGCTCGAATCCCTTGGCATAAAAGATGACCCTTGCTATCGGAAAGATGACCAAGCTATGAATATTTTTAAGGAAACTGTACAATATAATAATAATCGGTATGTGGTTGAATTACCTTTTCGTAAACATTGGAACGAATTGTCGAATAACATTTCTGTGGCAAAGCAACGTTTCCAGAGTTTATGGGGAAGGTTACGAAGAGATAAAACCCTTTACACTCAATACAAAGAAACGATTCAAGATTATTTGAATCAAGGAATCATAGAAAAGGTCAATGATACTGAAATTAATGTACACAAACCAATGTATTACTTACCACACCAAGCGATAAAAAAGGAGGGTCGTGTTACTACTTCTACTCGTATTGTTTTTGATGCAGCTTCACACCAAGCTAACGAACTATCACTGAACGATTGCTTGTGGCCTGGACCTAATTTGAATCCTAATCTTTAGATGTTTTAATTAATTTCAGGCTAAATCGAGTTGCAATATCATCGGATATTCGTCAGGCTTTTCTTCAAATTTGCTTGGCGGATAAACATAAAGATTTTGTACGGTTTTTATGGACAGATAATAATCCACGTATTGGGGAAAAGCTCACTTTGCAAGTTTATAGATTTAACAGGGTGATATTTGGAGTTAATTCTAGTCCATTTCTACTAGCAGCAATAATCAAATATCACATTGAGAAATATAACGAAATTCATCCCATAACTGTACAACATTTAGATTCTTTCATGTATGTGGATGATTGGATTACGGGACAGGATACTCGAGAGGAAGCTCTTTTCATGTCTCGCCACGCTAAGAATATTATGAAAGAAGCAGGGATGGAGATGCGAAAATGGATCAGCAATGATACCGTTTTAATGGCTCAGTGGGCGGCTGAAGGTTTCGACACACATCCTATGGATGCATCCATCAGGTTAGGAACAAACAAAACAAAACAAAAGTGTTAGGCATGGCTTGGCAAACTCTAGATGACTGTCTGACGTTGGATACTAAAGGTTTGCTGGAATTCGTTTCGATAAACGAAAATACTAAAAGATTTATGTTACAAACAATAGGAAGATATTTGATCCCCTGGGATTGCTCTCACCCTTTACTATAAGAATAAAATGTGTCATACAAGAACTTTGGAAAAAAAAATAACTTGGGATGAAATTTTACCCCCAAAGTTAAAGGAAAAGTGGTTAATTTGGTGTAAAGAACTGCCTCTATTAGATAATCTTAGAATTCCAAGGTTAGTTCTTGATTCAACGAATGATGAGGTAAGTGACCTCATTGAAATTCATATTCTGCGATGCCTCTAAACTCGCTTACATGGTGCAGCAGCTTACGTGAAAGTAAGAAAAACAAAATGAAGTGCTCGTAAATCTCATCACTTCAAAAACGAGGGTGGCACCCCTGAAAGCAGTTACTTTTGCCTCGACTTGAGCTCCTGGGAGCTTTAGTAGCAGCTCGATTGAGTTCAAGGGTTCAAGAAATCGTCCGCAAGAAAAAGGAGTGCAAAGTGTTCCACTGACAGACTCCAAAAATAGTCCTATTCTGGATTAAAGGCTCTTCTAAAAAGATGGAAACAATTCGTGGCTAACAGAGTGCAGGAGATCTCCGAGCTAACTGATCCTGATTCTTGGTTTCATTGCTCAGGACAAGACAATCCCCTCAGATTTCTTGTCTAGGGACTTAGTGTTACACTTATTTCCAACAACAAATGGTGGACTGGTCCAGCCTTCCTAAGAACTGACGAACTCCCCAAAACTGTCTCTGAGTGCCCGGAACTGAATGAAGTAGATTATTTGCCTGAACTAAAATCAAAGGACTCTAAAGAACATACTGTATTGACTTTAAACTTTAATCAAACACATTTTGATCATTTACTTTCTCGTAGTAATAAGTTTCTAACTATCGTTCGAGTGTTAAGTTTTCTTTACAGGTTTCTATTTAACATTAGAAATCCAACTAACAAGAAAACGGGACCTCTTACTTCAGATGAGATGAAAGAAGCAGAAATTTATTTAATGAAACAAGTACAGCTTAGCTCATTCTATAAGGAAATTAGAGCTATGCAAAATGGTGATGACATTTGTAATAAAAGTAAGATTTTAAATTTATCCCCATTTTTAGATGATAAGGGAATCATTAGAGTAGGTGGAAGACTGAAACACTCTCGACTTCCTTATTCGAGTAAACATCCTATATTGCTTCCTGCGAAAAGTAAACTAACTATAATTATTGTTAAATACTACCATGAGAAATATTTTCATCTTGGGCCCCAACATTTACTTTATCAGGTTAGACTTAAATATTGGCCAATTCACGGGCGAAATATTTGCAGAAAAGTTGTGCATAACTGTGTAATTTGCTTTAAATTTAATCCTAAAATTTGTTCTCAAAAAATGGGCGATTTGCCAAAAGAAAGAATAACTCCCGATAAGGTCTTTAATTCAACTGGAATTGATTTGTGTGGACCCTTCTTTATCAAAAAAATAAATATCAGAGGAAAGGTCCTGAAATTAAAGTTTATGTTTGTATATTTATTTGCCTTGTAACAAAGGCCATTCACTTAGAGGGTAATCAGCGACTTAACTTCGCAAGCTTTAATTGCTGCATTGAAAAGATTTATTTCAAGAAGGGGTAAGTGTCATAAAATATTTTCGGATAATGGTACTAACATGATAGGCGCTAATCGAGAAATAAAAGCTTTGTCTAAGTTAGTAAGAGATAGAGAAGAGTCTTTATTTGCGTTTTTCGCAGAAGAAGGCATTGAATGGTCATTTATTCCCCTAGAAGCCCAAACTGGGGAGGTCTATGGGAGGCTAATATAAAATCTTTAAAATATCATTTTAAACGCGTTGCAGGAAACTCAAAATTTAGTTATGAAGAATTATTGACTTTAATAACGCAAATTGAAGCAATTTTGAACTCTCGACCTCTTACGCCACTTTCATCTGACGTAGATGATTTGGAGGTTTTAACCCCAGCTCACTTTTTAATCGGGAGACCGATCACAGCTATAGTGGAACCGTCTCTGTTGCAATGCGATTCAAATCGTTTAAATGTTTGGCAGAGAATAACTAAAATCAGTTCAAACGATCTGGAAAAGGTGGAGCCTTTCATATTTAAATAGTCTGCAACAACGAAAGAAATGGATTGTTAATAAAGAAAATCTCAAATTGGGAGATATGGTTTTAATAAGAGAAGAAAATCTTCCTCCTTGTAAATGGTTATTGGGACGTGTTGTTAAAATATACATGGGGAAAGATAAGAAAGTTAGAGTTGTAGATATTAAAACTGGTAAAGGTATTTATAAAAGGTCTATCAATAGGTTGAGCATACTGCCTATTGAAAATGTGTATGGTTATTTATATTATTAAATTGGAATTTATTGTTAGAATTTTTGGTATTCTCGTGTATCAAATTATTTACTATGTATTATTATGTATTTTATTATTTGAGAACTTAAGCTAATTCTCTCTGCTGAAATTTGATATTCACTTAATATTTATTAGTATTAATTCATGTTTAAAATTTATTGAGTATTTTTGTTAAGATTCAAATTGTTAAGTTCTTGCATGTGGACATAGCAAGGCCGGGCGGGATGTTGACGCCTGCGTAATGATGACTGCGAGTATGACGTATGCGTGAAGATGCCTGCGTGCGCACCGCCAACCGGACTATATATGGTCGGAGAAGCTGAAAGATTTCGGTATTGCTGACGTGGGTAATAACTTGTTTACATCGAAACCCTCAATAACTTCTGTTACCTTTTTGTTTTTATTAAAATTTTAGTCGGAAAGACTTGGTCCGTCATATTATTAAAACTCGTGACACTCACGAACATTCCCCTTAACACGAAATGATTCCCCTTCTGGGTATGAACAAAATACGCGAAATACCAGCCACACAAGTGAGACTTAAGAGGGGGGGAATTAAAGAAAGATGGTTTCACATATTTCGTAGAAAAGAGGTTATCTTGACTTTGATACCCTTGGGAATAGCCTGTGACACGAACCATTGTTGATTATCTTTCACCCTCCGGCCCTATAAACGACGCACAAAAGCATCTCATCCATTGGCTTTGGACATGAATGGCATCACAATGTGAGTAAAAAAGCTCAGACTGTGAATGAAGATGGAGCTTCTTAATGCTGTTGATCAAAAACATAAGACGAAACATATTATGACCTTCAATGCTAGAAATAAATTTGCTTAGCAAATGAATAATGCATTTTCTGTATATCCAGGAACGTATACATATTCTAATAACTTAATTCTATTGGATATATGTTTTGGGGGGGGATATCCTTTAACGCAAAATTCTTTTAATACACACACAAAAATTCAATCCCATCAGTTCCATGTTAAACTCATTTCACTGTGTGTTTGTGAGTGTAATCTATCAAACAATTCAGAAGGAAATATATTTCAGAATCATACTTATTCGAAAGCGGAAAGTATCCGAACCTCGTTTAAATGAGCAAATTCCGTCGAAACGCGTATTTTTGTTTTTTATTTTATTTAATAGAGCTATCTTTTGGTTTTACAGAACATACTTTTTATTGTATCTACGCAACCTAGAGGTCAAATCACAATCAATTTTATAAAACCGGTCATGGGTCTTAAATCAACCAAAAATGAGCATTGAAATTATTCAAAATCTATCATGGTGAGTAGGATGACTCAAAATGTTACTAATATGCATAAATCTTATAAATGCATTTCTATAAAATTTTTGTACCTGATATTTTTATTATTTTCTAGAAAGTGTACTAAAATATTTCTTATTGTATGAATATTGTTTGAGTTATGATCTGTTATTTAAATAATGGTTTCATAAAGTATATCACATTTCTTATAATATTTTATGCAGCAGCTGTAAAATTTTTAAACTTTTATAAAACATTAAAATTTCAGTACATTCTCTAGATAAATGCATCTAATTTGTTTCAGTAACACTTTTACTGATATATGTTTATTACTATTTTCACTAATTGCTTTGGTGTTCTTCAAGAATATTGCTAAAATTTCACTTATAATTGTGTGACTTATGTAAAATTTAGATATATTTTTTAAAATATATTTCTAGTGAAATGTTATTGATATTGAATCCTAAAAAAGCATTTATAATGTTGTATGCTATTTTTTAAAAAGTACTCTGAATGTGTTCGAACATTACAAGATGTTATTTCACCTTTCCTAAGAAACATATTCTACACAAAAATGTATAATGATTTGAAACTGTACTTGGCCCATATTGACAACATTCCCATAACTACTTACGATCAGGCATACATACCCGAGAACAAAATATAAACTTTTCATACTACAGAACGAAAAAATAAACTGAAGCCATGAATAGGAGAACAAGAGGTAGACTTTATTTATAGTTGAAATTCACAATAACTGATATAATTTCCTCTCCTCATTTTTGTAAAGTCACGTTTCGTTTTTGACTTTTATTGGTGGTGCATTGTTTTTAATAATTCCTCCGAAAAATATTTTAGAACAAATTGAATTTTCGCTTAAATTTTGGGACAATTTCTCAAGTTGAATGATTTCGTAAGTACAATATTCAATGTAAGAAATGTCAAGGGAAGGAAAAAACTTTCAAAGAGAAAGTGATAAAAAAAAATGATGTATTGTTAAAGGTATCAATATTTATCAGAGGTATCAGTATTTATCAGAGGCATTTTACGTGTTTACTAACATTTAAAAAAATATTTGATTGTAAAGATTTTCGTTTTTAATTCTGGAAAAAGTTTCATTCAAGTAGATATTAATTAATTCCTGTTTAGATAAATAGCTAAATATTGCTTGGAGTGTAAGAAAGGTGGTTAGTATTAACATTTTTTTTTCTTTACAAAGAAAAAACTAACTTTTTTTTATTATTATTGAAGTTAACTTCTTATGGCACGGTAAGGAGAAATTTCTGTTACGCGTTACCAGTTACGATTAGCGATGAATGTAAGGTAGAAATGAATGAAGTTCAAAATTTTCCCCGTTAAAAAAAAAAAAAAAAAAAAAACGCCATCTAATTCATACTATCTATCTCAGACAAAAAATAATTGCAGAATCGGAAAGATTATTTTTTCGCCACGATATGGTATTTTTTTTTTAACAAAATAATGATATTTTCTATTTTTTACGATTTTTTTTAAAATGAGTCAAAATTGATACGCTTTTATAAAAATGGTTTCTAAATCATTCCCTTTAAGTTTCCTTAGAGTTAATGAATTGATATTTTATTCTAAACAAGTTCATGTTTTTCTCTTTTAGAATAAGTCATAAAAAAATGACAAAATTTTTTTTTTTTGCGATTTTTCAAAAAACACTCAAAATTTTAATTAAATATTTAATAACTTCATTATTTATAAAAATAATCTAACGAAACTATTTTTCCATATATAGAATAGTATTATCCGTAATCTGCTCAAAGATTGAAAAAATAGATTAAAAATTGCGGCTTTTTAAATTTCTTTTGTGTTTTTCGTCTATTAGCCCTGAGCTAGCACCCCTCTGCTCATTCAACAGCAACTTTAACAAGCCTTTCCTCTTTTAGCTTTGCGATACATACTTTGTTTTGTTTTTACGTTACCTAGAAGTCAAATTATTATCAATTTTATGAATTAAAAAAAATCGGATGTGAGTGTTTAATCTATCCGAAGTAGGCATTTAAATGATTCAAAATCTGTCAAAAATTAGTTTGAGGAGAGTTTGTTGGATATACAGTTTTAAAATTCTTTGAAGGAAATAATACAAACAATCTATTGCTTTAAAATTTAGTGGCAACACAACGTTTCTTCCCATAGTTTGGCAATAAAAGATTGTGTTTACTAAATTTTCAATCGAATGGAATTTCTAAATCCAGTTTAAGAAGTGAGTTTTCAAATCATATATATGCTTTGGTGTAATTAATTTGACAAGAGGAATTTAAGCGATTTTCATAGAACAAACTACAAACTATCAATGGAGATTTGATTAATTTCATAACGAACAGACAAGGTTTATCAATTTTTACTTTTAATTACCAAAGTCTTACAGCTCACGCTGTAGACTTAAAAGATTCAGTAATAAGAAATTCAAATATTTTAGTTTTATCAGAAACTTGGCTGGGCAATGAAAAAAAAGTGATATATCCATTCCAAATTTCAACTGCATTGTAAAGGATAAACGACCAAATACGAGAGCAGGAGGAGTTACGATATATCAAAATTCTAGCGATGCTGTTAACATTATAACTCCATCCATGGAATGTTCTGTCAGTCAATCCGATATTTATGGTACCATACAATCTTCAGTGGGGCATTTGTGCTTGGCTGAATGCGTAAAAGATAATGGATAAAAAAGTATAATTGTAGCTGTATATATTACTCCGAACAAAAAGTTGGATGACATTATCGAGTTCCTTCTCATCGATCATTATTACCATACATATCAAGAGGTTCTGCTTTACTTAATAAAAATTATGATAAAATACCTATGATTTTAAGTAGAGATTTTAATGTCAATTTTGCTTTAGACAAATCTGTACAACTGATTGAATTTTTAAAAGACAATTTCACCTTATCTCTACAAACAACAGAATAATATCAACGACAAAATCAAATACTATGATTAATGCAGTCTTTTCGAGATACTTAAGCGATGTTGAGTGCAAAACCTACATTTCTTACTTTAGTTACCACAAGCCTTTGATAACAAAAGTATGTATTGAAGCACCCATAAGCATAATGGAAATAGACTAATAATGATGATACTTTTCTCAAAATACATACAAAAAAATTTTTTTTAGTATTATGTATTGAAAATGAAAATTTTGTCTATACTTATACCTTTTCCATCCTAATTATTTTTTTAAATACAGTTTGAAACAATAATGATAATAATAATTTTGTTAATTATATATAAGATTACTTCAAAATAAAACTTTATTATACAATTCAATACATGTAAGCCAAAAAAGTTAACTTCTAACGCGTGTTCCCACTCATACACGCTTTCTTTTTTTCTTACAAATGGATTGCTCTACATCAGAGGTAGGCAAACTTTCCAAGGTACGGGCTACTTCTAATGTTTTAACCCTTTATCTACCGACGGTACTTATAAGTACCACTCACTTTAAAATAACATAGAATAACCAATTTTACAATACTTTACAACCAATTCTGACAACACTTAGCAGGAATATTCCTTGAAACCCACTCTTCCGAGATATATGGCAGCACGGGTTTTATAATGAGTATTTTAGCAGGGAAGGCGAATAGTTTTATAGCAGAAATTGCGTTTTCAGCGGATTGCAAAGATTATCATTTTTGTCCCGAAAAAATTGTTAATGTCAAAATTTAAGTGCCTAACTTTTTTGTACGTTAATGAGAACCTTAGAAAACGATTTGACACTTTATTTTAAGTGAGGATCAGGTGATTTAAGTGAGGATATTTTTACAGTGGAACATCTTTAATTAAATAATTAGCTCTAACGGATTAAATTTCCTAAAGTTGAGTATTTTGTTTATGTATATCCCTAAATTTTCAATGTAGAGATCCAAAAAAAAATATTGCATTAAAAAACTGCAGTAAATCATAATGCGGTCGATAAAGGGTTAAGGTGCTACGATCCAACCAGGGGTGTAGGTGTGGCTATTAAAATTGTAGGTTTTCTTTTCTTAACACTTTTTTTCGACATTTTACCACTCTTTTAAAATATAACAGATTACTATTTTTAGTACAAAAACAGAAGTAACACAAAACCGTCTTGTTGAATGCTACAACAACTACAAGCGTCTGTTAGACCTTGAAGCATGAACGTGTTTCCTGCAGTGAGTAGAGAACATACGTAAGCCAATGAATCTGAAACCGACGTATACACTTGCAATTCCCACGCCATTGCAGGATATGATATCACCTTGAGAGCCCTGTCCCGTGCAAGCACGAATGCTGGGGGGGTCATTGGGAAACTGGGTTATATGTTAACCCTCCGTCCCATGTCTAATATTGTAAACGTTCCTTACAGTTGAATGTGGAAGTTACAAGAGCAATAAAGTATAAATAAAAAAGTGTTACATATTTCTTCTTGAGTTTCAAAAAGTAAAAATAAAAAAATGTAAAAGTGTAAGCAGTCCTTGGTTGTAGTGATAAGTCCCTTGAAGTTTCACATTTTGCACAGAAAGTTCAATGTAGCAGTCCATTTATCATTCACGCGACAGTTCACTGGGAGCCGTGCGACACTTAGCAGTTGGCTCTGGCCTTGATGATTGATGGGGTGCAGAGGAGATGTCATGATCCAAGTGATGAATAGTCCAGGAGAATTCTCGTCGTCGGGGTAGAAGTTGCACTGTGATTGGCTAGGAAGGAAAGCGAGCAAACCTCTCTATTGGTTTGTAAGTTGCCACGATCGTTGCAACGGGGAGGGGTAATGGAGTTTGAGTTAGACGAAGTAAAATAATGGAATTTAGTGCACTTTAAAAAATTAAGACTAAGAAGAAATCTTAGTCGCTCGCACCATCGTAATGGTTGAGAAGATTATTGATTTGCGCAATAATTTGCGACTTTGTGAGTGGTGACTTAGAAGTTGTTTTAGCGGGGCCTGGTGTTGGTTGAGCGGTAACTGTCTGTGGGGATGTCATTAAACTTATGTTTTGAACGAGTGTTGTGAGTGCATGAATGGTTTGCTGGAGCGTCTGAGTGATTAGATTAAGGCAGTCAGTTTGCGTGTTGGGAATTTGAGTTGGTACGATAGTGGGGGTGGGTATTTCCTTGATAGTCGGTGTGTCGATCGGGGCAGTCACGAGTGGTGCCATCTGGTGAGTTGTGTCGGACTGATTAGTTTTTTGTGTTACTTGAGCATAAGAGATATTGGGCCTGATAAAGTTATTCGTTAAAATTGAGTTCCGTGCAAGCACGAGGAGTGGGATGATGTCTTAATAGAGAACACCGTGCTATCATCCGCATTTATTCTCCCCTTCAGTTGGCGTATGGGAGAATACTCACTTCTACGGCGCAGTGATCGCTTTTTTCCCCTACAACCACAGTGACCGTCATTGTTCGCTTTCAGTGAAGGAACATGTATCGTGCAAACGTTTATAGAATCATTTGATTAAGCAAGCACAGTCGCATTGATTGTGAAAAGCTGATTCGCCAGTCTAGCTTGCGTCCATAAATATGTTTCTTTTAGTAAGGGTGTCTTAGTGAAGGCGGTTACCCTAAAATGTCTTGGAGAACCACTGGTCGATCACGATTGACTTAACTCGTCCCTGCTCGCTCTATATCAATATTTCTTAAACTAGGGTCGGGATTTCAAATAGAGTTACGGAGACCCCCTGGGTCTCATCCTGGACACCAAGATTAATTTGAGGCAAAGAAACACCAAGAGCCATTTTGTATAATAATAATAATTATTTATTATTTCAAGTCTAAAAAAAACTCTAATAACATATAATATTTCTATGTTACGTCAAATAATGGGATTTACCTTTTATATTAAATTAAATTACGAATTATGCAACTAATAAATAATTACGCTCAAGATCAAGTAAGGTCTACCAAAATAGCAGGTCCGAGAAATACACGTACTCGAATTATTAACTTTCATTAACTTTAACTAACTTGACTAAACTAACGCTTAATTTAAGCGTACATAAATTATAGTTACCGCTGGTTACATCAGCTTTCTCGTTCTTCAGTAGAATAGCAGCACTACGTCTTCACTATCTTAATATCCCGGAATCCTCTAAGATTGAGGTTACTGTTGATGGCTCAATAGCCTTACTCATCATGACTGCTAGCTTACAACGCTCGACTTAAATACCTTATCTACTTTGCATATCCCGTTCATCTTCTTGGAGTTGATTGGAAATATACGCGAATTTATATTCCACAAAAAGACGCCTAAGAAGATTAGTGGAAAGGTTCCGTACAGATTCGTCACAGAGTCACATGACTTACAGCTGGGGTCGCCAAAAATTTTAGAATTTTTGATAGATCTTTTTGTATAAAATAACTTGTTCGGCAATATTAAAAATAATAAGTTAATAGTTTATTTACATTCTTACAGGAGAAAGTCAATAGATAATATAGTTGTTTAGATTGTTATTGGATTCTAGATCAAATTTAAAGAATATTGAAGAAGTTCTTTGGTCGCCGATGTCGCCTATTATTCCGATGTTTAATAATATACACTCTATAACAACAACAAAAAAAAAACGACGCACCAAGGAGTTATCCGATTGTATTGAAATTTCGTATGTAATGATATTTGTACCGAACATGCAAATTCAACGTCTTTTCAACGACTGAAAAAATGCCTCGCCACAGGAATCGAGCTCATTAGGAGCAGCTGTCAGAGTTTGAAAGAGGTCGTATCATTGGATTGAAAGAGGGAGGTTGGACAAATCGGAGAATCGCTCGTCATATAGGTCGAATTGATGCGGCCATTGAAAGATGCTGGCAAGAATTGATGGACAGTGGTGTCATGATGGTAGGGGTTGACGCGTAGCGCCACAGCAGAATGGGAGGACACATTGATTGTTAGATCAGCTGTCACAGTGCCTGATTTCTCGCTATCATCCATCAGACGTGGGACCCACACACGAGTGTCCACCCTGACCATTCACAGACGGTTGATAGAGCAAAATTTACGTTCGTACCGACCGCTACGCAACCTGCCACTCACGCCTGCCAAGCCAGATTACAATGGTGTTTGGCTCGATCTGGTTGGAATCATGCTGAGTGGGGACGAATCCCGCTTCCACCTGACGATTCTCGAAGACCCCCAGGACAGTGTGCTGCTTTCACTGTTGCACACTACACAGGCCCTCAACAAGTATCTAGGGTCTGGGGTGCCATTTCTTTTGACAGCAGGCCCCCTTTGGTCGTCATTAGAGGCACCCTTACACCACAGCGGTACGTCGAAGACATTCTGAGAACTATTTTGCAATACCCTTTTTTGCAAGATAATGCCAGACCACATAAGGTACGTGTTGCTATGAACTATCTTACAGCTTGTCAAACATTTCCTTCGCCAACCAGATCGCCAGATATCTCTCCAATCGAGCCTATTTGAGATAGGGTGGGAAAGCGACCGCATCTACCAGAGAACGTTAATGATCTGGCCGGACAATTGGAGCACATTTAGCAAGAAATAATGCAAGACACCATCAGGGTGCTTTGTCACTGTATGCCATGTCGTGTAGCAGCTTGCACCCAGACTAGAGGTGGGTCAACGTAATCATTTTCTGTACTGTACATAATCTGTCTACCCACCAATTTTTGCCTCTATCGGACAACTCGTTCTTGGGGTGACTGTATTAGACCTATGGACTTGAAATTTGGTTGACAATTTAAAGGGCGTTGGAGTTAAATATTACCTTTTTAGAAATATTCGACCTACCATCTTGAAATTTGGTAGGCACTTTCTTTTTATGGAATAGAAAGAGTTTTGTGGAATACTACACTTGAGAGGAATTGTGAAGGTTTAAGAAGGGATATTATTCATAAAAAAAACTTCTTGTTTTTGAACTGTTAAATTCACATACTTGAATTTGATAAGCCTGTTTCTTTTGATGAATAGAGATCTGCGAAGGATGGATCTTAGGGGAATTACTCCATGACTTAGGGGGCTGCGGGGATCATAGATACAAAAATTTCCATTTTTCAACTATTAGATTTAGACTTTAAATTTGTCGTGCATGTTTATTTTGTTGAGTAGAGATCCACTAAAAAAACCTTTGCGGAAATCCATTTGGGGGGAGGGGGTTGCGAGAGCGCCAAAGATAATTCAACTTCAATTTTGGAAATTGAAGTTCTGTTCTTTTTAAATCAAGAAGGGGGAGTTATAAGAATGTTTGTCAATGCATTCGAGCAGGTAAACAGTATATATTCGAACAACATCATGAAACACCTAGTGAAGTGGGCGGGTAATGCCTAGTTTTAAATAAAATTAAACTCATTTCACAGCTATTTAACTTTAATTTTTACAAGAGTTGATTCTAAATACTGTTTAGCGATTTCAAAACAAAGCAAAAATGTTTTAAGGGGACGCTGGACCATTAAAACTAATTTCTTAAATTGTTAGCTTAATTAGCTGAAAATGGAATCAGTATAGTAAATGACTATTATATATGTCAGATTTTAATTATATTTTTTAACACTATGATTAACTGATTTTTTGAGAAAATTAAATATTTTAAACTATTTTTAAAAATGCTTCTTGCGCATTAGTTTTTAAGATATGTACATGATTTTTGTTTTATGTATAGATGAACTACAACGAAATACATCTGTGCATGTATTTTAAATTCAGAATAAAATGTAATGAGAAAGAGATAAATTTCCTATACTATATGAAATATTTCACCAATTATCACCCATTCAAGGTGTTCAAAACAACACAAAACAAGATCCTTTAAATATTTTAGAAAACTAATGCACAAATTTGTGAACTATATCATCTTTCATAAGTTGTGAAAATTTTAAAAAGTTAAGACGTAATTTGAAACGCAAGGAGCATTTTAGGTAACAATGGAAAGGATAAATTTACGAACTGAGAAAAGCGCATTTTAAACATTTATTTGAATAAAATAAAAAACTAATTCAGTAATTATTAATCAAAATGACAAAATTTTTGACAGAATTATTCTGTGTAATATAAGGACTATTATTGTTATGCAGAATCACAATTTTAATTTTTGACTTAAATTTGACATTGTGAAAGTCCACCATCTCTTTAAAGATATTATTTAGAAAAACCTGTTGTTTTCATTGCAATTTTGAAGTTAAAAGAACAGTGTAATTTACACAATTTATATATTAGTGAAGCGAAAATATTTAAAAAACATATGAGATGTTTAATTGCTACTAAGATTCAAACCGAGAAGCAATATCATTGTATTTATTTGTGAAACAAATTTTAAAAATGTAAGCTAGTTATGTGGCAATAATCAGCCTTAGAGAAATTTATAAGAAAATGCTAAAACTTGTACATTTCTTAGAAAAAAATTACAAGATATCGATAAAAAGATTTTATACAAAATTATCTGTATAAATTGCCTCAAATTCTGAGGATAAACGTTTGTACGTGTTAAAAAACGGAAAGACAACTTAATATAAAATTAAATTTTATTTCAAAAATGAAATATACTAACGATAAATTACAATTTTTCAAATTATTAATGTAAATGTACAACAAAAAATGTTGTTTTACAAAAATCTCAAAAACAAAGATTGTAATAGTAAAAACGTAGAAACAAAATACATAGAGAATTTACTGTGAATTTTGGACATCATGGAACTGCTGCACCAGAAACTGCGTAACAGCCCAACTGTTCAGAATTTGATGTCACTAATTTTACTTCAATCCAAAAACTTCCCTAAAAAGAAAAACAAGCACATTCAAAAAATTATGTATAAAAAAAAATTGCATATTCGATTTTTTTTAATAGTGTATAATTTATTCCATCTGATCAAAAATCACGCGAAATATTCTTTTTCTTTCGTTGGTTGAACAAACAGGAACTGACTTATAATTCCAAAAATTAAGAAATGATTTTTATTTTTAGAATCTACTTTTGTGATAATTTTACGAATACCTATCAATTTTTAATCAAAGAAATTATCCCAATTTTATTGTTAAAAGATGTAAACCCAGGTAACCACCCAATCTTTTCAGTACATTGGAGAGGCTTAATTTTCGAATGACATGTATCCTTGATTTTGGCCATTTCGAAGTCTGCCATCTTATTAATGATAAATTTGTATAATAATTTGATGACGAGATCGACACATGAACTGGCACCCTTTTCTTTACAACCATTCCATGTGAAGGCTTGAAGCAATGAGATTTTTATCTTCACGATGACGTTTATAATTACTACGAGCCCCTTGTATGGGTATTTCACGATGCTTAGGGATTGCAATATAGAACCAAAAGTTCAATACCAGTATTCGGTATTTTTTACATCTTAATACCGGTAGTAGAAATTTTAGAAAAAGAAAGAAAACACAGGTGTTTCTTTGTTTTATTTGCCAGTTTTATTAGAGAGTGTAAATATCACTATAAGTAATTTTAACTTATAAATTGTAACAGTATATAAATAATCACAAAAAAGTAAAGGAACATCTTATTTATTTAAACCACAAAAAAAAGAGGGTGAACTTTTGACCGCACGAAAGAAGTGATAACTGCAAATTTTGTAATGTTATTTAAAGTATTAGTTCGGGGAGTAAAAAACAATGGGATACAGTAGTATTGTCCTATAAAATTATTTATTCATAAGTCTGTACTCATAAAGTAATATTTTTGAGCTAGATATACAATCATGTTTGCGAATTAGTTGTATTCTAAGAAGGAAACAATAGGTTTATGGTAGCTGGAATAGGTTATGAACACTTTAGAAACAAAATTTTATTTATAAATATCTACAAAATAAACTTCGTTAAGCATTGTTCCGTACTTCCTTGTGCTTTCGTTTGGTTCATTTGACATAATTAAATTGAATTTTGATTTTAAAAAATCAACTAAAGATTTTGATTTGTCTTTTAAAAAATTCACTTTAAAATTCCCACTTAAAATCTTAGGTAATTTGTTCAGAAGACCTGAGCTGGCTTTGAATTTTGTTTGTAATTTAACAATATTCAATTATATGCATGAGAATTAATATAAACAAAGGGATAGTAAGACAGGTAGTTGTGTGTGTGTGTGTGATTAGGAAGAGAGTAATCTAGGTCAAAACCTTTAAAAGGGGATTTAATCAGACGGTTTATATCACATAATCTCTAGCTTATACTCGCTCTTTTGTCATCGTATGGCATTTTTGTACAAATATATTCGGTGCTGCTGCCAGGTAAGTATTCTTAATTAAATTTTGTTTTCTTGTATTTAAATTATTTAATGTAACTTTTTCTTAATACCTATAAACTTAATTTTGTTAATTTAAATTTTTAATTGTTTTAATTTTCTTTTTAGACTCAAAGTATATTTAAGTAATGTGATTAATTGAACTATTTGTTCATTGGTATTCTGATTTGCTAACAAAAATAGATTTTTTATTCTTAAATTCACTGCAATATTGCTAATGATAATTGTACTATTTACTTAGTTCTATAAAAATTTATCCTTTTTCTACATTTGTTTAATTTTAGTGTAGGGTTTCTCTCTCTCTTTCTAAACCTATGTTTTATAAATGTTACACGTTTCATTTTCATGTTTCAACTAGGATTACAAAGAACCCCGCATTCATTTTTCTAGCAAGAGGTGACGAGGGGGGCGGACCAACTTAGATCGAAGCTAGGATGTTTACTTTTACGGCGTACTGGTAGGGTGACAAACGGACAAACTACCAAGTTTCAGAATGGCGGGGAAGGGGGGAAACGTCCCTCCTTTTCTTTTTAGCGGTGTGTATGTCGCGGACGACCTTGTACGAGCAAGATTTCCGACTCGAGACGAAAAAAGCCGATGGCCTACACACCCGAGCGTGACGTTCATACAAGTGCATTCTCCAGCAAAACATGCCAATATAAGTTATCACTTCAAAAGTGTAAATATCACTATTCAGTATGTGGTGAAAATACAAATTTTTGAAATGTGATCTTAAAAAACATAATGCATCAATTGTACTGTCATTAAGCTTGGAATGTAATTTTGTGCAAAAATTACCAGCTGCCGAAAACGCTCTTTCGGCATGTCTGCTACTTGGTGGTACTATTAACAATGCGCCATATACTTTTTTCAAGTACACTGATGAGCCAAAAAAAACTGATACAAACATGCGTATGTAAATAAAGAGGTATGGAACCAATCAGATTATGGCGCTGTGGTCGGAAAAACCTATATAAGATAACGAGTGTCTGGCACAGTTGTTAGATAGGTTACTGCTGCTACAATGACAGGTTATCAAGATTTAAGTGAGTTTGAACGTGGTGTTATATTAGGTGCACGAGAGATGGGACGTAGCATCAACGAACGATGAAATATGGATTTTCACGTACGACCATTTCAAAAGTGTACTATGAATATCGGGAATCCGGAAAAACATCAAATCTACGACATCGTTACCCCCGAAAAAGATCATGCAAGAACGGGACCAACGACGACTGACGAGAATCAATAAGCGTGACAGACGTGCAACCCTTCCGCAAATTGCTGCACGTTTTAATACTAGGCCATCAACAAATGTCACCGCGTGAATCGTTCAATAAAACGTCATTGATATGGGCTATCGGAGCAGAAGGTCCACTAGTGTACCCTTGTTGACTGCACGACACAAAGCTTTACGCAACGCCTGGGCCCGTCAACACCGTCATTGGACTGTAGATGACTAGAAACACGTTGCCTGGTTGGACGAGTCTCGTTTGAATCGAGCTGATGGATATGTACGGTTATGGACACAACCTCATGAATCCACGGACCCTCTCTCTACATATCAAAAGGGGACTATTCAAGCTGATGGAGGCTCTCTAATAATAAGACTCTCAAGCTGGTGGGCGTGTGCAGTTGGCGTGATATGGGACCCCTGATACGTGTAGATATTACTCTGACAGGTGACATGTACGTAAGCATCCTGTCTAATCGCCTGCACCCACTCATGTTCATTGTTCATTCCGACGGGTCATTTTAGCAGGACAATGCGACACAGAATTGCTACATATTGGTTCCAGGGGCACTCTTCTAAATTTAAACACTTCCGCTGGCTACTAAATTCCCCAGACATGAACATTATTGAACATAACTGAGATGCCTTGCAACGTGCCTTTCAGAAGAGATCTCCACTAACTCCTAATGATTTATGGACAGCCCCGCAGGATTCATGGCGTCAATTACCTCCAGCACTACTTCAGACATGAATCGAATCCCTTCCAGATCGCGTTGTAGCACTTCAGCGTGCTCGTGGGGGCCCTACACGATACTAGGCAGGTGTACTAAATTTTTTGGCTCTTCAGTGTATTTACCTCTAAATTCCTCATCTTCAAATAAATCGATTTCTCGTCGGATGGTTTTGAATATAGCTGATTTCTGTATTGTATTTTAGTTTGTTGAAATTTTCTTTAGCTATTGCTAATTCTAATTTTTGTTCAAGCGACAATTCCTTTTCACTATCAACATTACTGTCATTATCATCTTCGATAACTGTCTTTTGAATGTGAGTAGGTTTGAGGGTAAAAAACTTTAAGAAAATTTGCTATAAGCTTGATCAAATTTCAATTCATTAGTTTCTTACTTTCCTTTCCATTTTCATTTTTAAAATCAGTATAATTATTTAAATACGTAAGACATTTTCTATTTCAGTATGCCTTTCTTCTGGGCCGTTTTTCAATGTATTACATAATTCTTCAGATAGAAATGTGCGTTGTTCTTTCAGTGACTGCAGCATGAAATTTATTGTTGCATTAGCTGTTAATAAATTAGAACCTCTCCTACACAAAAACAAATACGTATACTATTTTATGTGTTGGCGACATATAGAGGAGACAAGTTAAAAAATTTCTGGTAAATACCAAAAAAACGGTACTTAAACTTGTGAATACCGGTGTTACAAAATTGTACAAATAGCTCAAAATATCGGTATCCCGGTATTGCAATCCCTAATGATGCTATACGACTATAGGATATTTTTTAAGTTATTGTTATCTAAGTTCTAGCATTAAGTTTTCGATTGTATTGAAAGACATTTTTATAATCCTCGTCTTAAAAAGGACAGGATTTGAATTTCTAGAACAGAAGTATAATTTTCTTTTACGCCCCAAAAGTCGATGTCCGTAAAACCCGTTCTTTGAAGATCTCTTCTTAACATGCTTCCCAAATTTCATGTCTGATAATTCAAAAATTAGAGTTTTATATACCTTCCGAAACCACTCTTGGGAGCCAACTACCTCAAAACCCGTTCTTAACGGATCTATATTCGTCAAAAAAAAAAAAAAAAAAAAAGAAACACGCTAACCAACTTCAACACTGTAGGTCTTATAGTTCTGGAGATTTCGTGATGATTGAGTGAATAGATGTTTCTTATATCTTGTTGATGTGTCCTTTACGAAGGGAAAGTTGCGATAGCCTTAGACATGTTGGACTTCTTTACGATAGATGGCGACACCACCTTATCTCCTCCTCAATTTAAACATGGATCTGGAGGGGAGGACATATTCTCCAGCCCCCTGCACCCGTAGTTTCTACTGCGACCTCCCCCAAGACTTTCGGATCCCCTGATTTAACGAGCACGTACTCCGAGTGTACTCGGAAGGTATTTGGTGGAATCGGAGATTGAAACCAAACCCTCGGGTTTGGAGTCAGATGCTCTAAACACTGACTAAAGTTTGATTCTAATCAATGGGCACGGAAACAAATTAAAACCATGAGGTCTAAATTTTAAATATTAAAGTTTATTTTAAAGGAAAAACATATAAAGAAAAACATTCAGTACACAATTAGCAGCACTCGGACATAACTTCCCTCCTTCGTACCCAAAGAAAGAATGAATTATTTTCCAACCCCCAAAGGGGGAAGGGGACATTCATTCCCTTTTCGGCTGGCATTCCCTTGAGCAGGTGGTCTTGGACCCTTCAACACTATCTCAAAGGGGGTAGACTGATCATCCCCCTTAGCAGGTGGTAATGCACCTTTCCACTCCTACACCTCCTCCCTTAAAAAGCTCATCTGTCATTCCAGGACGATGCAGCTGAAAAGAAACTATAAAAAACACATGCTAACATACATGGCAAGAAGCGAGATAACGAGAGAAATATTTTTTCCAGGTGTCACGTGAAAAGAGCTTTTGCTAATACAACTTCCACATAGTTTTGCAAATCACAGGAATGTGCTAGAAAATTAATATCCATACAAGGTACAACCACAAGTAATACTCAAAAATATTAAAATATAAAAAGACAAGTTACTAAAAATATAGCACAAAATCTAAATTAATTATACAACATATATTAGCAAAGCATATTTAGAAGCCAAAGTTTTAATCTTTAGCAGTTTTTAGAAATTATGGTACAGAAACGTTAAGTAATAATTAGCTTTAATCTCATCTAATTAACAGGAGTATGCAACTTGGATAATGCATTACTTCCACATACTTGAGCCTCCAACCAAACGTTAATTTCTATATTGTAACAGGTTTAAGCATTCAAAAAAAATTTGTTTTCTTTTTCTTCCAATTTCTAAGTAGAATTAAAGTAAGAAAAATCATTCTCAATCCCAAAAGCGACAAAAGGCAACCAATACATGTTATTGTCCATAAAATATCCACGCGAACCTTAAGTATTTCCAATCCTGCTTTCAAATCCAAATTAACAATACCTGTTATGAGATCACGACAACATTACACCAGGGTTGAGTTAATAAATTTAGAAATACATTCCTTATGGGCCGATCATGCCTATTACTATACAAGATTCCATTTTTAAATACACAAGTTAAGGCAACCTCACTCTTTGCAACATTGACATCTGGAATAATACACATTATTTTCACAAGCGAATCTATACCCCATATTGGCGTTGTTCCCATAGCAGTGGTTCACAAACTTTCACTACAGGCGACCCAATTTTCAATCATAATTTTTATCGCACCCCCCTAAAAATAATAATGTATTGAATGCAATAATAATGCACTTTGGAGCTAAAGCTATAATATGATCATAATTATAAACCGTACAAATTAACAAGATAAGTATTGAAATTTGTATTTGTTACTTTTAAGTAATATATATTTTTTTTAACTTTTTAGTTCGATTCACTAAAAGCGAGTTTTTTGTTTGTTTTAAAACTATAATTTATTTTATAGTTATTTTTACTATACACGATAAAAATCAGAAATCCAGTGAATAATTTAACTAAGAGAAAATATACTTACCTACTTTCAAGAACTTTTCAATTTTTCTTTGAATATTTGAGACAAAATCCAATAAAACTACGGAAAATGTTGCAAATGTGCGTGTCCTTAATAAAGGACGTAAATCACAGACACTTTTCGTAACACAGGAACGTTATTTTCCACAGCAAAACTGTCATATTTTGTTCACTTTTTTGTAGTTTTCTATAGTTTGATGATATATCTACAAATAGTATTTTGAACTTTTTCTTCCTTATGTCTTTTTAACAAGGCGAAATGCTACATTATGGCTTCATAGTTTTCTTCATAGAGATCTTTAGGCAGCATTTTAAAATTTCAAATCAACTCAAACGTTTCATGTCTAACACTTTTCTGATATTTACTTTCGTTATCTTGATTAATATGCATTATTTCAGTAGGTTCTTCAATAGCTTGATCAGTTTCAACTTCTTTCAATAGGAATCACAGATGCCCATTTTTTTAAATTTTCTGCTCATTTACATTTATAAACCATAATAAGTCGCCCAAAACTGCAATCAAAACCACAAAATTGTACATGGGGAAAGTGTAGCATGTGTTCTAAGCAATAATTATGTAAAACGTTTTTCATTATGCATTATATGTTTCAAATTACTCAAAAATAAATCTTGGCCAAATAATTCTTCAAAGTGCTCAATATACTTATCCATATATCAAAAAACTCTTTCACATGGAAAAAGGCGAAACAGAATTATATTATTTACAACTTCCTAAAAAAACGACGGAGATAACCATACCAGTAAGTTCGAAGGTCAACTAAAGTAATATTTTAGGTTAAAAGAGACGTAATAAAAAAATCTCTCATCGTGGGATTACAGCAAAGCAAACAAAATATTTTTTTAATTTGGTTATAGGATCAAAGATGGCTAATGAGCGTTTGAAGTGGAATCTTTTATTTTTGATGATCACCAGATGATAAAAATAAATTATATCAGTGTAAATGTGTATTTTTTATTATGTCAGGAAGTATTTTGTTTTACTTCATTCCAAAAAATTATTATTTAATCCTTTTATTTTCAATATGCTCGCGGCCCCCTCACAGGGTTACCGCGCCCCCCCCAGGGAGGCGCGCCTCGCAGTTTGAGAAACACTGCCCCATAGTACTAACAACCCTTACACCATCGACAAAACTAAGGGGTTTTTCGAATGATTATGAAGTCAGTAATATTTCCTAGTAGCTTTAGCGTATTTGTGATATTAGGCAAAATTGCACTAATTCCAAAGGTTTGAAACTGATTATTCACATGTTTGTCACTGTCGTTTAAAAATGTGATTACGTTAGATTTCCAGTATTGTGCAACACTTCCAAAGTTATTCTCAGAATCCAATGAATCAGCAGAAAGAGCAACCTTTCTCTTGCTTTAATGGACACCTTGTCCATTTGTTTGGACATTTGATGCATTACTTTCCAACAAAACCAAATTTTCATTTGGAGCATTCGATAAAGACTGTGTGTAAGTCTCAGGGCGTAGATCGATGACCACTTCTTGGCTGCAAACTGATTTTGAATCTGTTGAATTAATAATTCCTTCTTCCTTTGAAGTTTCTCGAAGTATAGCAGGATTGCGAATCAATTGCGAGTTTTCTATTAATCCTACATAATCAGAGGAACAGATTAACATGTCGTTAACCAAATTTTTAGAGACAGGCACAACACCATATCTCAGGTCATTCAATTCCATGTTGGAACCTTTCAATTCACCAATTTCACGCTCCCAAAATGCAGACGTTATTTGAATTGACCCTCTATTATCAATGCTTCGTCCTTCGACAACACCTGCTTTTACCACAGGCATCTGGGCACCTGTATCTATGACAGCATTCACCATTTCTTGCTCACCCTTGACCTTGACGTGAACAACCCTTAATCGTCCATTCCCTTTTCTTCCTTGATAGGAGTAGTTACTGGTATCGTAGCTTCAGCCATCAACACAGCAGGAGATGTTTCCCTCAGACGTTCCTTGGCCCTCCCGTTACTAATTCGATAATTTGAAGATGTCTTCTTAGGATCTTCTGCACAACTCGTCCGCCTAACATTTGACCAAATACTTTCGATCTCTAACCACAGTTTATGCAATTCTGATTCCAAGCGCAGCTGTTCGATTGCGTTCTGCCTGGCGATTTTTTCCTCTGTTTCCCTTTCAACACGTTCCTCTGAAATAACGGATAAATAAGCTTTAAAGAACTTTTCTTCGTAACCTTTACTGCCGATTATGATATTTTTTAAATCTATAACCGTCTTTTTATCTGATACCCTCAGACCCAAATCCTCAGCTAACAAAATTATATCCTGCTTTTCAGCTTTCTCCAAAAATGCCATTTGAATTTTTTTTCTCAATATACCGAAACCAAACAAATAATGAAATGAAAATAACACTAAAAGGGATTGCAAAAATTAAATACCACAAATATATCTTTGATTAAAACAGACAACGATAAGCATCCGCTATACTAACACAACACTCAATGAATTAGAAGGAATTCAAAATAAATGGTCATATATTTCACAATGTATCAAGTGTACATAAATACTCTAATAAAACAATTACTTAATAAATTACCGATCATATCACTTAATAATCTCACTTCATATATTACTGATACACAATAATCACTTAAAATATTACCGATACGCACAACTTAATCTATTCTTGGCTGGAATAATAGAACACTACAAAATATATTCGGTAGTTTTTCTCCAATTTGAACTGATAATATTTTTTTTGTTCACATAAAACCAAAAAATACTATGCGTACATAAACACAAAATAGTTTCATTGACATGAAATAAGTATTATTCTTTAGCATTAATTTTTCAATAAACCCAATTGCTATTCACTGACGTGAATTTATTATTGTGCATTACAAAAAAAAAAAAAAACATAAAAAAATACAATCTTTCCCCGTTAATTTTCAATTACACAAACTGGTTCCCCTAACTAGTATATTTTACCGATATAATTTGCATCAAAATAACTCTTTAACATGAATCTTTCGATAAAACACAATCGTTATTCACTGACGTGAATATATTACGGTACATTAAAAGAAAATGTTAATAAATTTATATATAGTACGTCAAGAGAAAAACATACTATCTTTTCATATTAATTTTCAATTGCACAAACTGTTTCAATAACTTGTACATTTTACAGATATATATTGCGTAATGCATCAAAATATGAATACAATTAACAAGTTATACGTATTAAATTACGGCAACTTGGAATATACAGCTTAACGAGTTTTCTAAAATACTCATAACATACAATAAGTAATCTTAATAGTTACTTATCAACAACAATCTTATATAAAACTGTATTAAAAAAGTGCTAAATATGTGATGTTCCTCCCCTTGGAATTACTTCCTTTGAATTATCAGCGTGAGCTAGAGGTGTAGGGTTTGCGAAAGAACTCGGATCAAACATTATCTTAATATGACTTTATTAAGATATTCAACTTAAACTTTTTGAACAAATATAATATAAATACTTAATGAGAGAATCTACGATGACGCAATACGCAACACACTATATAATTCAGACCAATCTCAATAATTGTGTGAATCACCTAATCTTCAAATATAATAATAAGTAAACAATCCTACCTTATATTATTCTGTAATAAACTTGTTTTTATTTACAATGGTATGTAGCTTTATGTTTAACTTCTAATCGATCACCAATATGTTTATCCACGACACGTAGAACTTGAATCTTTGAACGACGAACTTCAATAATCATCCACTACCACAACGCACGTCAATTGTCTAACATTCATTTACACTACCATTACATTGCCATTACGCTTACTCTAAGATCCTATATTTATCCTATATTATTTGCATCTCTTCACTTCTCGTTTCTTGGATTTGGTTGGAAAAGAGTTGCCATTAATTCAGGCCCAAAGAACCCAAAGGACTTGTTAAAGAAAAGACGCGTAAGACGTCACAAATACACTTATAAATCAGGAAGCAATGTTTGTCCGAATGTAACACAAATATCCTGAATGCAGGAATAAACAATCACAGTGTTTTTCTGACATGATAACTGATGTTCTGATCCTTACTAGCAAAAGTAATAAATTATATACTAGTGTATAATAATTTCAAATTGAACTGGGGTTCCAAAAATCTTACAATTGCATGGATATGCAATGAAATAAATAGAGGAGTAAGCGATTTTTAAGTTTTCTGGTTTTTAGAGAACTGACGTTCTAAAACTCTTTCCATTGATATGGAACAAGAAATAATAAAAAAATATACTGATGTATAATAATTAAAAATGAACTAGCGTTCAAAAATTTACAACTGCATGAATATGCAAAGCAAAAAAAACGTACACTGACGTATACAAAAATAAAATCAAAACTCTCTCTTAATAAAATGGATGTTAAACAGTATAATTTTAGAAATTTCTCTTGTGTTACATTACAGGGAGTTGCAAGCAAAAACTCTTACCTGATTCATTTCCTAGCGGGAATCCAAAAACTCGAAATTTACGGTTCTAATATTCCTGTGGAATTTGCGCCACTAAGGCTCCATTACTATCGGCTGCGCCACTAAAGTTTGATTCTAATCAATGGGCATGGAAACAAATTCAAACCATGAAGTCTAAATTTTAAATATTATAGTTTATTTTAAAGGAAAAACATTTAAAGAAAAACACTCAGTACACAATTAGCAACACTCGGACATGACTTCCCTCCTTCGTACCCAAAGACAGAATGAATTCTTTTCTAACCCCCAAAGGGGGAAGGGGATATTCATCCCCTTTTCGGCTGGCACTCCCTTGAGTAGGTGGTCTTGGACCATTCGACTCTATCTCAAAGGGGTGGGGAACTGACCATCCGCCTTAGCAGGTGGTAATGGGACCTTTCCACTCGTACACACTGCCATATACTCTTATATATAAAGAGAAAAAGGGAGATGCATTTAATAGCAAAAATGGTTAAAATTTGGCAAGGAGCCAACCCGCGGCACGCGTGCCACAGTGGAGTTGTAACAATGGCCCACTAAAACTTTCTGAGAAAATAAAAATGCAAAAAGAAAGTAATATATAACCATTTTTTATAATTTTATTAAAATAGAGAATAATTTTAGGTTTTTTTAGATTTGGTTTAATTTCTTAATAAATATCATCATAAAAAAGGTGTGATTTAATTAAACCATTTTTACAAAAAGTGAGAAAAATGTGTCCGTAGAAAGCAAGATAATCTTACCGAAGCAAACCACCTGGCCACTTTGCCCAAAAATGGAAGGGGCGTGACAATATTTTCGGCTCTAAAAACCTGAGATTGGATTGGACAACCACATTTGCTTCCACTCCTGGTGAAGGGGCAATGATCATCAGAAAACCCATTGAATAGCTTACAATGGTCCATGTCACTAAAAAAAGTATTAGTCAATTAAATAAGAATAGCAATAAAAAGTGCAAAAAGGATTCACTCTTAGATCACCTATTAGTGTTTGTTGGTATCATATAGCACGTGGACAATTACATCACCTAATATCTTAATCATTTTAAATATATATATATATAGGCTTGTAAATATTTTTTACCACCCGCTTTGCTGGGTGTTTCATAATATTGTGCAAAATATAAACTGTTTATGCACATATACACTAAAGAGCCAAAAAAAAAACTGGTACACGAGTTTCGTGTAGGATCTCCACGAGCACGCAGAAATTCCGCGACACGACGTGCCATGGATTCAATTAACAGTAGTCGGTAGCCCCTATACCGACAATGTTGAATTGAGCCATTTTAGGAACCAGTTTCTCAGAAATAGTTAAATATAAAAACTTCAAATTTTGGCTGTATAATAATTAAGCTGTTTTATTTGAATAATGGTAAAATATTTCAAATATATTGTTTACTTTTTTCAAAAAAATTCATCGTAAAAGTATCGCTTTGAAATATGTGAAAATTGTCATTTTTTTTTACGTTAACTGCTTCTGAGCAAAATATTTTAGGAAAATCTCCAAGAAAGTAGCTCCATTATATATAGTTACATATTATTTATGTGCAGTAAAAATTGCAAGTAGTTTCATTCATTATTTTCTGTGAAAAAGATACACGCACTTTGAAAACAATCATTTTGAGATAATTGCATTTTAAGTGTAAAAAGGCACTTAATTACAAAAATAATGAATTACAATATGTATTTGCCCTATTTTATTTAAGATTAGTATCTTCTTAATTTTTTAAACATAAAATATGAAACAAAAAAGCCTTAAAATGTTCAGAAATTACATACATAGTAATTTTCAGTTTTTGTTCAACGAAATTTTTTTTAGCATCTTGCATCAATTTTCAAAAATTATGTATCAATCTGTGAAGAACTTTTAACTTCGATGCATTATAAATATCAAATTTGACCTTATAACATCATAAATATAATGTAAACATGTATCAATATGTAAAAGTCATGATTTGGGAATACGTGATTTTACGACGTTAGAAAAATTTAATTATGGGTTTGTATATGTTTCCATGCAAACACAATTTCTAAAAGTTTCAAAATTCAAAATTTTCTCTAAACTGTACAAAGGATTTCTAAAAAAGTCAAAAATAAAACTGTTTTTATGTTTTAAATATGAAATTGGTGTATTTTTATGCATGTAACAAACTTCTCGCAACGACAAAAAGCATTAAAGATCTGAGTTGTTGTTAGTTACCTATTATTGAAAAACTTTTAAATTATTAAAGCTTAAAAACTTGTCTGAACAATAAATAAACATTAATATTTGCAATGAAGTGAAATATTTAAAATATATTGTTTAGTTTTCTCAAAAACATGCAACATATAAATATCACTATGAATTTTTTAAACAAATTGACATTTTTTGTCACGATATATGGACTCCAGTCAAATATTTTGGGAAAATCCCCCAAAACTCATATGCATATATATAGTTACATATAAGTAAATTAAGGGGGAAAATTCATTACATTTACACATTATATTCTGAGAAAAACAGGAATACTGTTTTAAAAACACCATTTTTGAGAAAATTGAATTTTCAATATAAAGTGCCACTTTATCACAGCAATAATGAATTACAACATGTATTTGTCCCATTTTATTAAACATTACAACCGCAATTGCCAGATTGAGAACTGAACATGTTAAGGGCATGAAGATTCACCCATACAAGACAAGATCATATGTTTAATGCAAACACTGCCCAGATCTTCAACTAACGCCCAATCACATCTTGGAATGCCCAACCGTCGCAACAAAGTTACTAAAAATGGGAATGGTCCCTCTGAGGGACTCTTTGCGGGAAATCCTGTACAGCCCTGATGCTCCTAGAATAGCAGAGGCAGAGATCAAGACTTTCGACGGAATTTAGTGATATCTACTGCATTTATTCATCGACACGAGCACAACAACAACAAGATATTTTACAATACTTCTCTTTGTATACGTACAAAGTATGCTATAGTACACACACAAGCTTTTATTTAACTTGCAATGTAAAACGTTCGGATGGAATCTTGCAACTCAATTTTGAAGCTGATGTCCTCAAACGATTGAGCTGAAATTTTGTATACACGTTTAGTTTCGATGACAATGCATGTTTTGACCAATTATATACCGATATCGCAATTAGTTCAAAAGATATTAATTAAGGTATTTTGTTCGAGTGGAATCTTGCAAATCAATTTTGAAATTGATGACTCTCAACTGATTGAGCTGAAATTTGATGTTCACGTTTAGTTTGGATGGCAATGCATGTTTGGACCATTTTTATATTCCGATATCACAATTAGTTAAAAAAGTTATTAGATCAAGTAATTTGTTCGGATGGAATCTTGTAACTCAATTTTAAAACTGATGTCTTTAACTGATTGAGCTGAAATTTGGTATACTCATTTAGAGAGAGTTTGGATGACAATGCATGTTTAGACCATTTATATTCCAATATCGCAATCAGTTAAAAAGTTATTAGATTAAGTAATTTGTTCGAGTGGAATCTTGAAACTCAATTTTGAAGCTGGTGTCTTCAACCGGTTAAGTTGAAATTAGATATACACGTTTAGTTTGGATGACAATGCATGACTGGACCATATTTATATTCCGATATCGAACTAATTCAGTGCTTCTCAAACTTTCAATACTGGCGCCCCCCTTTTCAATCACAATTTTTATCGCGCCCCCCTTACACATTATTAATGTACTGAATGCAATAATAATGCACTTTGACGCTAAAGCTACAATACGCGATCTTAATTATAAACCATACAAATTAATAACATAAGTATTAAATTTTGTATACGTTACTTTAAACAAAAAGAATTAAGTAATAGGATAATTATTGTGTTATTTTTCCTTTCTCTAATTTTTAAATTGAACATATTGCAAAACGCGGTTGCTGCTTAGTAGACAAGACAAAATATACATATCAGCTAAATATAGAAAAAGAACTTAGAAGGTCAATTTCTAATCATAAGCATTCCTTATAAAAACTTTGCTTTGCAAGACAAGCCCATGGAAGTCGTTAATACTTATTAAACTTATTCTTCATTTAATATTAATTAATTAGTTATAAAATACTCTGTGCAGCACTGATACATTAAAAGTATACCGGCTGAAGTGCCCGCTCTTTGCATGAGTTCATTTATAAGAAAATAAAACATTATTGATATAATAGCTGAAATGTAAGGAGAGTAAAGCCAAGTGCGCGACAATGTTTACAAAAACGTAAAATGAATGCTCAAATTTTCATTAGTTTTAAGTGAATTGAAATTATAAGCCTCACAGAATTAGCATTTATAATTGATGTTAAAGAATGAACAATAATATAAAATTCCGATGAAGAATAATTGTATTATTTTTAATATTTAAAGTGAAAGACTTCAACATGTTTTAACCCGAGAGCAGGCGCGTACTCGATAAGGTCGACCGGGGTTATTAAATCACCCCAATTCTGTTTTTCTTTATGATTATTTTATTGTACACGATACAAATCGCGATTTCAGCGAATAATTTAATTAAAAGAAAGTAAACTTACCTACTTTCAAGGACTTTTCAATTTTTCTTCGGTAACAAATAAACAGTTTTGTCAGAATTAACGATATCGTGTTTTGTGTGTCCCGCGCGAGCACTTCCGGGTAAAAAGTGTATTCATTATGATAATATGCATGTTGCTGCTAAAATCAACTGTGTAAAACGTTTTTCGTTATGCTTTATATGTTTATATGTATCACAAAACTCCTTTACATGGGAAAAGCGCAACAGAGAAGAATACATTACTTACAACTTCCCTAAATGATAAACAAACATAAGAGAGGGGTCATAACTAACTGTACCAATAACTTAGGTCAAACAGGTTATCAGCAAAAACAGATTGCAGCTATAATGTGCAATATTTCAAAAATAATCACAGTGATGAATTTTTTATGTTCCTAAATTTTTTCTATTCTGGGTCTGGGATTTGTTTTTTCTCTGAAAGAACAGTATGTTAGGATTAAAAAGAAAACGTAATAAAAAATTTCTCATCATAGAATTACAGCAAATCAAATAAAAGTTTTTTTATTTAGTTATAGGATCAAAGATAGCTAATTAGGTATTGAAGACGTTTTTATTTTTGATGAATTAATATCGCGTGCCTATAAATTATATCAGAGTAAAAGTGTATTTTTTATTATGTCTGAACGTATTTTGTTGTAATTCATTTAAGTAAATTAATTATTTTTTTAAATCTTTTATTTTCGATATGCTCGCGCCCCCCTCGGGGGCTTGCCCCACAGTTTGAGAAACACTGAACTAATTACTGTAACGATCTTGTTCAGTTGTTAAGGCGGGCATGTTTACTATACAACAGACGTCGAGCGGGACCGTAGCTAAGATGGTAGAGCGCTCGCTTAGCATGCGAAATGTACGGGGATCGATACCTCGCGCCTCCAATTAATAATTTTTCCTTGTAAAATATATTTGAAGTTAATTTGATTTGTACAGCGAGATATTTTACAATGCTTCTCTTTGTATACGTACAAAGTATGCTATACTACAAGCTTTTATTTAACTTGCAATGTAAAATGTTCGGGTGGAATCTTGCAATTCAATTTTGAAGCTGATGTCTTCAAACGATTGAGCTGAAATTTTTGTATACACGTTTAATTTCGATGAAAATGCATGTTTGGACCATTGATATTCCGATATCGCAATTAGTTAAAAAGATATTAATGAAGGTAATTTGTTCGGGAGGAATCTTGCAAATTAATTTTGAAGTTGATGTCTTTCACTGATTTAGCGGATTTTGGTTTTATAATAGTATTATAGAAAAGGGGATAAAAAGGCGCTTTAATATTTTTTTTCTTTAATTTTGATTTGATCAATGTTGTTTTGGTCTTACAGCGTTTATCCCCCTCACCATTATTCTCTTGTGGCGGCCCAAATGAAATATCTATAACATAAATTTGGCCTGGCGGAAAAAAAGACTGAGCTCTAACCTGTTCAAAATTAACCGACAGATGACCTTGCAAAAATGATGCGTTGAATGAGATGAACAGACTGAGAAACCCGTACAGTGATAACTAAAAAGTAAAAAATACATGTAAAGTAAAAAAACTATTTTAAAAACAAGCTTTTTTTAAATGCTCTAAAAAGAATAAAATAAACTTTTCTTTTAAAACTTTTAATGCTATCAACTTATAACGGCATTACACAATTTATAATATAAAAGTTTGTTGCGAGATTTACCTTTGTAGATAAACAAGCGAATTAAAGAACTTGATGTGATTATTTTTAATTTTTAAAATTTTCAAACTAAGTAAATACGAGTACTTAAATCTCGCGACAAGCTTTTATATCATAAATTGTGTAATGACGTTATAAGTTGATAGCATTAAAAGTTTTCAAAGAAAAGTTTATTTCATTCTTTTTAGAGTATTTAAATAAAAGCCTGTTTTTAAAAAAGTTTTTTTACTTTAAATTCGTTTACGCTTTTAAACATGAAATTTATGTATTTTTATGTATGTAACAAGCTTCTCGCAAAGACAATAAACATCACATTTGATGTGTCATCTCATGCCTTTTTCTCGGAAATTATTAAGCGTAAATACTCAAATTTTTATTGTATATCAATTAGACATTTATATTTATACTGAAGTGAAATTTTTTTAAATATATTAATTAGTTTTTTTTCTAAAACAAACTTTTAGTTGAGCGAGCAAATATGATTATTACGAATTAATTGAAAATTGTCATTTTTTGTTATGATACCTGCTTAAAAATATTTCAAAAATGTCACTTCAGTACAAACAATTGCAGTTAAGAAACAGAATACATTTACACAATTAAAAAAAAACATTTAGAAAACAATTTTTATAAAAAATCTTACCTTGTAAAAGTATCCTATATTAAGTATATTATCTTCATTATGCATTATGCAGTTATAAAATGAAGATTCATTACGTAAATATTTCTCACCTGGTCACAATTATACATCCTAATTTTTTTTCTTTTAACACTACTAAAACACGCGAAGATTTAGTAATCATTAATTAAGTAATTAAAAATTAATTTAAACTAAAGAAAAGACCTAAATTTCAGTAAAACATGCCTACATTTTAAGTATAACATTTACTAAAACCCACATGAAAATCTTAAATTGCCTCCAAAGGTTTTTAGCAAATGTAACAGTGTTGCAGTTATACAATTATCTAAAATTAATTTGAGTATTAAAAATTAAAAATTAATCGAGGCTTTGCAACTTTTCCCCAGTTTTAAAAAGGCAATGTTTAAATATCTATTTGTCAAAATGGGCGTGGTAAATCAACTGATTATTTTTTAAAAATCATTTTAAAATACTTCTAATTCATATAATGGCTTGTATCTTATATCATTGGAAAGGTCTTGATTTGAAGATTTCAGAAATATCAAAAACTCAAAATCGATTTTTAAAAGGGGTTTAGCCTACTGACTGTTCTTAAAGTCTGAAGTAGTGCTGGAGGTAATTGACGCCATGAATCCTGCGGGGCTGTCCATGAATCATTAGGAGTAAGTGGAGGGGAAGGGGAGATCTCTTCAGAACAGCACGTTGCAAGGCATCTTAGATATGTTCAATAATGTTCAAGTCTGGGGAATTTAGTAGTCAGCGGAAGTGTTTAAATTTAGAAGAGTGCCCCTGGAACCAATATTTAGCAATTCTGTGTCGCATTGTCCTGCTAAAATGACCCGTCGGAATGAACAATGAACATGAGTGGGTGCAGGTGATTAGGCAGGATGCTTACGTACATGTCACCTGTCAGAGTAATATCTACACATATCAGGGGTCCCATATCACGCCAACTGCACACGCCCACCAGCTTGAGAGTCTTATTATTAGAGAGCCTCCATCAGCTTGAATAGTCCCCTTTTGATATGTAGAGAGGGTCCGTGGATTCATGAGGTTGTGTCCATAACCGTACACATCCATCAGCTCGATTCAAACGAGACTCGTCCAACCAGGCAACGTGTTTCTAGTCATCTACAGTCCAATGACGGTGTTGACGGGCCCAGGCGTTGCGTAAAGCTTTGTGTCGTGCAGTCAACAAGGGTACACTAGTGGACCTTCTGCTCCGATAGCCCATATCAATGACGTTTTATTGAACGATTCACGCGGTGACATTTGTTGATGGCCTAGTATTAAAACGTGCAGCAATTTGCGGAAGGGTTGCACGTCTGTCACGCTTATTGATTCTCGTCAGTCGTCGTTGGTCCCGTTCTTGCATGATCTTTTTCCGGGCGTAACGATGTCGTAGATCTGATGTTTTTCCGGATTCCCGATATTCATAGTACACTTTTGAAACGGTCGTACGTGAAAATCCATATTTCATCGTTCGTTGATGCTATGTCCCATCTCTCGTGCACCTAATATAACACCACGTTCAAACTCACTTAAATCTTGATAACCTGTCATTGTAGCAGCAGTAACCTATCTAACAACTGTGCCAGACACTCGTTATCTTATATAGGTTTTTCCGACCACAGCGCCATAATCTGATTGGTTCCATACCTCTTTATTTGCATACGCATGCCTGTACCAGTTTTTTTTTTTTTTTGGGGGGGGGGTCTTCAGTGTATTATTGATATCTAAGTCCTGGGATTAAGCACTCAATGGTATTAAAAAAGTTCTTATAACTCTCACCTCTGGACTTAAAAAATGAATAGGACTTCTACAAAATGATTTTTAAAATTGAATTATCTTTTTTGCTCTCTCAGGTGGAGTTTCGCAAAACCCGCTTTTAGTGGATCTTTACTCAATAAAATAAGTATGTATGCCAAATTTCAAGCCTATATTTAAATATAATAGTTCAAGAGTGAAAATTTATTTTATCAATAAGTCCCGTAATTCCATGTGAGAGTCCATTTCTGTGAGTCCTGTTCCTAACACATCTCTACTTAACAAAGGAACACGCATATCAAATTTTGTTACTGTAGATTTAGTAGTTCGAAAAAAGGAGTTTTTTTCTCAATACACCCCAGTAACTTTTTGCTCCCTCCCATAATAGTCAATTTCCGTAAGATCTGCTTTTAAAATATCTCTATTCAACAAAGGAAACATGCTTACCTAATTTCAAGTCTGTAGGTTTCTTTTTTTTTAAAACGGAATTATTTATCTGTCTCTTTTAACGCCCTTTGTGGGTCGATTTTCACAAAATCCGTTTTTAGCGGATCTCAACTCCATGTAAGGAACATTCCTACTAAATTTCAAGTTTGTATGTCTAATAGTTTTCAGTGATATTCGGAGAGAATTAATGAGTAGTTTATTATATAGATAGATAAGAAACAATTTTTCTTTATGTAAATATCCGAAAAAGCTAACTGAGAAGAATTATAGCCCCAATACTACTGTTAAATTTTCCTTTATTATTCAAAACATGATAATAGAAAAAATAAATGTGTCTGCATAACATAATTGAAAATAACATTTTAATTTAATTGTAACGATTATCAACCACAAACATTATATTGACAACTTCCTCATATCATTTTTCAAATCCTACTATTAGTTCACATTCTCCCTATACATATATATATATATATATATACAGTGGCGCACACAGGAATTTTCAAGAGGGGGTCCGGGGTCGAAAAGTTCACCATTCTTCTATCATGCTCCTTTTGATTTTGTCGAGTTTCGGGAACAAAACACAGTAAAAAACTAATTATTGAATAAATAATTAGCATTAATTAATAAAATTAATCATTAATAACAAATACTTAATTAAATTTTACGTACTATGTACTTAGAATTATAATCAATCGGAAAAAAATCAAGGTCTTTGGGGGAGGGTCCGGACCCCAGGACCTCCTTGTGTGCGTCACTGTATATATATATATATATATATATATATATATATATTACTTTCTCTACATTGAATTAAGTTATAATGAGTAATTATTGTTCTCTTTTCTCAATTTCTTTTTACTATTTTATTAGGTTCATCATCCACGTGTTGTATTAGGCTTAACTTTTCAACTTGGCTCCTTTTTTTTTCTATTATGTCGAAAATTTCTGCTGAACGGGGAAGGTTGGATCCACAAAGCATTTCTAATCCTAATTCGTTGGCCTAGTTCAGCGACAGCTTTAGAAATCATAATAGGTCTCCAGTTTAGTCCAAATATTTTTTTGTATCTACATTTGTTGTGTCTGCTGAATTTCAATTTCTTACTTCTTTAGCACTGTAGGTTCTAGCACTTCTTCACTTTTATTTTATTATACTATATATATAGTCTTATTTTCTACAAACGAAAGATAAACATCCATCAATCAAAATCGAAATACACAGAGACAGTAAGAAAACCACACAATGAAGGACACATGAGTAATCAAAATTTTAAAAATGGATGATGCAGTATTATATAAACATTGCTAACTTAGAGGACACGGATTACATATATAAAATAATTTATATAAAAGTGGGTTTGAATATGCCTTGTGGCCAGCCAATCTTCCCACTTATGTTTATAATATACTGGGTGGGCAAAAAGTCCGTGAAAATTTTAAAAATTCATAAAATCCGGAGAAATGAACGAAAAAAAAACCTGTTTGCAGGATCAGCATTAGTATGTCACGGGATTTTTTTAGCTAGAAAAAAAAAATTCGAAAATCATCCGGTAGGTGGTGCTGTTACAAGCGTCTGTGGTGGAAATATGCAAATTAGACGGCTATAAAAACCTTTGCTCTCAATGAATTCACATTCATTTCACCATTACAAACAGTGAATGTGAACAAGGATGCTTAGTGCGCCGGATAAAGCTTTGTTGGTGAAGTTATTTTACATGAGCGAGGAATCAGCGACCATTGCCTTGCGTAAATTCCGAGTTCAGAAAAATGTGAAAAGTGGAAAAGGCCCTTTAACATCTGCAGGTCTCTTAAAGCTTGTTAAACGTTTTGAGGAAACTGGAAAGTTGGAAGATCGAGCACGAGCCGGACGACCATGCTTGAAAGAAGAACGTGCACCCTGCATTGCTGTCGAAATGGAAGCGATTGCGCCCGAAGCAGCTTCAGGGACCAGCAGTGCTCGTGAAGCTGCCAGACGATTGGGCTTACCACCATCATCTGTCCACAATATTCTTCGTCAAATCCTCCAGCTGTACCCGTACAAATTACAATCGTGCCATGAACTTTTGCCAGAAGATACCGCACAGAGGGAAGCATTTGCGAAGTGGGCCTTCTCTAAAATGGAACAGGATCCCACCTGGGTTTTTAACATTTTGTGGACTGATAGAGCTCATTTCTCGCTTCATGGTGACGTTAACAAACATAACTGTCGCATTTGGGCGACCTCTAATCCACGTGAGTACACACAGAAGCCATTGCATTCCCCAAAAGTCACAGCATGGTGTGGTTTCACGGGTTCATTTATCCTAGGACCCTTCTTCTTTGAAACGCAGTGCCCAGTAAATGGATGGATAACGGAAACGGTAAATGTTCAGCGTTATCTAATGCTTCTGCGGGAGACTGTCGTGTCATGTTTAATTCAACGAGGTCAGATTTCGAATGTCACGTTCATGCAGGATGGAGCAACCAGTCACACTGCTAACCCGGTTAAGGCATTCCTGATACAGACGTTCGGGGAAGACAGAATCGTTAGCAGATGCTGCAGGTACCCATGGCTCCTCGGTCTCCAGATTTAACACCGGCAGACTTCTGGTTGTGGGGATATTTGAAATCTCGCGTGTATCTATCCGGTCCATCAAGTCTGTCGGAACTAAAAGATGCGATCCGCAGAGAAGTATCCTCCATACATCCGGACATGTTGCACTCCGCCGTTGCTGGATTTGTCACTCGTCTGGAATGTCTTCTCTCCTGTGGTGGTGGTCATGTGGAACATATTCTGGTGTAATAAAGCTGTGAAAGTTTTCTTTTCATTATTTATGCATTGTTTCTTTGATTTCGTACATCAGCGCCACCTACCGGATGATTTTCAAATTATTTTTTCCAGCTTAAAAAAAATCCCGTGACATACTAATGCTGATCCTGCAAACAGTTTTTTTTTCGTTCATTTCTCCGGATTTTATGAATTTTTAAAAATTTTACGGACTTTTTGCCTACCCTGTATATATACGTTACGGGCAGGTATGAAATACGAGAATTATTTCATACTTTGTCTAGACATTTTATAGAATGACCAAAGCTATGTAGGCAAAGTATGAAAAATGTCATGATAAAACTATTTTATCAATGGCGACATTCCTAAGAAAACAAATGTTATTCTGACAAAATAATGAGAGTACCGTTAGAATATATATATATATATATATATATGTGCGTGCGTGCGTGCATCTGCATGTGCGTGCGCGCGCGCGCGCGCGCGTGTGTGTGTGTGTTATTCAATATATATATATACACGTAAAAATAATGAAAGTTGTGCCACACAAAATTTATGTCTTTTTTGTTACGGAAAACAAAATTTTCCAATAAAAAATAAGTACTTGAAGTTAACCAATTTATTGCAACCTGGTAGGCTTCAATGTCATTTTGAATTACATTTTTCTCGCAAAGACAATTCTTATTTTGGTACTTAGTTTTACACATACATTGGACGAATCCTTGGCTCTTCCATTACAATGAGCAATTGCAACTGACAGAAGAAGAATTTCGCAGTCAGGAATATCTTTAATTCTAATCAAGTCCTCAGGGCATAAAGTAAGTTGCGAATTGGCATATACTTGTTTTGAAATTCATTCAGCAGTTCCCTAGTCAATATAGAAATCATTCTATTGTCCACTCATTACAAGCGCCAATATATTGGCATTCAGAAAAAAAATCACAAATTTCACAATATTTTAAATCATTTTTTTTTCTTCTGACAAGTTTCACAAAGGTGAGCATCCAGTTGAATATATTAACGTATAACATTTTTGTATTTGGTCGAAAATTCTTTCGGAATTCTATCACTTCCCCCGTGTCCAATAGCCAAATGAGTTTCATGAAGTACGTAAAATAACTCAGATTGATTGATTGATTGAATATTAACGTCGCACTGTTCAGCTACACGAGGGCTTAACATAATTTTGAACCGTGGAACCTGAGCTGGCACCCCCCTCTCCTAACTAACACCACACCAACGGGAGGACGTTTCAGCTCTCGACAGATTTAACGTGCATCGCTGCCCTACACGGCGGGTTTTTAGTGGTACCGGGCTCGAACTCGTGACCAGGCAAGCCACGATCCGATACCTATACCACTCGGCTACCACGGCCACGTAAAATAACTCAGAATCCGTGACGTAATACAGTTTAGAAGTACTTCCCGACTTTTTTTATCCCCCGGTCCGATCAACGTTTGATAAATTTACCGCGGCCCGTTGAGGGTGAGACGTTGATAGTTCATATTTTAAATTTTTTTGCTTTAATAATTTAACTGTATTTAAACATGCCTTCAGAATAAAATTCAACAATTGACAAATTTCTTGAGTAGTGCAGAGTGCCACTGAGAATTGTAGCGCGTGACATAGGTTGCCGACTCTGCTACAAACCATGATTCCTTCTCCAACACAACAGCTGGCTCTTCCATTTTCATGCAGCACAGGGAAAAAGCCGATTTTCTGTTGAAGTTTAAGTAAAACTAGCTGCATGGCCCGGCGTTGCACGGGCTTTCTCTACTTTTATAAATTTTCCCTTTCCTTCACAAAATAAGCACTTCTAATACTTTTTTTCAAAATAATTTCCACTCGTCGACCCTTCTCCTCCGCTTAGCCCGGCATTGTTCGGGTTTTTACCAAGTGTATAACTTAAAATTTCCTGTTTCGAAATTTTTTCGCTTCTTTTTTTTTTGTCAGACAGGTTTATTTTCTCCCGGCGTTGCACGAAACATTTTAAATGCATTACATATTGTCATGGAAATTCCCTTTCCCCTCTCGCTATCAGAGCTGTAGAGTAAGTGAACAGTGGGACTTTAATATTCATCCACTCACTCACTGTACCTTTTTAAAAATAGGTGTATGTTGAAAACATTAGAAATTTTTATAATTACAAAATTGAACTCGGGTCCAACAATTAGTAATGAAGCGTGTTAAGCAATTGCACCGTGAAATCGTCGGGAAAAAGAAGTGAAAAGAACTTCAAAATAAAAGGAAGAGTTATTCCTATTGTAAAAATGCTTTATTTGTTACACTGTTAATTTTTTTTCGGGCTTCATTTTTAAGTTAATGCCTTCAAACTTCATATATCGATTGCAAATAACAGTAATTTTTAAACAAAAAGTGTAACAAAAATAATTCGTAAATATTTCTAGCAAAAGGGAAAAAAACCAAAAACACAACTTTTTTTTAAAAAAAAAACCTGTAATTTTAAAGTAATTTTTTCAATCTTTGTACAGACTACGGATAACATCATTCCGCACAAGGAAAAAAGGTTTCGTGGGATTATTTTTATAAATAAAGAAGTTATTAAGTATTTAAAAAAAATTTGAGTATTTTTGAAAAATCGTAAAAAAAAAAAAAAAAAAAGTTTTTGATATTCAATTTTGTCAAATCCAGTGATTTTCAATATTTATAGACTTTTGTAGTGTAACCTTTCATCAAACGTAAAGGGCTGAAAGTGAATGCCTTCAAACTTAACACATCGATTGCAAACAACGGTAATTTTTGAACAAAAAATGAAACAAAAATAATGCTAAAATATTTCTCGTAAAAAGGGAAAAAAACGAAAAACTGTATTAAATATTGAATTAAAATTGTACGCATTTTTTGAAATGTTAGATAACGGGAAAAAAGTTTCATGCAATTATTTTTATAAATGAAGAAATTAAAGAACCTTGAATTTGATAAGTAGTTATTAAATATTTAAAATTTGAGTATTTTTTAAAAATTCGTAAGAAAAAGTTATTGGCATTTTATTTTTTAAATGAGTAACTCTAAAAGATCAAAGAATGAGTTTTTTAAAAATCATTTTCATATAAACCCATCGATATTGATTCATTTTAGAAAAAAACTTAAATTATGTAAAGTATCCTTGTTTTGTAATGAAATAAAAAAACCTCCGAGAGATGAGCCAGTTCATCGTAGCAGTAAGTTATCTGCATTAAAGTGTTTTGTAAAATAATATTATAGAAAAGGTGGAAGACTACAAAAAATTCCCCTTTATCAAGAATCAAAAATATTTTAGTGTATTACCTAGTAAACATATTGTAACTTTAATGATCATAAAATATTATCATGTAAAATAATTTGCTATATCATGTTCATCAAAATTACTGGCCGCTTAATGGCAGAAATCTGACACGCTAAGTTGTGCATAATTGTGTCATTTGTATTAAAAACAAACCCATTTCATCCAATCATTTGATCTGCGATTTGCCCAAGGAAAGGGTTACTCCCTCATATCCATTTAATAATCCTGGAGTCGAATTTTGTGGTCCATTTATAGTTAAATATAAAAATCAACGTAAAGGGATCTTTAATAAAGTATTGTGATGGGCTCACGCATCTTTTCATTAATATGTCCTTTTGGGTTCTTTCGGGACAAAATTAATGGCAACTCTTTTCCAACCAAACCCAAGAAGTGAAGCGTGAAAGAAAGATGCAAATTAGGAAGCTTTTAATTATCAGAAGTTAGAGTCAGTGGGGTAGCAATTAGGGGAATGTTATGATAGACCGTTATTAAGTGTGAAGAGGTTTTGAAAGGCTAAGTGACAACTAGCAGAAGTTACCCGTGACAGAGAGCCCTTAGGTCAAGGTGCATACCATTGCACTCCAGTGAACCGCAACTGCAACTAGGATCAGATTGATCACTACTTCATTCGACATTAAGGTAGGAGTGACTATTTAATATTAGGATCTGTGATAGCATTGGAATTGAGCTTAGGCGAGTTAGTTATTGACAGTGGTCCGGGTTACGTTATTTCGGTATTATATATATTGTGAGTTTAGCCAGGGTAGATTCTCTCACATATCTTATTATTATATAATCTGTTAGAGGTTTAAGTTTAAGATCTTAATAAAGTCAAATTAAGATCATGGTAGCTTCTAGCTCTTTACTTATTCCAACATCTCTAGCTCACGTGATAATCAAGGAGAAGGGCACCCTTACATTGGCACCCAACGAAAGGTAAGAGGTGCGAACGGGTTTAGTGTTTTGCCAGACGTGTACTTTTCTATTCCGAGAATGTTAATTAGTTTTTGGTGGGTATTGGCAATCAAATACGATTACTTGAGAAACGCAGTGATTTATCATGTGAACGGTCATCTCCTGGGGAGGGCCCAAGATTGGTATCCGATATTCGGGTCAGCGTTAGTGCAGAACACTGCCACGACTTTGCGCAGTTAAAGGCAGCTTTGTCAAAAGCATTCCTTGTTATCCGTAATAAGAAAGATTTAGAAATAAAGTTTTATGCGTCCCAACAAAGAAGTGACAAGTAGCCAAAAGATTTTATTTACGATCTGTTGAAACTGCATAAAAAACTAGAGCTGGAGAATGTCCGAGGAAGCTTTAGTGGACCATATTTTCGTTAGACTCGAGCCAAAAGGACAGGATTATGTGGAGGTTCAAAATCCGCAAAACACGGTCCAACTATTAGAGGTGATATCTGAGTTTGAGGGAAGATATTCGTGCAAAACAATGCGGGGTTCGAGGAATAGTGATAATGTTGAAAGACGAGGTTGGAATGAGCGTAGTATGTCTAATGAGGATGAGAGTCGGAGAACTCGTAGAAATTCGAAAGTTTTGCCTCGACCGAATAGCGACAGAAATGATTATAGGGGTAATTACGAAAATGGACCTCAAGGAAATCAGTGGCTCGACAGCAAGAATAGATTTCAGAGGGAAGATCTAAGATTTAAAGATAGAGGATACCAATTTAGAAATGGGGATCAAAATGACGATTTTATTTCAGGGAACCGCAGAAATGGAGGTTCGAGCTAGAATTTTAGTCCAGGTGATAGGAGGCAAAGGGGTCGATTAAATGTTTTGAAAGATAGTGATGATCAAAAAGATCAGACTCAGTCGGCAAATGAGGTACCGATTAAACTTTCTGCGATATGCATGTCTACAGTGGAACTCCCATATGTTCCTATTTTGTTAAATGATTCTTTTGCGAAAGCGTTGTGAGACACAGGCACACAGAAGTCACTTATATCGGAGGAGATATACCGTAAATATTTTTTTATAAGCAAGTAAAAAAATCACGTGCGCAGGTGATTACGGCACAGGGAGCTAAATGTCAGAATGTAGGAATTTAATGTTCGAATTAGGGAGTTTGAAAGGCCTTGGTTGTTTCATGTGTTGGTATATTTAGAATACCCATTATTCTCGGAGTGGATTTTATAAGGGGATCAAAACTTATTTTGGACTTTGATCGAAAATCGTTGGCGATTCCCGGTTCGCAAATTGATACAGGGGTTTAAACGATTGAGAAAGGAAATATATAAATCGATTTTTCTAAGACAGGGTGGGAAAAAACCGAAACAGAAGTTGCGGGATTTATTTAATAATTTTAAAGGATTATTTTCAGATAAACTGGTACTTACACATGTTTTATATCAAGAATTTGACACGGGAGATAAGCCACCAGTTGTTTCTCATCCGTATCGTTATGACAGGGTAAAACAAGCGATACTCGATTATCATGTAGACAAAATGTTGAAAGAGGGAACCAAAGTTCCGATCAAATTTCCGTACGCGTCACCAGTTGTGTTATGTAAATAGAACAAAAAATGGGTTACCACTGGATAATCCGGAAGCGTATAGATTTGCTGTCGATTATCGGAAACTTAATTCTATTACAAAGTATCCCCGTTATTTCTTACCCCTAATAGACGTTTTAATGATGAACTTACCCCATGCAGCGACAATGTCGGCTCTCGACCTCAGATTGGGATATTTTCAACCGGCAGTAAACCCCAGTGATATAGTGAAGATAGCGTTCGTCACGAAGAATGGCACTTACACATTTCGCGTATGCCATTTGGCTTGTCAAGTGCAGCTTCCAATGCTCATAAGGCAATAGACATCATACTAAAACCAGTGATAAGGAAGTTTGTGAATGTGTATATGGATGACGTGATTATATCGTCTCCATCATTCACTCAGCATATTGAACATTTAAAAGAAGTTTTTCGATTGTTACAAGATGCGGGGTTAGCTTTAAATAAGGATAAGTGTAGATTTAGTTGTGATGAATTAAAATATTTACGTTTAATTATTAATAAGGAAGGAATTAAAACGGATGAGACAAAGGTTCAAGCTATAATTGATATAAAACCACCACGAAATTCTAAGGAGGTGTCAAAATGTTTAGGTATGTCCCAGTGGCGTGCGAAATTTATTAAAAATTATGCTGATATATATGTGCGAACCCCTTTATAATCTTAAACGAAACCTCAAGAAATTTTATTAGTCAATAGTAGCGCAGAAGGCATTTGGCGCGGTCAAGGCTGCGAAAACGAAAGCGCCAGTTTTAAAATTGCCGGATTTCAAAAAACCTTTCGAGTTATTTACAGATGCCAGTTCAATATGTGTAGGAGCGGTTCTAAATCAGGAGCAGAGACTAGAAGTGTTAGACTGTTGCACGCTTAGTAGTCCGGAGAGGAATTACACTATAACGTAGAGGGAGTGTTTATCAGTAGTTTTTTTTGGGGGGGGGGCTCTGGATAAATTCAGAACGTATTTAGGTTCACTGCCGATTAAAGTTATTACGGATCACGCTGCATTGATGCGTTTAACACATGGTAAAAATTTGTCGAGTAGAATAATCAGATGGGTACTAAAATTAACAGAATTTAATATTGAATGGTAACATCGTTCTAGAACTCAAAATTCGGTGGCTGACATTTTGCCGAGGAACCCAGTTGAAAGTACAATAGGGGAAAATGTTAATTGTGCAGTAATCAGGGATTTGGTAATTTTGTTACGAGAACAAAAAATCGAAGAGCAAAGAAAGGACCCGAAATTAGGTCATATCTATAGATATCAGGAAAACTCAGAAGATAGCTTAGTCAATTCGACAATAGGTGAGAATTGGTCCCGCGATTTCCGTTTAATCGAGGGCTTGTTGTTTTATGCGAAATACGTAACGTCGCTAGGTGAAATGCGAGTATACATTCTAAAGCCTTTAAGAAATGAAATAATGAGAGAATTTCAAGACAAGACCATAGCAGGTCGTTTAAGACGCTTTAGAAATTACCGTAAAATAAGGGACGTTTGTTATTTCCCGTATATGAGAACATTTGTTGATCAATATGTCTCTACATGCCACATGTGCCAAGTTAATAATTATAAAAATGCGTTACCAGATGGTCGATTAATTCCGATTATATCAAATTATCCAAATGAAATAGTTCTGTTAGATTTGTAAGGTACATACCCTGCGTCGAGAGTGAGACGTAACCGATGTGTTTCAGTAATTACGGATTATTTCAGCAAGTGAGATGAAATCGTATCCCTTAAAAAGGCCTCGGCTCAAGTAATAGTGGATACTTTTTTGATAATTATATATCGCATTTTGGAGTTCCAGTAAAATTAATAATTGATAAAGGTCCCCAATTCATATCCAATATTTTTGAACATTTAAGCGTTAGATTAGGCAAAAGGCATGTGAAGACTGTTGTATATTGACCTCAAGCAAATAGAACAGAACGCGTGAATTTCAATCTTGTGCAAGTGATTGCAAATTAGGTAAATGATCAACACGATTCATGGGACCAGTTCTTACATGAGTTCGCTTCGTACGGCAGTGAATGTAACGAAAGGGGGAAACCCCTGCAGAATTATTTTTAGATCGAAAGGTTATTACCCCATTTCAGAAATTAGTGATGGTATCTGACGGAAGTGAGTTTGCCGTAGGGGATATTGAGAAAGTATTTAATGAAGCTAGACAAAACACGAAGGCAAAGCACGAAAAGTGGACAAAATATTATCAACGGAGGCGAGATGTTAAAATTAAAGTTAATGACTGGGTCCTGCTGAAAACGCATCCTTTAAGTTCGGCAGCACAAAAAGGGATTGACCAAAATTTGAAGGTCCTAATAGATTATTAGAGGTAAATCAGAATAATTTAATGGTTTGGAGATCTGGAAAAAGAGAGAGAGAGAATAACAATCAATGTAGATCAAGTTAGACTATATATATATATCATTATAGGAAAAGTGACGAGATGGAGATAAAAATCAGCAGTGTTCAAGCTATAATTTTGAAGATATGATCAAATGAGTCGCAGTAGATTAGGAAGAATGGGTTCGGCGAAAGGCGGGCGTTAGAACAAGAAGGATCGGGGTTAGAGGCCCACCACTGTTGCCAGTAATCGTAGTCCACCTGTCAGATCATCGCCCAGCTTTGGGTCAGAACCCAATAGAAAGCTTAAAATGAGCAGGAAAGAGACTCTTGTGTATAAACGATCGCTTGATTCCGAGTCTGGAGGACCAGAGAGGATGCAGAGGAAGGGGCAAAAACATCATCTGTGTAAAAAAAACAACAGTTAACTTTATCTATTAATAATGAATTAAAGTGCCCTAGAAAGAGATATAGAGGAGATGAAATAGTGATGCCCAGTACTAGTGGGTACAACATCAGACCAAGAAGAGGAGCAAAAGGGGAGTCCCGACCAACCAATGTGATGAGGACCAGCTCGAGTCAGAAAAGCCGAGAACATCACTACAGCCCCTACATCGAAGAGCAAGCAAGGTCAAGCAGCAAGAAGAAGTCAACAACATAACTGCCAGGAGAGGAAAGGAGGAGCGAACAGCAACAGATCCAATTCCCTGGAGGTCCTAGTATGAGACGTCAACTACAAGTCATAAAAATCAGGCTGTGTGTGTGTGTGTGTGTGTGTGTGTGTGTGTGTGTGTGTGTGTGTGTGTGTGTGTGTGTGTGTGTGTGTGTGTGTGTGTGTGTGTGTGTGTGTGTGTGTGTGTGTGTGTGTGTGTGTGTGTGTGTGTGTGTGTGTGTGTGTGTGTGTGTGTGTGTGTGTGTGTGTGTGTGTGTGTGTGTGTGTGTGTGTGTGTGTGTGTGTGTGTGTGTGTGTGTGTGTGTGTGTGTGTGTGTGTGTGTGTGTGTGTGTGTGTGTGTGTGTGTGTGTGTGTGTGTGTGTGTGTGTGTGTGTGTGTGTGTGTGTGTGTGTGTGTGTGTGTGTGTGTGTGTGTGTGTGTGTGTGTGTGTGTGTGTGTGTGTGTGTGTGTGTGTGTGTGTGTGTGTGTGTGTGTGTGTGTGTGTGTGTGTGTGTGTGTGTGTGTGTGTGTGTGTGTGTGTGTGTGTGTGTGTGTGTGTGTGTGTGTGTGTGTGTGTGTGTGTGTGTGTGTGTGTGTGTGTGTGTGTGTGTGTGTGTGTGTGTGTGTGTGTGTGTGTGTGTGTGTGTGTGTGTGTGTGTGTGTGTGTGTGTGTGTGTGTGTGTGTGTGTGTGTGTGTGTGTGTGTGTGTGTGTGTGTGTGTGTGTGTGTGTGTGTGTGTGTGTGTGTGTGTGTGTGTGTGTGTGTGTGTGTGTGTGTGTGTGTGTGTGTGTGTGTGTGTGTGTGTGTGTGTGTGTGTGTGTGTGTATCGTTTCATTTTATATTCTTTCGGAAGAATTATTGCAAAGAAGCAAGTTATGGTTCTTTATTTAAAATTTATCTCACCAAGCAAAAGTTGACACTGTAATGAGTGCTTTTTTCTAGAAGATGAAAAATGAGCTTTTGACGTAATATTTTTATCAAAATTATGGAGAAATCAACTGCATATGTATATTTGTTTACTGCTTTGTATGACTTCGCTGAGATGCGATTATTCTTTGGGTTGTTTGTTTTAAGTTATTATTGAAAAAATGTTTGTAATTGTATAATATATATATATATATATATATATATATATATATATATATATATATATATATATATATATATATATATATATATAAATATATATATATATATATATATATATTGTGTTATATTGATTCATATTAATGTACATCTGGTTTGTGGAAACGTGGCGTAGATAGATTATTAACAATAACACTAACAGCGCTGTGCGATTAGAGGAAAAGTTTATTGGAAAAGCCAGATGAGGCGTATATATGAAAATTAGTTGTAATTTAAAGTTGTATATAATGTATAAAAATTGTGAAATGTAATGGTATTATGTGAAAATTTGTTATTCCACATGCCTTAAAGAATTTTTATTTCATGGTGACTGACTGAATTCTGGATAGGAAGCAATTTTTTTTTCACATTGTAAATCCGACAGGATGGAAATTACATGTATTAGACAGAAGATTGTAAAAAGAAACAGATTTTTTCATCGTAAATCCCACAGGATGGAAGAGACATGTAAACCAAGAATAAGATTGTAATATTTTTTAAGTAGCATTAAGTAGAATTAAGTTAGTTTAGGGATGTGTGGCCCTGGTTTTTCCAACTAAGACATATATGGTTTTTTTCCTGGGCCCGTTGCCTGAATAGGGCACTCCCATTTATTTTGTAAAAGAGAATCTACAGTGATTAAAATACATAACTGATAATGGTGGTCTAGTTAATTGAGTAAAATTTATTGTGGCTGTCGGAAGTTCAAATTAGAGAGGAATATTAAAAATTAAAGTTAAGATGAATAGTGAAAATTAAAGTTTAAGTTGAATATGGGAAATTAATGATTAAAAAGACTATATTCGAAGTTAAAATTTAAACAGAGTATTGAAAGTTAGAAAAACAGAAAAATAAAATTTAGGCACATAATTTCTTAAGGGCCATTAAGACCCTCGAATAAGTCACGTTTTGCTTCTTGGAGGGATTGCGACAGGCTCACGCGGATTTTCATTAACATGCCCTTTTGGGTTCTTTGGGGTCAGAATAAATGGCAATACTTTTCCAACTAAACCCAAGAAGTGAAGCGTGAAGGAAAGAGGCAAATTAGGAAGCTTTTAAATATCAGAATTTAGAGTAAGAGGGGTGGCAATTTGGGGAATGTTATGATAATCCGTGATTCAAGAGGACTTGAACTAGGATCAGATTGATCGCTACTTCATCCGGCATTAAGGTAGGAGTGACTATTTAGTATTCGGATCTGTGATAGCATTGGAATTGAGCTTAGGCGAGTTATTTATTGATAGTGGTCCGGGTTACATTATTTCGGTATTATATACATTGTGTTTTTAACCACCGTAGATTCTCTCACATATCTTATTATTATCTAATCTGTTAGAGATCTTAATAAAGTCCTATTAAGATCATGGCAGTTTCTAGTTATTCCTACACCTCACGCTTATAATCAAGGAGAAAAACACCCGAGGGGAGCACCCTTACAGTACATGTTTCAATATTTGTATGCTTAGCAATTCATTTGGATTTTGTCTCTGACCTGACTTCTAAAGCTTTCATTGCCTGCTTGAAAGGGGCAAGTTCTAAGATGTTTTCCGATAATGGGAAAACATTTGTAGGGGCAAATATTGAATTTAAAAAATGCATGATTTATTTAAAACTCCTGATGAAACATTAGTTACTTATTTTAATGACGAACATATAGATTGGAATTTCATTCCTCCAAGGTCTCCAAATTTTGGTGGTTTATTGAATCGGGTGTTAAGTCCTTTAAAACTCATTTAAAACGTGTAGCAGGAAATTCAAACTTGACTCTTTGAAGTGTTTATTACTTTACTTGCCGAGATTGAAGCTGTTTTAAATTCGAGACCCCTGTCACGACTTTCATCCGATTTTGATGATTTTGAAACTTTGTCACCTGGTCACTTTTTAATTGGTCGACCTGTTACGGCTATTGTAGAGCTCCAATTAATTAATGATAAAGAAAATAGATTAACCAGATGGCAAAGAGTTAATTGGCTTTCCCAGAAGATATGGAAAGTTTGGAAAAGGAATTATTTAAACAATTTATACAAGAAAGGAGCAAATGGAAATTCAGTAAAAATAATGTTGAAATAGGTACTCTCGTGTTAATTAAGAATGAATCACTTCTTGGTACCAAATGGCTTACCGGTAGAATTTTAGTTTTTTATGGTAATGACAACAAAATAAGAGTTGTTAATCTTAAACTCCTTGATGAAAAAATAATTAAAAGAAATGTCAGAGATATCTGCATCTAGCCAATTGAATAAAAATATGTACTTATAATTACAATTATTGTCATTCATATATTACTACCGTTATTTTTTTTTGCATTTATATTTGATTTGTTTAGCGGATAAATGTATTTTCTTTCATTTTTTATTATTATCCTGTGCTTTGTTTTACATTTTTTATTTAACCTTAGCTATTCATTGATATTGTGTAATACTTCATGTTTGTATGTAAATTTGAGTGAATATTCCTGCATACTTATATATTTTTTGTATTCATATTTAAACATGTAAATGTTGAATTGAAAACATGTATTGAAAACATGAATTGAAAACATGTAAATGTTGAAATAAGTATTTCAACGGGGGCCGGGATGTTTGTACCTTGTACACCCCGCTATTGTCGCTTGTCGTGCCTCATCACTTTTACGAGTTTTCTCATCCCCAGCGGACGTACTTTCCTAGTCGTTCCGTCGTAGAAAGTGTTTCATTACTTAAAGTGCCTCTTTGTCTAATTTTACTTCCTTTAAATTCATTGTTAATTTGTTGTTGTTGTTTACCTATGTTAATCATACATAATAAATATTTGTTTGTTATGGATTAAGGTTTTATTTCTCTGTCGTGAGTATTATCGACGTTAATTTTACTGTTGGCATCCCAGCGCATTTCGGCCTCCGCCCCCTATTTTCAATATATCTTTTTGTATGAATATTTTTTGAGTTAGGGTTTGTTACTAAAATAATGATCTCATAAAGAATGTGATTTTTCTTATAATGTTTACTCAATACGGTCTATAATTTTCAAATTTTAATAAAACATTAAAAATTTAGTACATTCTCTAGATAAATACATCTAGAGTGTTTTGGTAATACTTTTACTATTATAAGTTTATTACTTTTTTCTATAATTGCTTTGAAGTTTTACAAAAATATTGCTAAAATTTCACTTATATTTGTGATTTTTGTGAAATCTAGGCAATTTATTTTAAATATTGTTTCTTTAAATATATTAGTATTTATTGGTATTGAGTCCTGAAAAAGCTTTTATAACGTTTAAATATGTTATTTTGTCAAAAAGGACTGAACGTATACGGATATTTTAAAATCGGTTTCGTCACTTGAAGGTACAATTTCAACTGATTTATTTTTTGGCAACATAAAGTAACAGATAAGTTTTTGCGACACAGATCGGGTGGTCAGTTGCTTGTAAAGGTCATGATAACCCTATGCACGATCAAAGCTCTGTTCGGAATTTAAAACTCTTTTCGGCATTAGTATCTATTCTAAGAAAATGCTTTTCCGATTTGTTGGAAAGCTGGATCTCTGCATATATTTTCTCCGCTGTCAAGGAATACGGTTCTTCTTGCCCGTCTTCATAATCTATGAAGTTATTGATAATGTCACTGTCATAGAAAATTTCGTCTTCAATCAAGCGCGGGCTAATGGTGCATTGAGGAAAAGCAACTGAACGTGCATTGTGGGAAGACTGTTTATAACAAAGGAACAAAGCGTCTTGAAGTGTATATGTATATTTCAGTTGCATAACATACACACCCACATTACAGGGAGGCGAGCAGGACTCTAGGGGCCAAGGTCTGACTAACGATAAGTACGTATTTACCCAATTTATAAAATATTAAAGGTAAATCCTGACTTTCAGGAAGGGAGGGATCTAATATTCTTCATTACGCCACTGGTAAATTGATAGAAAACGTTACAGTGGCACCCAAACCGTTGAAATTCATAGACCGCATAAAAAAAGATCTCACAAAAAAAAAATCGCACAGAAAAAATCGCACAAAACAAATCGCATAAAAAAAGGACAGCACCAAAAGTGGTTCTACTGTACACACATTTTTCAAAATAACTGTACAGGTTTTTGATAAAAAAATCTCCAAACTCCTCATGAATATATACTTTAAACGGTTGTAGGAATAATCACTAGTCAACAAAATTATTATTTACTAATTTGTAAAAAAAAAATTCTAATAATAAATGGGGGATTTGGGGACAGTCGGTTAAAATGGAATAGGTGGTTTATACCATAGATAAACTAATTAAGATTTCTTAAAACACAGGTTATTTTTAACTATAAATGACATCTATTATTTCTGTTTCGAATATAAAAACAAAAGATATAGTCAAGGTCAGCCCGCAAAAAAAAAAAAAAAAAACTGCTGAATCATTGAACCTAAATTGTTCTATCATTGATCTTGGGAGAATTTTGCGTTACAGAAGATACTTTAGGCTTCTTTGTTTTCAGATTCTTTAGTTGAAGTCTGTGACATCAAAATGGGATGATTTGGGTATTGTGGAATATCTAGAATTCCATAATACACGACACGCCTTCTCAGAAAATTAAACTTTATACTGAAGAATAAAACATGGTCACAGCTAAAAAACGACCCCAGTCTTACAAACTACAATTTTTTTAGTGTACATTATGCTTAAGTTTAATGCTCAAGTCATATGTGTGCACTCGTAGACTAAAGTGTTTTAAAACTTACCAGAAAATATTTTTAAAAAGAGCAAAACACTTTTTGTTCTGAAAGCAACAACTCATACAGCACTGCGTCCCGTGAGTCTTTCTTCAGGGTTTTCCGATGCATTAGCAGCTAACAAACAGAGCCTCCGATATTCCATAATACCTGATTCTCCTCTGAATATCGCTTAATATTCACAAAACATTACGATTGAAAATGCAATAGGTTAAACCCGTGACAATCCCGTGTTCTCTATCGAATTCAAAACTGACAGACTTGCTCTTGTTGTTTCTTATGCCACCTTATTTTGACTGCGTCAGATCCAGGCCCACGAAATTCATCGTGGCTAGGGGCTAGATATAAGCTTGTCGTTGGGCGTAGCCTTGAGCACCACACAAGAGACAGTAAGATTTATCATGATTCCACCCCAATTTAGAGGGAGAACACCCTGGGGGGTCAGGGGCCTCCCACCTCTCTTCCCCTTCCGCCAACTTCACGAGAGGTTGGGGCCTCGATGGCTATTTAAAGTAGCCCTACCCCTGCTGCAAAGGCACTGAACATTTACAAATATCCATGCTTTGCCCTGGATTCGAACCATCGCACAGCAGTCAGCGCCTTTAACCACAACACCGGATGGTAAAATTTACTTACTTGTAAAATTTAGATGAAATTTTTAATTGGATAACTGGATAAAAAGGATATTCAAAGGTTAAGATTCTCTTGAAAAAGTTCTTCAAAGTTTTAAACAAAGTATTTTTGTTATATGTGCGTTGATATATATATATAAATCAAGTGTATTTCACTAACTTATGTGCGCTATTATTGTTGGCGATTATGTATTTTTTAAAAGAAAGTTTCTGTAAAAATCAAACGTTGACAACAGCGAAGCAAATGTTTGCATTTATAAATACGTGTACGTAAACGTGTACGTGTTATAAATACGTGTTTGCATTTATAACTTGGCTGAGTGATAATTTAACATATTGGCTGTTTTGATTGAGTAATTAGGTCGAAAAAATATATTCGTAAGTTTTAAAGATAAAAAATATACATAAGCATGATTTATGAAGGCACATCTGAAGGCACAAAAATTAATACAATGAAAAAATTTGGAAAATAAATTAATATTTATTATAGTTTTTAAAAACCAATACAATGAGCAATAATCTTAATTGTAAAAATAATTCTTGATTTGTACATTGATTTGTATCTAGTTAATTGTTGCAACACAATGTGCAATCTACGCAAGATGTATCTAAATAAACTGGGTTTTTTTTGTACATTCCTTTTCTTAAAATATATTTATCTAAAATCCTACATTCATTGTTTAATCTCGTCCTTTTCAAGTATAATATATTTAATATAAAATTTAAGAAATATTTTTAAAAAACACTCACCATCCCATGGGAGATATGCAAGGAGCTGCAATAAATATTTTTATTCCCAATATATTTATCACTTTCCAGGCTTTGATCATCATCCTGGCACCGGCTGGAATATCTTCTAGCAGTTCAGCCTCGATTGAGAACCTGATATCTTTGCCACTCAGCTGGATTGGTTCCGGAGAGACGCTGAGTTTTCTCACAGTCAAGATGTGTTTTCCAGAACCTGTGCATAGGAAAAATCCACACATTTCACTTTTACTCTCAAGTAACACCGGCAGTAATGTAGTTTTCGAATCAAGAAAACACACTGTTGTGTATGTTTCCATACAATAATGTTTTCCCTATCTTCCACTCACGGACAAAAAAATTAGGACACCAAGAAGGAGTCTTCAAAATGAAACGCGCGAAATTTTACATACCTAATGACTACTTTGATAGAAGTAAATGATTAGAAAATCAAAGAAAAAAATTTATTTCAGAGAAAAAGTCCAAAGAGCAGAGGATTTAATACCTTGCTGATCCCCCTCTAGCGCGAATGCACGATCGGGCATTGAGTTCTGTATTATGTCTTGAGACATTTCGTTCCATATTTGCTGTAACCTTGCCTCCAGTTCGTTCAAACGCATAGGATGCCCAACTCGCCATCCCAGATATGCTCGATTGGAGACAAACCTGGTTATCGGACAGGCAAAAGAAGGGTAGTAGCAGTGCAGAGGCAGTCTTGTGACACCCTTGCCGGTTTGTTGAAGTCGAGCATTGGTTTGTTGAAAAATGGCTTCTGGGAGCCGTTGCATGAGTGGAAACACATGTGGATGCAGGATGTCTTGGACATACCACTGGGCTGTCATGGTGCCATGCATCAATACTAGGGGTAACAGTGTATTGTAGGCAATGGCACCCCATACCATAAAACCAGCTGTGGGAGTGGTGGGCCACTGTGAAGCAAAGGCAGGATTGAGGCGTTCACCACGGGTCTCCACACACAAACACGATTGTCATCACTGCTGAGATTGAATCAGGGTTTGTCGCTAAAGATGACCTGGTTCCATTCAGCTGTAGTCCAGTTTTCTGGGGCACGGCACCACTCCAAACGGAAGCGGCGATGGATGTGCGTCAAGGGCAGCACACGTATTGGGTGCCGTGATCCCAAATATCCTTCAGCCTTCGTTTGGTTCGAGAAGACACAGGGGCCTCTAGTGAAGGTGTTACATGTGCCTGAATTGTGTCCGAAGAAGCAGTTGGCTGTACGCGTGCATTTCGTACGATGTGGTGGTCTTTTCGATGACTGGTCTGTTAAAGGCGTCCTGAGCCTGGTCTTCATGTAAATAACATCTCTCGGATCCACTGGTCCAAACACCTCCTCACAACACAATCAGAGTGGCCTAATTGACGAGCTACTCGCCTAGCTGACTACCCAGCTTCCATCATGCCGATGATTCTCCCCTCTGCATCTGCGACAGCTGCTCCTATTGTTTTCGAAATTGGCATAATGGCATGTCTATCTCAGCTCTTCCTTTTTAAACCATTCATCACACTCAAACAAGTTTTGGTAACCTGTTTTATACTCCACGGAGAATGACGTTAAATGCCTTCTACCGGCTATACGTAATGTGCAATCACGCTGCACTTGTAATAATTTGCATATCTCCCCGACCTTTATGCCAAGTTTTGGTACGATCCCACAATTATTTCTTGGTGCGCTAATTTTTTTTGTCCATGAGTGTATTTACCTTCGCAATAAGCAACACTTTTTCAGCTAGTTTAAAAATTTAATTTTTACAAAACTGCGAATTTTTTATTTTTTTTTAAATATTGGCATCCATCTTTATAATTCTTTTTCATTATTAAATATTTTACCATGCCTATTGCTGTTATAAGATAAAACAACTAATGCAAAAACAATTTTTTAAGTCTGTGTCAGATCTATTCGCGTACCTTCCTCTACCCTCTTGAGAAATCTTTGGGCTATCAACTCGCGTTGTTCACAACCAACCCTTCTGAAGAAGAAACCGTGAAATGTAAATTAAGTTTACAATAAATAGTCGAGGTTTTTTAGCTATATAGAGAATAGGAGTAGATGTAAACCACAGGAGTCAGGTGAGATTGTGACTGACAGGCATCATTATTGAATTATTGTGGTTAAATATTTATTAGGGGAAAGATTTTAAAGTGACAATTGATTAATGCGGTTAAATTAGTATTAAATAGGATAATATATTAGTCCTATATAAGGATCGAGTATGATAGTCTCCTAATCATTCGTGTACTTCGTCGTTGTTCCTCTTTCACGGTTAGTACTGAGACATTCTCTCTGTGTTATTAACTGAAATTGTGTCGTTATTTTACGTGATAAATAAATCGATTGATTGAATCCTGGCGAGACCTACATATCTAGGTGCCGATAGATCTCTCACAAATTCCTACTTGGTCAAAAAAAGAGAATTTTTATTTTAGTTACTTTTTAGTAAATAGTTACACTCAACATATAAATACTATTAAGTGACAAAGTGGAGATAAAGCGCCATACGCCATTTTCCCTTTTTCCTTTCGGTTGAACTATTTTTTGTTTCTCTTCGTGAATTAAATTTAATTATTCTAATAAAATAAAATAGTAAGAACGAAATCCCCTTCTCAGAAACTAGACCATCCCAGGTGGGACTCAAACCCAAGAAGAAATTCAACGCGCTATCCATTGCTCTACAGGGACACAACGAACGATGTTAATTTATATATATGCAGTTGAACTATTATTTTTGTTTGCTACAATTTATTCATTTTTTTTATTTAATGAATGAAATAATATTTTTAAAAAACTGTATTAACATCAAGTGTCATCCACTACAAGTATGAAAAAATGTTTTTGAACTTCAGTGGATGAATAGAAAGTATTTTACTAAGAATTGAAAATTTGAACAACATACCAGGGGATCCATATATTAAAAATGAATATTAAAAATGAATAATTCGAAAGCGAATCAAGATACAACAATACGGTTTGCACCAAACGGATGGGAAAGAAACTAGGTTTTGTATGAGAACGAAAAGAAATAGTTCTGTTGGCGACCAACAGTTGGCACTGTCGAATTTCTTATGTAGGATTATGCAAAGCAACAAACGTTATAAAAAGGGGTGACTGCAGCTGGCAATGGGATGGGAAGCTTGTATGCATCGAAATGCTGTCCATAGTTGATTAATTGATTGATTAATTGAATATTAACGTCGCACTGTTCAGCTACACGAGGGATTTTGGCGTCGGACCACGTAATTTTGAACCATGGTCAAGTGACGTGGACGACACCTGAGCTGGCACCCCCTTCTCCTAACTACCACACCACACCAACGGGAGGACGTTTCAGCTCTCGACAGATATAACGTGCATCGCTGCACTACACGGCGGGTCTTTAGTGGTACTGGGCTCGAACTCGTGACAAGGCAAGCCACGGTTCGATACCTATACCACTCGGCTACCGCGGCCCCGTCCATAGTTGAGAAAGCCCTCTTAATTAAACTATATTTTAAGAATTCGGAACGTGTCATTGTGACATTTCGAGCATATCACTACATAAAGCGTATGCGAGATAGCAAAGGACCAATGACGTCTTTTGCATTGGACAAAGTGATGAAGAAATTTTGAAGTTACAGGTTCTTTGGCGTCACGTCAAAGAAGTGGACGTCCCTCAACAGCCGCTGCTGTTACCACGACAGTGGAGCTGACGGCGCAATCCATGTCGCTGATTGCGGCACACGTGCTTGAGAAGTTTCGAGGCAGACAGGAGTATCGTACAGAATTGTCTGGAGAGCACGACGAATAACTTTGCGACGGTATCCCTACAAGTTGCAGCATAGCGAAGGACTGCAACCTCCTGAGTTCAACTCTCACAGAGATTTTGCCAATTTTGTATTCAATAAAATGAAAAAGCAGCACGAATGTGGCTTTACTAACCACCGCCGGTTCAACACGTCACGTATTTCGCGCATTTCGCATCCAGCGCGATATCAGTCCAAGCGTCCAACCATGAGAAAGGTAATTAATTTCCCCGTCTTCTAAAGGTATAACTCAACTTTCAACTAATCTAATTTCTGCATGTCTCTTTCCCTTTGTAAATATTCCCCTTGTAAATTTTCCCCTTTAATTTGAAATAAATTCTTTTTTACTTAAATGAAGTATCTGCGTTTAAATGACTTTGATTCAATTAATCCATCACTAACCCTTTAATACTTACCCCTAGACAACCACCTCGCCAATTTAAAATCCCGACTTCTGAAGAGTCTGATTTTTATTCGAAGATTTTATTCGGACTCCCACAGAAATAATTGGGGGTTCGGCCGGGATTTGATTTCAAAAATCTTCTCTAAATAATTAGTTTGATGAACTTCTAACCTTCTTCTTTGAAAAAAAAATTTGGCTTAACGCCTAAATTACAAACAGACTGAATCGAAAATGCGCGGATTGCCTCTCATAACATACTAACATTTAGGTGAATCAGAAAGCGACACCCGGAGTCAAGAGCTTCATAAGTCCAGTGTCTATTTCAAAATTTCTCCAGCAAACGTCCATAAATTTTTCGGAAAAGAGTCGACGAATTCATCAAACACATCCAGGAGCCAAGATCTTGCAGCTTGAAAAGATTATCAGTGAACACGTCGTGCAGTGAATCAGGTACTGTAATTTTTTTTCCGTTTTCCTTGAGACAGGGGAGAGAGAGAGAGAAAAAAGAGAATCTTCAGAAAAGAAATCTAAAAGAATACGTGAGCCACTGTCATTTTGCTTATAAAAAAATTGTTGTAGACGATTTCATGAAGTAATTTATATTTTTAAGTATCATATGTGTTTTTTTATATTTTTTGTATCATATGTGTCTATTTTTCTATTTGTGTACAGAAATCGTATCAATTAAAATTTTCTACAAGTATATCTTTTAAAATATTAAGGAAGTCGTACGTAATATTAAAGTTTATTTGTATCTCATTTAATAACGAATTGAATCGCATTTCACGTGTACGAAAAGCTTTTGTTTCCTTTGGTTGTGTCATTGACCTTGAACGGCACCAACTAGCTAACTCTTAAGAAATTCATGTTTCTTCCATTCCTAAGCATTTGGTAATTCCGATGACTCATATAGTGTAACATTTCTGCCGCAGCTGTTTGGCAATTAATTATTGTTATGAGTATTCGAGAAATATATTTTGAAAGAATTATGCTATGTTTTTTAGAATTTGTTGAAAGATTCTACATGATCTTATTTTTAATGGTGTACTTTATCATTCAATATATAAGAATTTTGAGTTCATTTTGAAAGAATTATTATGCTTTCTATTGAAAGATGTGTTTATTCTTAGAATTTGCTGATGAGATCCTAAGAAGATTTTATTTCTATTGGTGTAATAAAAAATATATATGAGATTTTTCTTAAAGTGACTAACTGTTTGCTTTTTTCAGTAAATAACTTTAAATGATTAAATTCTTTTTCATATCACAATAAATTTAATCACAGTTTTAAAACAAGATTTATATTAATTTATTTTTTCATTCAAATTCTTTTTGCATTTATTATAACGAAATGAGATAACTGATATATTAAATGGTTTTAAAAAAAAGTTTTGTTTTTAGTTGAAATTAATAATTTGACTATTTCAAATTAAGCATTACACATTTTAGCTCGCACTGTTGTCTTTACACGTTACTGGTTTACAACATTTCTAAATGAATAAAATTTGAATGTTTAACTGTATATTTAGTGTATTTTGATGCAATATCATTTTAACCTGAGAATTTTTGTAAATGAAAGTGAGAATTGCCTATAGCAACATCATTTTTTGTTTGAACGCGAGACAATTTTGTTTATTCCTTTGGTTACTATCTAAAATTAAATTTAAATTTTAAAATGGCGTATCTTGGCAAAGGTCGACGCGAAGATTTATTTATCTTAGCCACGGAATTAAATTTAGAATTCGATAAATCTATGACCATCACCACACTCAAAGATCTAACTATTGGTAGTGAAAATTATGACGAAGAACTGACCAAAAACATACATTCAACGATTGTTGAGGATCGCAAAGCCAGGGAGAAAAAGCAAGAAGAGCAAAAAGAAAAATTACGCATTGAAGAGCAAAAAGAAAAAACACGCATTGAAGAATGAGAAGAAATTTTACGCATTGAAGAGCAGAAAGAAAAATTACGCATTGAAGAAAGAGAAGAAAAATTACGCATCGAACAATTGAGGTTAGATGAGCAAAAACGCAAATATGAGTTCGAGTTGGAAAAGTTAAGGATCTAAACAAAATCCAAGTTATGCGCTGATACATCCAAAGAAAGTGATACTAAATTTCTCGTCAGAGAAGTTTCAAAGTTTATACATCGTTTTGATTTGAAAGAAGACATCAGTCTTTACCTAAAATTATTTGAACGTCAAGCGCAGAGATTAAATATTAATCAAGAAAACTGGGTTTCTCATCTATTAGGCTTATTACCGACGGAAGTATCTCACACCATAGCGAGAGAGCCTGACGATAAAGCCAACTCTTACGAACACGTTAAAGATTTACTGCTGAAACGCTTTAAACTAACTCCAGAAAAGTTTCGACAACTATTTGTCACTCACCAAAAAGCACCAGAAAAAACATGGATTGATTTTTACCATGAGTTAAACACTTACTTCAACGGATGGATAGATGGATTGAAGATAGATACTTCCGACAAATTATCAGATCTAATCATAACAGATCAACTAAAACGAAAAACGCTTCTTGAATTTAAGGAATATTATCTTGATGAATGGGCAAATAGGAACTCCCCTGTTCAATTAGCAGAAAAACTAGAAGAATTCGAAGACTTAACGAGGACTCTGAAACAAAAATCAAGCAGTCCATTTGTGAATAAACAAGAATTCAAATTCATAGAAAAGAATCGCAGATATGAAGCACCGGGAAAATTCGAGTATAACAGGAAAGATAAGAAGTTTCCAGCGTCAACAAATTACAACAAACAGTACGAAGCCCCTGTCACCAAGTACGAATCTGTTCAAAGTTATCAAGACAGCGCACAGAAAGGGTATTACAACAAAAATTACGAGAAAGACTCAAATCACAATGCTTCCAAGCATGCTCAGACGAACTATTCAAAACCACAGAAATTCAAAGAACCTCCAAAAGAAACTTGCACGCTCATCGATAAGGAAGGTTTACGTACTAAAGAGATATTTTTTGGAAAGATGAAAATCACGGCGTTCATAGACAGTGGTAGTACCGTAAGTTTGCTACGAGAAAACACGAGCAGAAGAATAATGGATCCAACAAAATTATCGAAGAACAAGATGCTTCTCACAGGTATTGGTGAAGCACAAGTGACAACTATCGGTTCCTTTGAACTTGAGTTCGAAATAGATAACGAGAATTACTCGTTAACTTGGCATATTGTACCTGCTGATAAATTAAAATTCGAAGCAGTTATTGGATCAGATCTTTTGGAACAAGCATCCATAAGTTTCACTGAAGAAGGAGTTAAATTCAACAAATATGAGAATCATGCACAGCTTATGCAAATATCTGCTGAAAATCTTCAAGAAGAACCAGACCTGCGTCATGTTGAAAATCGTCAAATCAAGAAGGAACTTGAAGATGGAAAAAGTTACACCCCGTTTACTACATGTCGAAGAAGACAAATACAGCAGAAGAAAAATATGACAGCTACGAACTAAAGATACTAGCAATTATCAACGCATTAAAGCAGTTTCGTGTTTATCTTTTAGGACAACACTTTAAAATAGTAACTGACTGTTCAGCATTTCAGAAGACTATGCAAAAAAAGAATCTAATTACTCGCATAGCCAGATGGGCGCTTCAATTAGAAGAATTCGATTATAAAATAGAGCACAGAGCTGGAAGACGTATGAAGCAAGTTGATGCTCTTAGTCGATATCCCGTAATGATAGTATGCAATGATACATTAACTTCAAAGCTTAAAAAGGCAGAAGAGGAAGATGACAACATCCAAACAGTGAAATCGCTTATAGAGAAGCAAGAATCAGAAAATATTTTGAGCGAAACGGTATACTCTACAAATTCTTAAATGATCGTGAATTAATCGTAACCCCTAAAGCGATGGAAGCTGAACTAATTAAGTTGATTCACGAAAATGGTCATTTCTCAGTACGAAAAACAGAAGAAATTGTGAAACAGGAACTTTTTATCCCAAATTTAACCAACGTCGTTAAAAAAGTAATAGTTAATTGCGTTCCATGTATCTTAGCTAATAAGGAAACTGGGAAAAAGGAAGGGTTTTTGAATCCTATTTCTAAGGAAAGTATTCCTCTAAGTACGTACCATGTTGACTTCATTGGTCCTTTACCCTCCACAAACAAAAGTTATCAACACATGTTCACCGTAGTAGACGTATTTATCAAATTTACTTGGCTATATCCCGCCAAAACTGTGTCTGCTGAAAGTGCTTTCGAAAAATTAAAACAACAGCAGAAACCCTTTGGTAATCCCATCAGAATTGATAGAGGTTCAGTGTTCACTTCAAAATTATTCAATGATTACTGTGATGAAGAGAACATTCAACAGCTACAAACAGCAACAGGTGTTCCTCGCGGAAACGGTCAAGTTGAACGAATTCATCGAACTCTCTCTTTGATTCCAGTTCTCACCAAGCTATCATTAGACGACTCAACGAAATGGTACAAATACGTCGACAGATTACAGAGAATACTAAACAGCACTATATATCGCAGTACAAAATGGACACCATTCGAACTATTAGTGAGAACCAAAATGCGCAACAAGGAAGACATCCTAATCAAAGACCTATTTCTAGAAGAAATGGCGAAAGAATTGCTAGAACAACGCGAATTTTTAAGAAACGATGCAAAAAAGAACATCGAAACCCTACAGTCTGAGAATAGAAAGACGTGTAACAAAAGAAGAAAGAAAGCTTCGTAATATAAAGAAGGTGATTTAGTAGCCATCCAAAGAACCCAATTTGGAGCTGGACTGAAACTAAGACCAAAGTTCTTAGGCCCTCACAAAGTAACGAAAATGAATCCTAAGGATAGGTATGAAGTGGAAAAGGTTGGTCAGCACGAAGGACCGAACTCAACCACCACCTCAGCTGATTTGATGAAACATTTTTATGCTTAATTGATTTTTTTTATATTAGTTATTATTTTTCATTTTTCTCATACTATATCCCTTTTGAGAAATTAATAGATGTTCTATGGTAACACACTCGTTTCCATTAATCATTTTATATTTACTTGTAACATATATCATATTTTCGTATTATTCTTTATCTTTCTATTGATACGAAGGATTTTTTTTCTCATGTTTTTAGTTAATTGTAGATCACAATACAGATTATTTTGTTTTTATATGCTTTATTTTAGGTCCGGAATTGTGAATATTAGGTATACATCTTTTCATCTGTAATATTTTATTTTATTATTTTTAAGAACCGTATTATTTGTCTTTATTGCATCCACATTCCAATAATCATCAAATTCATAGTTGTAACTAAAAATAGTTTGTATTTAAAGTACTTTAGCTCTCAACATTTTGTAAGAGCTGAGATACCAGCTCTGTCAGGAGAGGGTGATTTTGTAGGATTTTCCGTTTACTTTTGTTAAAGGTTGAGTCATATCCTTTTCAGAGGATCATTAATGTCAATTTTGTTTATTACCGCATTCCGAAGCAGCGCCGTCTGGTGAGCGTTTGGAGCGACGGCTTAAATAATTTTTCGGCGGAGTCCTACTAACCACCGCCGGTTTCACACGTCACGTTTTACGCGCATTTCGCGCCCAGCGCGATATCAGTCCAAGAGTCCAACCATGAGAAAGGTAATTATTTTCCCCGTAAGGTATAACTTAAAGGTATAACTCAACTAAAGGTATAACTCAACTTCCAATTAATCTAATTTCTGCATGTCTCTTTCCGTTTGTAAATATTCCCCTTTAATTTGAAATAAATTCTTTTTTACTTAAATGAAGTATCTGCGTTTACATGACTTTGATTCAATTAATTCATCACTAAGCCTTTAATACTTAGCCCTAGACAACCACCTCGCCAATTTAAAATCCCGACTTCTGAAGTCTCCAATTGTGTTCATTGTGCGCGTTGAAAATGCCTTCCCGACTGAAACTGCATACATCGGAGAATAACACGTGTGCGGCAAAGTCTGGTTGCACAGCCAATCGTTGGAGGAACCATCGTGAGAAATAGATACGGGGTTGATGGTCAAGGCGTGCAGACGCTGCGCATGATAGGGTTGAAGGCCTTCGGCTCCCAACATTCACCAAACCGTCATGTGGCTCCCTTTTGCGGTGGCGGTCCACGTGCTCGTCACCTCGAAGTCACGCAACGCATTCTCTTCAAGTTCCGGTGTCCTGGTATGTCCTGCATCCCATTGACAAACGAACGGGTTTATCTGAGATGTCTATGCAAGCATTCGAAATTTTTTTGTTTCGGCAAGGGTTTTGGAAGTCCGTACAATCGCCGGGCCTCCAAGATATTCCCATCCGCAACGCCGTAAATTAAATGGATATCGGCCATTTATTGATTAGTGTAGCTGGTCATCCCTACAGCCGTCAAAAACGAAAACACGACGAATGCAGAAAATCAGAACTTTTATAGCACTTTACATCCTTACATACAGTTAGCACCATACAGTTAAATCATCGTGTACTACACTTTGCATACAAATAGTTTGGTTTGCATAATCGGGTATTTTGGGTCGAGAACTTGTTTATATCTGTTACGAATAACTTTTTATTTAATTTTGTGACCCCTCTCGCGTTAATTTTACGTTTAGTGTATAGTAGTTGCTGCCTAGTCTACGACCGAGCATCCGAGATCGTGAATAGCTGAAATGCGTACAGGGGAGGAAGGGGTTGACAAATTTGACTTTGTGCTACTTAACCACCCCAACGATTCAGATTTTTAGCTCAAAATTTAAGTTTAAGTCTAAGCTTTTGAAAGCATTTAATGTGATACAAAAAATGTAAAAAATACTTGTTCATTACTCCAAAGTCTAAAGCGCCCTTTATCGACATCTTTTGAACTTTATCTTTAAATTTATTTTTCAAGAAAATATTAATAAAAAGAAGAATTTTAGCAAACACCGCTAACGAATCGACCCATTTTTTCCATTTTTTATACTCATTTGAAATTTCGGACCCTAAATTTTACTGGCACCTATCTCCTTCGGAAGACGATGGGGCCCTAAGTTTCCTATTTAGTATTGTTTGTCTTGATGAGTATTATCTCCCCTTAAAATTTTTCCAGATAGTTTAGATGCACCCTGTATATATGTATATACAGGGTGTTTCAGCTAAGATGTTACAAACTTCTAGGAGAGGTAGGGGACAACAAGACGACTCGAAGTATATAGGCAATGCTGGGTCGGAAATTCTTTCCTAAGGCTCCACGCGCCGACAAAATTTAGGGTGCAAAACTTCAACTGGTCTTAAAAACAGGGGAAATTGTCGAAATGCTTTGGGTTTTGGTCAAAATTATTGTTATTATTTATTATTTCATTAAAAAAATTCTGAGCAATATTGCTGCTAAAACATCGCTAGAGGGCGCCTTAGACTTTGGAACGCTAGGGAAAAAAAAATTTCAATATTTTTTTAAGTTTTTTTATGGCTTTCATAAGTTGAAACTTTAACTTGAATTTTGATACCAGATTTGGTATCCTCCGGGGAAAATTGATGTAAAAAATCGAACATTGTTCAGTGCACTTAAAGCACAAACGGTGCTAAAAAACGAACAAAATGTTGGATTTCGGTGCGGTTTGCGTGAAAAGCATTCCCTTGCTGACTAATTTGTTCAAAACAAATTTTGACATTGTTGTCAAATTTAAAACCAGAGGTGCTTCAGACAAGTAAAAAGGCATTTCCGACCGACCTTTCCTATGTGATTCCGTGTTATCTAGGTGTACTCTTCCACCAACGAGGTAGAGTACACCTAGACGACTCGGAATAACATAAGAAAGGTGGTCCGGAAATGCCTTCCTAAGCAGTAAGACCATCGAAAGCCTGATACGTAGCCCAGGAATTGCAAGTGTCGTGGCAGTGAATAAAGCGAGCAGGGTTCTCGGCGAAAATTTTAGCGAGAGAGTGTTAAAGGCAGAATATGCAAATTTCACCGTCGAGAGGTGAATTAGCCGCCAGAGGGACAGAACGATAAGAAGGAGTCCGCTGGAAGGAAGCTTTATTTCCATCGCACACAGACTGGCTGTACGATGGCAGAGTACACGAACGCAGAGGAATCTAATAGGACCCTACATTCTGCCTGATCGCCTGACTGGTCCACGCTACCTGATATTCTTGGAACAAGTTTTGCCAGAGTTATTGGACAGCGCACACGTTACCGCTGCGACACGTACTTCCATGTGGTTCCAGCAAGATGGAGCCCCCGCACATTTCAGTATTTCTGTTCGGAATCACTTGAATGAAACATGTGGTGAACGATAGATTGGCCGTGGAGGTCCAGTGCATTGGCCTCCCCGATCGCCAGACCATTCCTGTCTGAATTATTTCTTCTGGGGGCAAATGAAATCCTTGGTGTTCGAAACACCCGTAAACAGCGCCGAGGAACTTGTAGCACGCATCATTGCAGCAGCCGGGGAAATACGAAACACTCCAGAAATGTTATCGAATGTTCGACGCTCCATGAAGCGAAGATGTGAAGCCTGCATCACATGCGGCGGGCGTCAGTTCGAACACCTCCTTTGACAGCAGTTTTTCCTTCTTTTCTTTACTTTTTCTTTTATTATTATGCATAGCAGTTAGTAAACAGCTTTTTTCCTCCTATTTTGAGTCTTTCCTTGTGTTTTACTTCTTGTGATTTGGTACTTGTGTTTTTTACCCTCTTTTACTAAAATTTTTTGCTATAAAATTACTTTTTTGCAACACACGAATCTCATTTAGGAGGAAAAATTGCTAGTAATTATTCGGCTTACACCCAACCACAAAATTATCCAAATGAGTTTCCAAGTTGCAATGTCTGAAAGCGCCCTCTGGTTTTGATTAATGGCTACCAAGTCAAAATTTATTTTGAACAAATTATTCAGTAACGGAATGCTTTTCGCGCAAACCGCACCGAAATTCAACATTTTGCTCAGTTTTTAGCACCGTTTGTGCTTTAAGTGCCCTGAACAATGTTCGATTTTTTACATCAATTTTCCCCGGAGGATACCAAATCTGGTATCAAAATTCAAGTTAAAGTTTCAACTTATGAAAGCCATCAAAAAACTTAAAAAAATATTGAAAAATGTTTTTCCCTAGCGTTCCAAAGTCTAAGGCGCCCTCTAGCGATGTTTTAGCAGCAATATTGCTCAGAATTTTTTTAATGAAATAATAAATAATAACAATAATTTTGACCAAAACCCAAAGCGTTTCGACAATTTCCCCCTTTTTAAGACCAGTTGAAGTTTTGCACCCTAAATTTTGTCGGCGCGTGGAGCCTTAGGAAAGAATTTCCGACCCAGCATTGCCTATATACTTCGAGTCGTCTTGTTGTCCCCTACCTCTCCTAGAAGTTTGTAACATCTTAGCTGAAACACCCTGTATATATATATATATATGGTTTGAATGTTATCTGGAAAGGTGAAAGTGTCTTACTAACTTTTAAACAAAAATCCGAGGATTCATTATATACTCCGAATTTTGATAAATCTATTGATAATAGTAATAATATTGAATTAGCGAGAATTTCAAGAGCTAAACGTAGAAAAAGAGTTACTAGAGACATGTCAACCTTTAAGAATTCTATGTTAGAATTAGCTGTTAAATTTGATGATAACTACAACACAGGCTTAATTAAATCGTTTATGTTTGGCATGAATAAATCTGAAATTAAAATTATGACAGATATTTTAAGCAGATATATATATAAATTTCGCGATTCTCATGGTATGCATATGATTCGAAACCTTAATAACTATTTAGTTCAAAAAATGAGTATTAAATTAGATGCAAGTGAAAATTACTCTACAGAATATTGTACATTATTATTTATGAATAAATCCTTTAACAAAATTAATTTTTCAAGTATATTTCAAAAATACCAATCCTTTTTTCATATTAAAAATATTATTATTAAAAAGGCTTTCAAATACAACAAGAAACTTGGTAGATTTATATTTAATTATAATCAAGTCTCGGAGCTCCTAAGTTCAGATTCATGTAAATGCAATCTATATCGGGACTATATTGATGATTATCATCAGCACGTTGTCACAGGAGACCTTGGCATCGTGAAAGATGATTTCTTAAGAAATTTATGGAAAAAGGTACCGGTTTTAGACTGATGATCACAAAAAATAAATCTAACGTTGTGAAACAAATCATAAAAGATTTAGATAAGTTCTACCTTAAAATTGTAATTAAATACGGAATGCCGATTGAAGCTTTCAATCAATTTAGATCTTATGTAGCAACAGAAATTCGGGAATTAGATTTCACTGTTGAAAATGAAATTATGTATAAAGATCTTAAATCATCAATAGAAAATATCCAAAATGACTTCGTGATTACATATGTTGATAAGGTCTCTGCTAATTATGCCATAATTTGTAAATATTTTTATAGTAAAATATTAAGTAACCACATTTTAAATAATAACTGATTTCAAAAATCAATTCACAATAATAGAGAAGATGATAATCGTCTTTTAGCTTTGAACAAAAGACTGAATATTCATCTAAATAATATTAAATATCCAAAAGTATTTTTTAACACCAAAATTTCATTAAAACCCTATGAAATTCCGTAGTATCACTAATGGATACAATACATATATCACGAAGTCTGGGAAGATCTTACAATCTCTTCTTCAAAATCTAATTGATAACTTACAAAACACGGCAATAATTAAAAATAGCTTAGAGATTGCTAGAGTTACTAAGGATATCTTAATTTTTTCCATGCATGGCTTTGATTTCGAGGACCTTTTTAATTCTATAGATATTGACGATATTATTAAGGTTCTACAGTTAATTTATGATAAATATGAATTATATACTTCAATGAAAAAAGAAAAATTTGATATTCTTGTTAACCTCGTATTAAAAGAAAATTTCATTGCATTTTTTTGATCAGAATCTTTATAAACAGATCAAAGGATTACCTCAGGGTGGTCCAGCTAGTAATTGTTTAGCGAACCTATATTTACATTTTTTTGAAATTGATCACGTTGTAAATGATTCTTACTTGATTTATCGTTATATAGATGATTTAATAATTTTTGGTAAAAATAGTGAATACAAACCAAATATTACGTTCTACCCTGATTATCTCAAGCTCCTTAAAACTAACTTCAACTCTAATATGGTGGAATTCTTGGATTTAGACTTGCATCTTATTAACAATAATGTAGTCAGTAACATTTTTGACAAAAGAGATTCGTTTAAGTTCCATATAATTAAAATTCCTGTATGGAATAGTAACTTGCATATATCAATTTACAGAAATATCATTTTGAGTTTTTTATTTAGAAATGATAACTTAACTACCCACAAAATAGATAAATACAATAATATAAAAAAAAAATTCAATGTTGTTTAGATCATGAATACCCTTTTAATTTCTTAAGAACTTATATTCATCACAAATACATTAACCCTCTTGCTACTTCGAATTCCAAAACCACCACACAACAATAGGATTTCAAAGTCAGCATGTTAGTGGTCTTGCTGTGAAGATTATATCATAACACATCACAGTTAACCTTTTTTCCACACACATCTTGAACATCTTACACATTGTTGACAACCAACCAAATTAGAGCCTAGCAAATTTACATTTTTGACAATCAACCAATTCAAATTCTACCATATTTGATTGTCGTCTTTTTTGATATCTGTCTTTGCTGGCTGGTTTAAAAGTTAGCTCAAAAGATGTGTTTATGTATATTCGAATTTTTTAACTTAGTGAATAATTGATTTTCATTGATGTCAAGACGCTTGATTCTCTTCGTAAAAGCTCTGTGAGTAAAGAAATTTTGTTAAATTATTTTTCGAAAAATACTTTTCTTATGTAATTGTTTTAGAATTTTTCTACTTTTCTTACGTAATTATTTTGCGATTTTTCTGCATTAAAAGTTTGGGAGAGTTTGTTACATAATAGTAGTGAGTGGTTTTATCATACTCTCTGAGTTTTCCATACTCTGAATTTTTGTTTATTTTATTTTATTTGGTTTTTCCTACCGAGTTGCAAAGGGGGAAGGTTGGAGCCTTCAAACTAGTTTAACCCTACTTATTCGGTCCTAAGTCCGAAATTGCTTTCTGACTCGCTAGGTTCTTCTTTTTTGTATTTTTTTTTCATATTTCTCTATAATTTTGTTCTTCATGTTCAGCTTTTATATTTTTATTACGCTATTTCTTGTTATGTTCATTATCTATTATTTCTTGTTTTTGATATTTAATGCATATTTCTTATATATATATATATATATATATATATATATATATATATATATATATATATATATATATATATATATATATATATATATATATAGGATGAGAGTGAACTAAGAGTAGGAATTGAAAAATAGGTGGTAATCTAATAAAGAGATGTCTGGAAAATAAGGGTGAATCTCCCATTCAAAATGCCTAGTTTTTGTTCTTATCTTAACTGTTAGGGTTCTTAACTTAAGGTTAAGAACAATGACTACGTTCGGAACCGTGATTTAAAAAAAAGCGTATAAATGGATAAGTTTCAAGGTATTTAGTGTCCTTTGGATTAGAATATATGTATAAAAGTATTTTAAGAATATTATTAGGATGAAAAATTATTTAAACGCAATATTTTGGCAAGAAATGAACATAGAATTATCTATTTTCAAAATAATCTCCTTTGATGAGAAATGCTTCTATAAACATAATATTTTCTTTATATAAAGCAAACATTTCTCCAGAGGGCCTGAACTAGGAGTTTTGAAAAATTCACATTATTTTCAGAGTTACAACCAATTGAAATAATAATCGGTGTCTTTTTCTTAAAATTTCTCTACTCTTTTGTATTAAAATAAGAGGACTATTTTTAAGCCAGTTGGTGCGTATATTTTCCTAATTCGCGCATGCACCGCAACGAGTCTCTGCGTTACAGATCAGCATCCTTTGCGAACACACATGCGCCCTTTCGAGCTCTGTAGCAATCGTGTAAGATTTGTTGTACGTCTTTAAAATGTTTAAGGGGATTGAATCCCCGTGAACTCGAACGACTCGGGAATTAATCGAATCTTTTAGCTGGAAGGCTTTGAACCATGCACCATACACCCCCGACCTTTCTCCGAGGGATTTCCACCGTTTCCGATACCTCAAACAAAGTCTTGGTGGGAAGCGTTTCAGTGACAACAAAGAAGTGAAAGCGGCCGTGAACTGTTGCCTGTCCAACCAGGTGGCAGACTTCTTTGTGAAGTGGGTTTTCAGAACTTAATTCTAAGGTATGGCAAGTGCATCTCGGCAAGTATGTAGAAAATTAGGCAAAAGTGTGTACCATCCTAAAATAAAGGTTTTTTAAAACAAAATATTGTCGTGTTATTTTTCTTAAAACAAAAAGACCTTACTTAAAAAACAGCCCTCGTATGGATAAGTCCACTGCTAAGTAATATATTTCAAAAATGCTGGTTCAGACTCTTTACAGAGATCAGAGCTATATATAGGCAAAATATTATTATTATAGAAGCATTTTCCATATAAGGAGAATATTTTGAAAATAGGTCATGCTATGTTAATTTTTTGCCAAAATATATTGCATTTAAATAGTTTTTACTGTAATAAAAATATTCTTAAAACAATTTGATACATGTATTGTAATCTAAGTGACACTAAATATAAAAAGCATCCATTTATGTGCTTTTGCAAAACAACAAAACAAGTTCCATAAAAAAGGAAATTTAAATGACATCCCTTCGTGGTCCCCTATAAAAGTGCTGGGGTCCGCGGTCCACAGTTTAAGAACCGCCGATCTAGAGGAAATATTCTTTAAATTGAGTTTTTCGCTGGAAAGAATGCAAAAAGATATGGCTATTCAGTTTCACAATTATAGTCGCTTTCTCTGATTGTTATTTTATGCGCATTTATTCACGGATATATAAAGGGAAATCCCTGCCCTCTCTCTCAATAGAAAGAATTACTACATACGTTATTCCAAAGTTCAATGAAAAGCTTCGTCCAATAATAACGTTCCGAGACGAGCTGCTTACCGAAATCCTGTTCGGTATTGACTTTTTATCAATAAATCTGTTCTTTATTTAGTATGTTATTGTTGTTTTTATTTTAAAAATTCCCTTAACAGTTCCTGGTATTCAGTTTTTTAGACTCGTTGGAAATTTAAGGCACGTTTGGATCAATGCTAGAGAAATAATTTTAGAAATTGTATGACTTATCCATCAGTGAATCTATAACCGGAGAGATATTACATAATCATATTTAATAGAATGTAATTCTTAATAAAGCATGTACATGTATTTTCGAGGATCATTGAAACTTGTAAGAACAATAATTCTTAAATGCTAATATTAAAACTACGTCTTTCAAAAAATATCCAAAAAATTTCTTACCACATTTTTCATAGTTAATTGCGTTGACGTAAACGTTAAGGATCAAGTAAAAGCATCCGAAATTAAAATACAAGCCTTTCATTTTGGAAAATTATATTCGCTGCAGAAATTCAAAGTTGTACATTTAATAGTAAGCGGTTTATTTATAGGGGGATAAATAACAACGGTAACAGTAACGTATATGTAATTGAGATATCATTTTTTATCTCTATAAAAATTACTTATTTCATATCCGACATCTATGTTTCAGTTAAGCTTTAATTAGTATTTTCAACACACAAATTTCTTCTGATAATATATTACACTGGTTCATTTAATACGTTGGAAGAATGGAAATGTTAATATCAATACGAAATATATAACGCTTTTTTTTATCTTGATTAAATATTTTTCTAAAGAAGAGATTTGATTAAAAAACAATTTTTGAAGATGAATTAGAAAATTGTAAATTATTGTTGAGGTTTTAGCAGTAAACCAGTCAAAGAATTTTTTTTTCAATATTTCTGAATTTAGAACACTTGAAGTCTTGAAATTTAATATAAGTAATATTTCCTCCTGTGTGTGTGTGTGTGTGTGAAATACTCGAGCGTTCTAGAGGATTCTTGTTAAGTAATGCCGCCGTTTTTTTCAATTCCTATACTATTAGTTCACTCTCTCCCTATATATATGTATATATCTTGTTCAAATTTTAAATCACTAGTAAAATACCTTTTATTTATTCATTGAAGTTCAAATACATTTTTTAAACGAATAGTGGATGACACTTGATGTTTTCAAATATTAATTTAGTAATCAAATTTTATTTTTAAATTTTAAATTTATTTTACTTTATTTATGGTGAAGTTAGAACTAGCACTACAATAGATGACGCCAGTAAGTTTTTCTAACAAATTTTTTTTGGCTTCAAATATATTCTTTTTAACTTGGAAGACACTTAATGACACTTGAAGTTGATGCAGTTTTTTCAAATATTAAATCATTAATTAAATTTAATTAACTAAAATAAAAAATTTTCTTTGTTGACCGAAGTAGGAATTGACTTTTAAAAAAAATTATGTTACTCGTTCTTGAGATTGTTTAGAACATAATTTATAATGTAAAATTTGCTTTTATTGAGATAACTGTTATGCTAAATCTGTTGCTTTTTTAATTATATTTTTCTATGAACACATATGAGTGTTTCTATTATAAATAAAACTGTTGTAAATTAAATGATTCTTATTTAAAATTAAAAAATTTAGTAAGAAAATTAATAGCATTTATTTTTTTACTTAGTGAAGACAATGCAAATAGGTTTGTAGTAGCGACGTATTTGTAAAAAAAATTAACTTAACAATTCATTTATTGGGTTAATTTTCGATGTACCATATTTACTCGAATCGAAGCCGCACTGATTTTAAATAGTCACAAGCTTGAAGGCTGTCCTAATAATTATTTAAATTGCAACATTTGTCGTAACTCTCTTTTACATGAACATTCTAATCGTAAGAGTGCATTTTTGTTAAACGTCAATGCTAATTGTAAACAAGATACCGATACAAAGTGTCGGGCAATAAGAAGTATTTAATACAGAATTAGATGCCGTAAATACGACGCTTAACTTTAGTACTTGTGTAAATAATGCAAAATGTGTATTGTTTTTACCTACAGCAAAAGTTTTGCTGTATAATAACAAAGGTGGTTCGCGTTTATTTAGAGCGTTATTGGATAGGGGATACAAATCTAGTTTTATTAGTGAAAATTCTATTAACACTTTGTGATTAAAGAGATATAATGATAGGTTATCTCTTGCGCAGTGCTTCTCAAAATTTCAATGGACGCGACCCACTATCCGATCATCATTCCCCCGATAACAGTTCTACTATACTTTGACACTAAAGCCACACTATATACGACTTTCACCTCTTATGTGCCACCGACGTATATAAACGTCTCACTCAGCCATTTTCTGGACGTACATATACCTCTTTTCGACCTTTTCTGTGCAGTGCTATCCATGAAATTATTCCGAGGACTTGGAAATGCAATAAAAGAACCTTGACAGTGTGTTTTTCAAACTAAAAATTACCGACTTTCACTTTGAAAATTAAAGAATTTTTTTAAAAAGGATAAAATAATAAATAAAAAAAATTTAATCTCTAGATTGACAATATAATAAAAAATAAATTATAACATATCTGTGCTGAAACATAGTCGAACACATAAACCTGTATCACATTCAGTGCATTCGTACAAAAATTTAAAAAGTTCCTTTTACACACGGTAAGTGACAGTAAAAGAATAATAGAAAAGAGCACACGCAAACGAAAAAGAAAAAAAAAAGCGCTTAGCTATTAATTTCCTCGTTACTGTGGAACACGCCCTTTCAAATTCCTTCACCACCTCTTCTCCAAAATAAGTAAATTCTTTAGAAGCATTGTCAGTGTCATTTTATTGTATTTCAAAGCCGTGGGACTCGTTTTAAACAGTACAAACATCCCTCCTTTGGAAGGACATGTCCGAAGCACTAATGCTCAGCGGGACGTATATACACACCCGGGGCACTTAAGGGGTTAAAATTGATTTTCAGGTCCGAAATGGCTGTAGAATTTATTGAACCCCCAAGGATTTGCCAAAATAAACTGTTTTTAAAGCAAGCTAGAGAAGAATCTTTCTTTGGCAATCTGTCGCAGGAAAATGATGACATTGGGAATTCCTAAAGGAGATTCACGTAAGATGTTAAAATAACGTCACTTCATGGTTATTTCCCTGATAAAAGTAAGGGATTTGAACAAATCCTTGATCTGTTTTAGTTAAATGATGAAATAATATTGTCAAGCGTTTAAAAGCGTTTATTTAACAAATAGGGTGCATTATTAAACGTAGAAGTAAGTAACACAGCAATGGTTAATGTAATATAAATTATTTATTCGAAACTAATTAACAAATAATAAGAAAATTACGCTGGTATTTTTTTATGTGTAACATCATTCCTCTCGGTTACTAACACACTAAAATATCAATCCCTATGTTAATCCTATGGTGCCATTTTTTTAAAGATATGGGGTTGATATTTAGGGGATCAATAGGTACTACCTGTATGGTTAGGAAGTACAAGGACTCGACCCCCCGAGCAGCATTTTGCCAATGCAAATCCTGGCTAGTGGATCATTTCACTGTAACAGTTGAGATAAAATCACTTATTCATCAGGAAATCGACCTTGAAGAGACCCGTCAATGGATTCTATCGCTTTGATGAAATTTCGTCATTTCCCAGCGACGAAAAATCCAACACTTTCCAAAGGGCAGTATGTATACGAGCCCCTAGAGGAACATCTTCTCGTTGAGTGAAGTGGACTTCAGCTATCGAATCTGGTGAGACGCTCAATTTGTTTAGGGTAAAAATCTGTTTCCCACCGCGTCTCTAAATAAAGGCATAAAAATGGTTGCTCTAATAATGCCTTAGGTTGTGGAAAACAAAACAAATTTTTTCGCTTGTATTTACAGGTGAAGTACTTTGATTATCGTTAACTCCGACTTCTTGCGACAACTTCTTTTTTAAAAAATGGAGATGGATAGATTTTTTTTTTTTGTGGTTTTTAGATTTATTTAGTACATTTTAAGAAAAAAAGGCTAAAATTAAGAAGAAAAAAATAAATTGTTACTACTAAAATGAGAAATATTGGGTAAAAATTGACAAAAAATTACATAAACGCTCTGTACAAATAGTAATTGAACACATTCTCAATTTTTCCAATTTTGATGTATTTCTTTGCTATTCCTTTTTGAAATGACCTTCAGGATAAGAGGTATTTTAATTTTTACAAAAACTAGATCACTTTATCTTAGTTATTTATATGAAATTGCTTAAAAAAACAGTGATTATATATTCAGATAGCGAACTGTAAATTTTGTAATAAAACTGTAATTGATAAATCTGAAGGTAAAAACACTTTTACTCTTATACAGAACATACACAAAAAAAAAAAAAATTCAGCAAATTATTTTTAAAACTTTTTGTGGTTTTCAAAAAAAAACACAGCTTCACATCTTATGTAAAGTTATGCATCCGCTTTTACAAAAACACTTGTAGTTTTTGTTCTAGTGAATGGAAAATAAAAGACGGTATTTTTTCAAAGCTAATTAGATTGCCTATAAAATAAAACCATAAAAATAATTGTCAATTTTTCAGTCGGATACCTTAATAAATAACTGATTGTAAATCTGCATTTGTTACTTACCTTATCTCATAAAATTGCATTGAATCGGCAGTAAATTCTGTAATAATTAAAATTTTGCCACATAAGGTAGATTTAAATACTTCAGCAGCCGCCCATCCGGTATAATGCTGAATACGGCGCCCTTAGGGCCTGGGTTCGAATCCCGGCGAAGGCATGGATGTTTGTAAATGTATAGCACCTTTGCGGCATGGGGATTCTCTAACTAACCGTCGTCCTCTCTTGAGGTGGGAGGCAGCTGACCACCCCGGCGTGTTCTCCCTCAAAAGTGGAGTGAAACCGAGCAAAATCGTACTGTATGGTGCTCAAAGTTAAGGCTAACGACAGGCGTAAAAATCCAACTCTTAGCCGCGATGAATTTCGTGGGCTTTGATTTGATGTCGTTCAGGTGGCTTAAGTAACAACAAATACTCTAGTGTTCTAATTCCGACTACGTTTAGAACGTGGTTTTGAAAAAGTGTATAAATGAATAATATTTTTGATATTTAATACCACCTGAATTAGAATATACATATCGAATTGATTTAAGATTATCGATGTGTTTAAATGAAAATGATTTTAAAAAACTCATATTTTTTGATCTTTTAGAGTTAGCGATTTAAAAAATAAAATGCCGAGAATTTTTTTTACCAATTTTTTAAAAATACTCAAATTTTAAATATTAAACAATTTTTTTATCAAAAATTCAAATTTATAATAACTTTTTCATTTACAAAATTAACTGCATGAAATTTTTCCAGTGTACCGAACATTTAAAAAAAATTCTCACAATTTTAATTCAACATTTACTATAGTTGTAAAATTTTTGTAATTATAAAAATTTCTACTTTTTGCCTTTTTCAACATACAACTATTTTTTAAAAAGGTACATTTTGGTTTCCGATGGCTAAAAAACTGCAAAGTGAGTGAGTGAATATTAAAGTAGCACTGTGTTTACCTACTAGAGAGCTTTAGACGACGGTCTTCGAAATTTTGAGCCATGGTCAAGTGACGAGGATGAGACTTGAGCTGGCACCCATTTCTCCTAAATACCATACCACACCAACGCTAAGACGCTTACGCTCACGACAGATTCAACATGCATCGCTCCTCTTAAAAGTGGGTCTTCAGCGGCAGCCAAAATTTTAAAGGGGCAGTAATAATTAATTGTGGGAAATTACCACAAAAATTTTGTAATGACGTTAATATAGAAATCACACACACACCAGGAAGGGCTGATAGCGAGAAGGGAAGGGGAATTTCCATGACAATATGTTGTGCATTTAAAAATGTTCATGTAATGCCGAAGGAAAAAAACCTGTCTGACAAAGAGAAGAAGCGAAAAAATGTCGAAAAAATGAATTTTAAGTTATACACTTGGTAAAAGCCCGAGGAACGCCGAGCTAAGTGGAGGGAATGTAGAATGTTGGAAGTGCTGATTTTGTGAAGGGAAGGGAAAATTTATAAAAGTAGAGAAAGCCCGTGCAACGCCGGGCCGTGCAGCTAGTAAATACAATAAAAATTGATAATATATTTCTATACACGTTTTTTTTTTATGATTTTACTATGCACATTTGGTAGTAATAATTTGATCTTTATATCAAAATAGATACTTGTATTGCTTCTGGTATTTAAAGTAGATAAACTTTGTCCTTTAATTTACATCATTTGAACAAATTTGCATAATTTGTTTGTGGTTAATAGTTAATTATAACGCTACAATTTTAATTGAATAGGCAGGTATTGCATTTTTAAGTATGAAAATAATAATAACTACCGTACTCTGTATTTTTTGGGAGTGTAGAAATAGTACCTACTAAGAATTATGCCGCGAAAGCGTAAGTCTAATCTTTCCCAAAGCTCGAATAAAACTCGAGCTATAAAAGTAACTAGACTTAACGAAACGTTTCCACAAGCCGAACTGTGAAGGCTTGAACAGGTGAAGCGTGAGACAGATTACAATTTTAACAAAATAAATACAACAAATAGTAATATTAACATATTACACTTCCAGATATAAATTATTTACACTATTTTAAGCGTTCATTAGACAAAATGTGTAACAATGCGTTAGTTTTGCTGAGCAGAAATCAGCTTAGGAAGGTGTTTTCAAAAATCGACCCACAAGAGAGTTACGGAGAGTTACAAAAAGAATACTTTTCATCAGCTATTAGATCTACAGACTTAAAATTTAACAAACATGGTGTTTTTTTTATTGTTCAACTGAGATATGCAAAAAGAGGGTGTGGCTGTGTCATGGACATGGCCGTATGTTGTACGTGAATACGACGCGTAACAGGTAATACTTTTTATATAAAATATTATTTATGTATGTCATATTCATGTTTGAACACTAAGAAGTCCTCCGGGTTTCCATGTGTTTTTATGATGGCAACATTTTCTTTCATCGGGTTCAGGAAAGAAATAAACAAATTATTGCTGTGTTATAATAAAACTTTATTAATTATAGGTCAATAATATGAAAAGTATGACAAAAATGGCATTCAGGATGCATCGAGATTTCTGGTAAACGTTAAATCAATACAGGTATTACGAAACCTTGTTGGAGAAGTTTCGATGTAAGACAAATTTAACTCGCTGAGCATGAAGCCGGGTAATGAACGGTCTTGTAAAACATTAACATTAAAGTCTCCGACTATCATAATTGGTATAGTAAAATCATGATCGTAGTTGGGTATAATTTTAGCGATGTTTTTGGAATATTTTAATAGCTATCGTAACATAAGGAGTTTAATTTCTGCTAACGCTGTACCCGAATGGATGTACACACACCCGAGTATGAGTTTGAACATACCATTGACCTTTATATTTACTAGACAGACATCATCAACCTTTGCGTCTTTCATTCCCTGGCTAATTTGCGAATATCAATGTCAACTCTCAGTGAAGCTATTGATGGGGGGCCGCCAGTCCCTAAGGATTGCAACTGTAATTTTTATATCTGCCCTGTTGTTGTTTACAAGAAAAGGAATTTCTGGGAGCGTCTCTCACCCCACCGAAAAGGGTGACGCGTTCCCACGCCTGGAAGAAGGCAATGTACCCATAAATACATCATGGTCTGGGATGTCTTTTGGGAATTTCCCGCGTTTGGGGTAAGTCATTGACCGTGAGAGGATATCCCTCCGCTGACCCCAGACCAATCAGAAAAGCTGATTGAGTTTCGGAAAAGAATCCACTCCAGAATACACAAGTAAACCGCCGCGAAATATAAGCGCATGCACGACGAATTGAGACACTCTCTGACACAATTTTTATCACCGATTTTGGTCTGACACGACCCTATTTGACGGTGATCGCGGTTGGAGACTCTCGGGACGCCAACATCATGATTCCTCTCTCTCAGATCTCTATCAGTTAAGTAATGTTCTGTTATGTATCTCTTTATAATTTAACGTAATTTCAATCTTATTGTTTTAAAATAAATTAATGATTAATTAGAAAATGGTTTTTATTTAGCGTACAGTTTATTTGTCTTTAAAAGATCTAATGTTTAAACGTAAACTATAGTAACGTATACTAAACAGAAGAATAGAACCGGGTTTTATTTAAAATGGATCGAACGAAATAAATTAATCAAATTAACTTAAGTTAAACTGGCGTTGCATTACTATTGATGTTGCGATTTATGGCGACTCTTTGCGAATTGAGAATGATACGCCACCGATGATGTAGTTGAAATTTGTCTGCACTAAGCAGTGTTATAAGATCCAACCCAGGCACATTCACTGGCATGGAATCTTCCATCGCTGATTGGTAAATTTTGACTTGCAATCAGAAACTCCGACTCCTGTAGATGCTCGATGGATCATCCCCTATTGCGTGGGTTGCCACACTACTGATTAGCATGAAATGAATCCCAGTGTACTGTAATCATGTAATGCTTACACAAGGACTGACCAAGTAAGCCACGCTTTTACCACTGACCACGCAGCTATCCTATTCTTCATTATTGAACGCCTGATCAATTGACGCGGTAGCTGCTGCACCATTGTGTCCGCCTTCATGGCGTCGCAACCAACGTAACTACATGAATGATACTAGACGTGCACAAATCGGACCTAATGCGGACAACCCGTGTTGCTTAGGTGGATACACGAATCCGTTCGAACGTGACAATATGGCAACTTTGTCCGAGTCCAGTGTGTTTTTACACGTAGCGCACTGTTTAAAGTCAGCCCCTAGCTCTTCAGGGAAAATATTATTAAGCAGCGGCAAGTATTTTTATTGTTGTTTCTGGCTTCAATGAGCGCAGAAAGCATAGACGATCACACACCATCATGATCCTAATGGATTGTTGATAAATATCGTAGTGAAGCGTGCACTAACTGCTGCCCCAATGTGTCTTCATAAACGACCATTGTACACATTCCGATGTCAATATAGAAACGATTTCATTTGCATAATTTTAACTGCCCCAGCGGCAGGTGTACTGGCACCATCATTGATCCATTCTTTTCCGTTCCCGGCACTGCAAGACTCACCCACATGGTGTTTTATTGATACTATTCGATTACCCTTGAGACGCCCTTTCCAACGGTATAGGATTTCTTTATTTGGACTTGGCTTTTTGACGGCCAACATTTTATATTTTTGGTAATAATTTTCTTATTTTAACACCTTATTATATTCATTTCCACTAATGTTTTATGTATAATCGATAGATTTTGACGAGAGCTGTCGATTGAAACTAAAACGAACGTCGTAGCTTCTCAGAGTCAAAAGTTATACTAAATGAAAATGTCGATACGCATCAAAATTACCTCAAAATGGCGGCGCTCCCCCCTTCCCCCGCGTGCGATGAGTCACAGTCCTTACTTAACGTAATAAATTCTTTGATTGTTTAGCTATCTAGTGATGTAAGAGAATTTTAGATAGAGATATAATAGTTATGTACCTGCAACATCAAAATGTATTCCCCGATTTCGTTATCATTTCTTTTTTTAATTGCCTCCCTATTGAAGCAATTTTAAAGACGTATTTACGTCAAAAAGCTCTTTTTTGTTTAATTTGCAACTCACGTAAAATTAACTCATTAAAATCTTTTTTATCCTTCAATCTGTATTGTTTAATTTTTCAATTCACCCGTGTGAAGAATGAGTATACCAGCTAGTAATGCTATATTTGATGATAGACTGCCTATCTGTTCAACTAAAATTGAGGAAATTGCTGGTTTGTCGGAGCCAATGAACAGCGATTCTGATTCAGAAATTGATAGTGAAACTCCTTTCACAAAACGGTTACATTTTCTAGTGCTCTTTGTTGTTTGTGGAAACTGTGAAAACATACCTTGTGCAGCAGGATGTAAATGACGCAGTATTTTCTTCTCTGCGTCAAGTTGAAAAAGAACTCGTTTCAAGTCAGGAATCAAAAAGATTGTCGAACATCTGTGAGTCAGTATTGTCAAATTTCCTATTTGACTGGTGTGTAATCATTTGCTAATATTATTTTTAGCTTTTGAATAAAAAGTGCGTATTTTCTAACTATGGATATTTTTTGAATAGATGCTTATTATAGAGTCTCCAAAGGGATTTATACTTTGCTTGGACCCCGATATTACGAATAACCCTAAATAAACGAACAAAATGTTAGGTCCCGATAAATTCTTTAAATCGAGTTTCGACTGAATTGCCAAAATCTATTTCATTAGATTTCTATCTAGAAGTTTCATAAAACCAATGAAAAATACAGAATGACTCCAAAATATTCTTAATAATATTTTATTTCATAAATAATACATTTTCAATCTTTTCTCGGCAAAATCTTTGAAAAAGATTAGAAAAAATAGCATTGTTACAGTCACTTGTGACAATCTGTGCGCATAGTACATTTTTAGAACTATCATTTATTTTTAAATTCTTAAGGAGTCGCTTTTCCTTTGAATATGTAACAGAAAAGTTCTTTCTTGGTGTCCTTGTCGATGAGACGGGCTTCAATTCTGAACTGGCCCTAAAACAAAGAGTGAAACAAATAAAAAGGGGTTTTTTTCTTGAGCACTTACAACGCATTGAACTTTTCTAGTATAGAGAAGGTTTTTATGTTTCAGATCAATTAATTGAAAAGTCTATTTAAAAATACACGCAGACAAGTTGAAAGGTAGTTTCAAAAAGTTACAATTTTTCTAAAGCCAGAGATCATAAGTTTGGTAAATACAGTTTAAGAAAGAGTACAAGGTGTCACACAAAAAAACGAGACTAAGTGTGTAGAGAGAGTAGTTGGCAACAACTGCTTAGGTGACGCCATCCCACATACCTTCTCTATCCATGAGGTCAGTTTCGTCGTAGTCGATCCCACCAGTTGGGAGCAAGAAATCAGCCACGAAAACATTTTAAATATTAACCGAAGCTTATGGAGATGGAACTTTGTCTAGTGAACATGTCTTTGAGTGATAGAAGAGTTTGTTAGGGGCACTGCGGAAGATGATGGGCGCCCAAGGCCAGCCAAATTTCGTGATATGAGAGACTCACATCAGTGCTCAGACTGTTAATCAATACTACTACATGGAAGTACTAGAAAAGACTTCGTGAAACAATTAGGGGGAAAAGCCAGAATTAAGAAGTGATGGATGGTTGTTGCACCAAGAAAATGCTTCTGCTCATATGATCCATATCTGTCAAGCAGTTTTTGGCTACCAAAAATATTACTATGACGGAGAATCCTCCTTATTCGCCTGATTTAGCCCCGTGAGACTTCTTTTTTATTTCCTACAGTTAAATCTTGCTGAAAGGGAACCCATTTCATCTCAATCGAAGAGGTTCAGGCAAAAACGGAAAAACTCCTAAAGGAACTTCCAGAACTGTTTTCAACAACGGCAGCACCGAATGCTAAAGGGAACTACTTTGAAGGTGATACTGTCACGGAGAACTGATTCTGTAAGTACAATGATTTATTGCACCCATCTCGGGGGGTTCGTGTGTGTATGTCACACCTCGTATACAGTGATTATTACTTTCAAACAAGCTAATGTAAAATAATGTTTGTAGTATGTAACTGTAAAGGAAATTAATAAATGCTATTAAAATAATAGTTTTTCTATTAATTATGCGCACATGTATGTATCTGCCTAGATAATTACTAATAAATCAATTTAATTATGATACTTTTGTAAATTAAATTATATTTATATTAACTACTTACACTAGAGATTTCTAACAATCATTAACATTAATACCCATATACATTGTTACCCTACTTTATATTATGTTAATGTAAATAAGGATTCGCAATTGACACATAATTGTAGATTTGGGAATAGGATTTTATTGCTGTCCTGAGTACATGAAAAAAAAATGTGTTTGAATAAACTATAAAAAAAACATTAAGGCTTAAAATAACATTATAATAATCATCTTTATAAAATTTAACTTTCCAAAAAGGTATTTGTGTATCTTTTAGTTCTATCCTAAAAGTTAATTATTTTATTCTTAAAACTGATTAGTATATAGTAAAAAAAGTCCACATATATTTTTTTAATAAATGTTTCATTATGTCAAAGATTTTATGAAAGTTTCAAAGCAGTTTAGAACCTTCTTAGGTATAGCCACGTCTCAAAACGCCTATATATCAAGCTAAAAATATTCAGCAATTAATTTATAAATCAAATAATGCAGCAAATAATATAAGAATTCACAGTATTATAACAAAATTTGTAATCCACTCTTAGTTGATGCTTCTAGCTGAAAACGTGGAATCCTCTTATAAATGAGTTAGAAGATGAAAAAAAAGCCAAACTATTTTTGTTATTTTTTTGCCAAGTATTTTTCAGTACATATGAAATAAAATCATTAGATTTTATGATAACTCAACGTTAAAAAATGAGTAGAAAATTTTACCCAAACAAGCAATTCTATAAATTTCATTTATAAAATTGTGGCCCAAACAACATCAACAAATTTGATTCGGTCAGTTTTTAAATTTGATCAATTTAAATATCTTCCAGATTTTATTGTAGATTTAGCATTTGCAATTCGAAAGTAATAAATATATCTAAAAGCACTTACGTATTATCGCAGCCTATTGGCGAAATTTTATGAAATGAATCCCCTGGTACGGCCTAGAGGAAGTCGGGGTTGCGAGCTATTAATGGAGATGTTTGCAATAATACGCAAGTACCAACAATTCTACCTCAACCATAGTTCGAAGATGCAATTGAGTCGTGATTATTTGTACTAAGTGTGCCTTTGAATTCAAACCCTGCACAGATATACACACAGAAAATAGTTACCATATTCAATAACAAAACTACAATAATAGTCAGTTGAAAAAAACGTGTAATCTGTCAATGGCTTAGGGATCTAACGCACACATTCTATATAAAAATACAAGAAAAAATATTTTGATTTTTGTCATTCAATGTTATTAAATAAAAACATTCTTACCGATGCAATGAATTTTATTATAGGTCCAAGGCTTGGTGGCACTATGGTGATATTTTGGCCTGCATAAACATTGGCTTTGACAGGACAATCACACTCAACACTTTTAGGGAAAAAAGGGCATGCTTGTTCTCTGAACTTGTCGAATAGTTTGCAGTAATGCTGAGTGCTGGAAACACAGATAAAAAAATTATTTTTCACAACTCTGGAATATATAAAAATCGTGCTGCTGTATTCCTAAAAAGGCTTATTTTGTTTACTCTTGTATGATAATTCGTTTTTCACAAAAAAATGTGTTAAGAATCTCAGACGTTATAAAAATCTTTATTCCATTTTGGGATCGAAATAGTAATACAAGTAACACTGAGAATCGAGAGAAATGCCATTTTCTTAAATCCTCTTACAGTTTTGAATTTGTAGTTTTCAAATAATTTCCGATACTAAAAAGATTTTAAAAGATAATTTAAAAAACGCATTATAAAATTTATTTAGAGTGCGAATATTATCAGTATATTTGTGTTTCTAAAAAACCAAATTATTCTTTATTCCACAGCTCTTCTACAAAAACTTAGATGAATTCCAATAATTCTTCCAACGCGCGCGCGTTAGCCTTGTTCTGAGCATATATATGCTCTTTATCTTTCCTTCTGAAATTGAAGCTCTAACAGTGAATTCTATCATGTAAGTCGAAAGCATTTGTTTTTTGTTTCACCTATTCTTCAGTTGTTCTCCATTAAAGGACACTTAAATATGTTAAATTACGTCAGTTTATGTACCGTTTTCTCAGAAACTTCTTGCTACTAATAAATGAAACTTTCACAGTAGATTATATGTACTATTAATAAGACTTTAGTGCGAGGTTTTGTCTTTTTGTTAAAAATTAAATTAACTATGAATTTTTTAAAAAATTTCTTTCTTTAAAAAAAAAATTTTAGTTTAAAAATACATTATCTAAAGGAGTTCGCTAGATATATCTTATTCCATCCCTTAAAATATGTAAACATGTTGAAAATGTGCTCACTGAAAATTTGAAAATTTCCTACATTAATTAGTTTTTGAGAAAAAGGTACATAAAGGGAAAATATTGCATTTTGAGAAAGCAGGCTTTATAAAAGTAAGAATTTGTAATTTGTCACTGAGAGTGGCTTCCTTTTAAAAAATAAATAAAAATACTTCTAATTATCGTATTTCTATGTATCATATATCATTTTAAGCAGAAATATTTCAACTTTTAAAAAATGTAAAAAAGTCAAAATGAATATTTTTTCAAAAATTCATGTGCAGCCGAACAGATGATGTCGTGTTCAAATCCACCTTTCACTCTCGCTGAATACACAGCATACGAATGCACTTTACATGTAAAATTTGTTCAATTATCGAATAATTTACACTGATGTCCATAAGTTAAGGATAATTCAGAAACACACAGAATTCGAACTATAGAGAAAAAATTCACCTTTAGAATACATCTTATAAAATAATATGCAAATTATAGAAAGCTATCAGAGGACGTTACAATGACGAGAGAAATAGAGGAGTCTATGAGAAATGGTAGCAAAGGAGTAAAATTATTTACAAGCGTTCTGTAAACCACTTAGTGCCATAACCAACTACTAGTTATCACATAGATGACGCATATGGATGATTTTTTACTTGATATAATTATCGACAGCCTAGACTGTGGGCATACTCAGATCCGAAGAACCCATCTCTAGGCTATGGCAACGATTCCAAGATGACGGAAATATCAGTAGACGTTCCCCGAATTACAACGCCAAATGCGATATTTGGCAACCAAAAAAGCAGACGGAGTACAGCATCTGACCTGTCAAGGCAAATTGTGTACAGACGTTTGGGACGTCTATATGTTCACAGGCCTGTCAGTTGTTTTCCGCTCACTGTTGCCTGGAGAAGAGAACATGCAATATGGACATCATAACAGTGGACTTGTGGGATACTGTCCGGCACCTACAGTCTAATTCACGTCCTATGGAAAAGGGTAGGTATCCTCATTTAATGGTGCAAGATTGTTCGTTTGGGGGCTTCAGAACAGATCTGCATTTTTAAATCGGAAACATGAAAGGCCAAATTTATCATTCTGAAACTACATGTAAGTTTGCTTAGAGGTGACAGGAGCGCAGAATTCGTGTTGATGGATGACAACACCCGTCCTTCCAGAGGAAACATCGTAAACGATTGTCTTCTATCTGAGGATATTAACTATATGGAATGGCCAGCATTCTCATCTGACTTGAATCCAATAGAGCATGCGTGGGACATACTTGGCCAACAAGCTGCAGCCCGTCAACCACCTCCTTAATGTGAAACGGAACTTCAACGAGTATTACTTTTGCTTAGTAGAATAATCTTCCCCAAGATCAGCTCGATAATTTGATAGTCATCCTGCCTAAGCGTTACACAGGCTGTGTTTCATCGCATACGAGACACACAATGTATTAACCATCATACCAACCATGTATTATTAAGTTTTTGTTAAGTGGGTAATATAATTGTTCCAAGGAGCAAAAATCGTACTTTAAATGAATGATATACTTACACCATCTTTTTTGTCCTTTATTTTTTGTTTAATTAATGGACTTAATGAACAAGTCACGTTTGTTTTCTTTAGAAACCTTTATTTGCCGAAACTGGCAATATCCTTAATTATGGACATAAGTGTATTTTATTATTTTTACTTATATGAATATTCGAATCAAAAGAAACTGAAACATAAATATTGAAAAAAAATGAGATTCTTAGGAAGTATTGAAAACTCTGGGATCAATGAATTGGATTGAAAGAAAGCGACTTACCAGGAACCGAGGCCAGCAAAACAAGGAGCGGGAACAGGAATTCCGAATATTCCTGTTACTTTATAGATGTTCGTTTTGACCAAGATGTTGTCGGGTAAGTCTTTGAACAATTCGAGATCAACAGTGGCTGAAATGTTCTTACTGAGGGAAGGAGGGTAGGGAGAAACGGTGAGTTTCCTGATCACGGCAACACTGTCATTCCCTTTGTCTAAACATTCAAAGTAAACATGTGATTACAATAAATTCAGGTGACTTCTAAAAAACAAATTTCAAATCTAAATGGGATCTAATCCACATCGACTAAGTATTGTTTTGCGTTACAAAAGTCTTAATAGGATCCCCCAAGGGAAAGTGGTTCAAGGCTCTTTCATGTAATCTGGCATACAAAGGTCACATTCATAGTTTGAAACAAGCGCTCCACGACAGGACCCTGGGTGAAGAAGCTACGTGGTTGGTTGTGGAGCATTACCTGCCTTGACTGCACCAAATATGTGGTATTCACACGCGGCGAGATGTTCGAGAACCTACCAGTGGAATCGCCATAACAATGTTTGCACATCACAAGGACGAGGAATCACGCATGACAGGATGCCACGTCAGCGATGTTCTTTCTCAGTTCATGTAATGGGGCAGCACGGACAGTCGTCCTGTCTGGCCCTCCATAGGCGCAGTCATCTTTCTTTTCGAATGGCTCAATTATTCCCACTTTCATTTGGGCCCATTTAGAATAATAATTGGGGTAGATCGAAGAATTTCGTTTCAAAATTTTATGCGGAAAAGATGTTCTTTGGTACAGAGATAAACGGAACAATAAATAATTCTTATATTTACTGCCACAAAAGGAATGAAATTCAGGTATTGGAGCCTTTTTTTATGTTAAAAAATCAAAGGTTTTTTTTGTCAGGATGAAACAGCGCTTTAGTACTTTTTAACATTTACTGCGATGAGAAAACACTAATGATTGAAAGAAAATAACTGCAAAAAAAAAAATAATTGTAACAAAAAGCACATTGCGTATATTTAATAACTTCTTTGAAAAAAAATTAAAACCTACAGTCGTAATGACAGGGTATAAATAAAGAGGAAGACATCTTGATTCGGACTGAGGGGATCGAAGGTACAAGGAAAGAGAGCTGAGGTTATGGAATGTTGCTCTCAGTACTCAACAATTAGTAATCATCATTCTTCGCTATTCCTATTGTAAGAAACTACTTTGAGTTTAAAATCATTTAATCTCAAAAATAAGTCTTTTTAACACGCTTTTATAAGCTTCACTTGTATCTTTGAACTCGATTTTTACTCACTTTAAAAAGTTCCATTAATTCAAAATTTTGCACACTTGTGAAGGACCGATGACAATACAATAATTTCATAATTTTGTTCCATTGTCCTGAACAGGATAATCAGGAATAACGATATCCAGATTTGGTGACTAACTCATAATAACATTTCCAGATTTGGCGACTAATTCCAAATACCATTGCTAGATTTGGCGACAAATTCTAAATACTATTTCCAGATTTGGTGACTAATTCCAGATCCCATTTCCAGATTTGGCAACCAAAAGGTTAAGAGTAATTCTAAAAGTGAAAACTTTTTTTGCGTCAGAAATTTCTTATCATAATATAAACAATTGCCCAGTCTTTCTGAAAATGGAAATAAAAAAAAAAGACTCGTGCATATGAAAAAATATTTGTTCTAACTCAGAAATGGGCAAACTTTTTCGGTCGTGGGCCACATATTAAAAAAAAGTGTATGAATAAATACTAGTTTAAAAAACTAAAAATGCACGCTTTCATTGTAGATCGAACAAAAAAAAATAAAAGATAAATTACAGTTAAAAAAAACTAAAAAAACACGCTTTTAATTTTAATCGAACTAAAAAGTAAAAAAAAAAATTCTTAATATAAGACTAAAATGATTTACGAGAAAATTAATGCCATTAAAAAAAAAAGTAAACGCGTGGGGTGCTTTGTGCAACATTTTTGCACTAACTCAGCATTACGGGATAGAACTAGTAAGAAATTATAACAATGGATATAAAGCAAGCACCCCACGCTTTTACTCCAATGACATAAATTTTCTCGTAAATCATTTTATTCTTATATTAAGAATAATTTTTTTTTACTTTCTAGTTCGATTAAAATTTAAAACGTGTTTTTTAGTTTTTTTAAACTATAATTATTTTTTTCATTTTTTTTTTTTGAAAATTCAATCTCTTTGTGGCAATATCAAATTTTGAAATAATTTTTTTTAAAATTATCTTTCTTCTAACATCCGCATCATAGAACATTTTTTCCACGTAAGCGATTGATCCTTTTTTTTCTTCATACATAGTCCACTATAATAATTATGCTTTAGAATCTATCTAAAATCCGTTAATTTTATAGAAACGGATAGAATTACATTTACCTAAATAAAAATAGAACATTATTATTGGCGAAGGCAAGAGCAATTTGTAAGGGATAATTATATTTAAGACTGCATTAAAATGTGATTGTAACAAATAAATTTATGATTAAAATTTATTGAATGTGCATTGAAAATATCAATTAACTTAACACAATTCCTTGATTTTAAAATATTAAACATGTTTACACATTGTTATTTCAGGATAAATAATATTAGAATTACACACATTTACGAATAAATATTTTTTTATTTAAAAAAGTAACTGCTGTTATAAAAAAAGGAATTCTTACGAACACAAACCTATTTCACACAATTAAACAACACTACATTAAAATTGTGTGATTTATTATTCTATAACAAAAAAAATTCTGTTAGATTCATAAAATTAAATTTTAATTCACATTTCGCGAGAAATAAATTATTCCACTCGATTAATAAGTATTTCAAACAAAAAAGAGAATTCAAAATTTTGTTTTAAATAAAATAAACATACCATCATTTTAGTTGAGACTCTTAATTCATAACAAATATAAATTAAATCCAGACACCCAATTATTACTACAGAGTCATTATTACATGGTTTTGTGAAATAACGCAGTTCAAACGTGGAAGCCACAGATGATTTTTTTAAATATTTCATTTACTCTAACTTGATGCAAAATTATTGAAGGATATGAAAACAAAATCCATTTCGTAACTGTTTGAAGTCTTAAACTTAGCGCAAGTCTGGAAAATTATTCTTTAGCCTTGGGAAGATTACTTCCCATCTCCATGATCTTACAAAATACACCTGTGGAAGAGCAAAAGCCATTATAACAATGGAAAGACTGATTCCCGCTTCAGTTTTGTGCTAGTGATTATGACATCTGTAAATCGGACAAAAAAGATGGTATTAAAGAAGTACCTAGTCGAAAAGCTGTCGTTGTATAGGTTGCAGGAAAATGAGGAAAAATCAGGACTTTCCCTAAGGGAGAGGATCCATTCACGCTCTTTGGGGTCTTATGGAAGGAACTGTTTTAGTGAAGTGAACATGTCAGCCATTTTTTTAAAGATATGGGGTTGATATTTAGGGGATCGATATCGACCTGTATGGTTTGGAAGTACAAGGACTCGACCCCTTAGGTGTCTCCCCCGGACAGTATTTTGTCAATGCAAATCCTGACTTGTTCATTTCACTGAAACAATTCAGGGTTTGATAAAATCGCTTACTTTCCTTATTGAAGTGACCTTGAAGCAGTAGCGCACACAGTAATTTTTCAAGAGGGGGTGCGGGGTCGAAAGTTCACCATTTTTGTATCATGTTCCTTTTGATTTTGTCGATTTTCGGGAACAAAATACAGTAAAAAACTAATTATTGGATAAATAATTAGCATTAATTAATAAAATTAATTATTAATAACAAATACTTAATTAAATTTTTCGTACTATATACTTAGAATTATAATCAATCGGGAAAAAAATCAAGGGCTTTGGGGGGGTCCGGACCCCCAGGACCCCCTTGTGTGTGCCACTGCCTTGAAGAGACGTTATTTTAACATCTTGCGTGAATTAATCCTTAGGGATTTCATGAAATTCCTAATTTCGTCCTGCGACATATATAACCATGTCCTGGGAGGGGTCGATCTAATAAAAGAAAGATACCAAATAAGATTATTTTCTTATTGACCTTAAAATTAAAAATAGTTTCATATTGTGAACACAAAAGAAACATAAGCTAACATTCTGTATAGCAATAGACGGATATTCCTCAAGAAATAGGACAGGAGCAAAGAAGTGAGTAGTTCGAGAGGATGTGTTTGCCAAATATGGTTTCCAACTATAGACAAAGGAGCAGAAAGGGACAAGGAAGAGAACATGTGTGCAGAATGGGGTGTGCATTGCAACGTGTTTCTCGTTTTTCATGGTAAATGATCACCATTAAATTTAATTTTCATTATGAGGGTTCTTTGGGAAATATTCTTCCCACCCCTAAAATATAAATGTTTTCATAAAATTCTGCAAAATAAAATATATTTCCTTAAATTGTTTAATTGTTAATAAAACATAAAAAACTGCGAGAAATTCAAAAGAAATAAATGGCCCATGAAAGGGGAACAAACATAGAACACCCATTGAACCAAACATACAACATACCTAAAGATTCCAACAACGCCTGAGGATCAGTTTATATGGACACCAAGAATTATATAAAAAATTTACACTGCCAAAAAAGCAGAATAAATAAATAATAAAGGCTCTAATAAAAATGTAGACAGGGATTTTTATTCATTTCGCCCTACATTAAATAAATACAGAATAATTGATTAATACTATTTCTGATATTCTGAATTCTGTTTTGATCAAAATATTTAGATACACATATCCAAAAACTTAAATAGTTGGTTTTTCATCAGAATAGTTTCCTCTAATTTAATGAAATCCTTTGATTCATCTTACATTATTTTCGGATAATATGGAATCTTGTGTACTAAATAATTTTGCACTTTTTTTCGAGGAACGCATTTAACGATAAAGAACGAGTTTAAGTATGCTTCGGAACTGATGGTTTTCAAAAAAAAAATTTATTTTACAAACATTTGCCATAAAAAATCGTGTTGTATGCGTTTTCCTCAAATGGCTTCTTTTGCAAGAAAATCATTAAAATTTCCAAAAATAATAGAATTTGAGGGGGACAAAAGCATTTGCATTTTTTTACATTTTATTTTATTAGTTCTTGAAAAAAATTAGTAGAAAAAACTAGCAAAAAAATATGGAGTGAAAAAAGTAACATTTTTTTAAATAATTATCGGAATTGGAAAGTTTTACAAGGGTTATTTAAATTAAATAGAATGTTAACAAAACCATTCGTATTTCATTAAAAAAAGAGAGAGATATACTTACGGCAATTTTCAAATGTAATATTTGCTTGAACTGCCGCGAAGTAAGCTATGATAAATACAATAACCTTCATTTTGATGGGTGATTTATATAAAAAAATTATTTATTGAAATTTAATGCAGTTATTATTAAATTATTAATTAATTTGAATAGAAAAAATTAAATTATTACTGCGCATTTAAATTTTTATTATTTACGATTATAAATTACAATAATTTTGAGAAAAAAATTAGAATTTTAAAATATACGGAATTAAAAGACATATATTTTTCTATCCATATTTAAGTACGCCTGCGGATTTTGAATCTTAAATACAAAACCCATATCAACAAAAATCAGGTGAAAAAGATTATAAACTGAAAATAATCATTTTTCGACATTCTTGAGAGATATAAAAATCAATTCATTCCACATAATGACACAAAAAAAAATTCCTCTCTAAATAATCAGCGAGTGTAAATATTTCGAAGGCCATTGGATAACATTATTTTAAATATTATCTCTCAAAGTTAAGAAGGTTGAAATGAAAAAATATTCAAAACAATGTCATTGTATTTCGTATTTATTCGAAAACGCTTGGGTGATAAATTGAAATGTCAAGATTACGTGATTTTTCCTTTGATTACAACATTTTTATAGTAATTTTCATAAAATTCTATTTTTCAATCGCTTCCTATAGAAACATAAAAGACGATAAAGCTCTAGTAATTTTTAATTTAGTTATTCGTGGATAATTTTCAATGACGCCGAGTGACGAAGATTACGGGAGGAAATTCTTAAGCTGACACGGGTTATGTTAAGTTATTTTTAATTTTAAAAAAGCTATAGAGAGAGGATTCCCGTCTTTTTACCAATCCATAGCCTCTTTCAAATTACAATTATGTTTACGTTGCTCCAGGGCGACGGATCTCGTCAAGTCACCAAGACGACACCTATAGAGTTCGCCAAATGAAAATCTCTACATATTTCCTCTTCTGTTTTGGATCTCCATCTTCATTTTAAGTGAAATAGAAGTTGGCTTTCCCCTGAGCCATTGTGCTCGTAAAGAAATTATTCTAAAAAGAAAAAGCGATGGTGTTTTCCGTATTTGGTTCATTCCGGGAAATCTTTTCGCATTAAGAGAAAATACATTGTCGAGGGGGGATATTATTTGGAGTTAACTGATATTTCGTCTTAAGCATTTCCGCATTGAACATATAAGTATCTGGAAAGCAAAATGCCTTTTTATTTAAAAGCTTTTCGCTGCCGTTTCATTTGACTTGCAGCTTTGCCAGATTCTTATTCCCATGTTTCTAGTATATAATACGTAAGAAATTTGGAACAAAAATATAATATTCTATACACATAACTTCCTCCAAACATTCATGATAACTGAAATATATTGCGTTGCATTAAAAACTGAAGTGATTTCGTCTGTGGTAAGGATACAACAAGAAATGAATTTGGAAATGTGTTTCAATCACATAATTTTAAAATTTTAACCCTTTAAAAGCTAACTTAAAGAATTTCAAAAAATATTCAATTTTAGGAGTGTTCTTAATAAATTTTGACTATTGTTTTTAAAATCATAAGCAGACAAAAGATCTTGATGACGCATATTATTCTAAATTCGAACTTGAAGATATTATTAGCGAACTGATTTTATTCAAAGTTTAATCAGTCTAGCTGTTAGAATTGCCAACTATGATGTAATATCAGAAGACAGAGGTTAAGAGTATGACAATAATACGAAAACAAGTCGTCGTAAATTAAATTTAATCAAATTTTTTGTTTGTTCAAAACAAAATCGAGTAATATGTAGATTGACAAATATAATTCATATATTTCACATTCATTTAATTTGGTATCAGAATTTTTTTTTTTTATCGGCAAAGATAATATTTTTATAGCACTGGCAGCTAAAAAACATTGATATGTGATATTTCTATATAAAACGACAACTGAAATAACTTTTTTTTGTTTATGAGAATGTAAATACTTGACAGTTTGATGGTAATTTTCTCTTGGAGTTACAGAACAAATTCAAAAAAGAACATTCTTTCCTATTCGGGTTTTATTTTTCAGATAAAAAAAAAATCCCGAATATCGATATAAATTTAGATTAATGCAACTGAAATAATCATTCATTATGTTATATTTTTGAACTTTAGAAGCATGCAATAAATATACAATTCTTCAATTAGTACTAGAAAAATTCAATTAATTAATATAAAAATTGGTCCGAAATTAAAATTATGCACTAAATACACTAATGGAGTTAGAAAATAATAATTAAAATTGCGAATATTTTTAAAAGTACCATTTGTGGATCCTAATTTTTGTCATTCGGCGAAGAAAAGCATTTTAGAAAACGAAAAGGTCGGAGCACATTTATTGAATTGAAATCAGAATGGGTAGCAATATAGAATATTTAGGTACCATTTTGTAAACCTGCTAAATTTTTTCAAAAAAAAAAAAAAAAAAAAACAAGAGCCCCTAAAAAATAAATTGAGTACCTTAAATTTTGTATTCTAATTTCTTTACACTAACAGTGCCAACGATTAAATTTTCAAAACCAACTATTAAATTCAATTTGTTATTCTCTATACATGTTGCAGTTTCTTCTACAGCACCAGATATTGAGAAGAAATACCTTGCAACATCTACTGGCGCTTGGTTAAAACAAATTTGCCTCACAACAGTCATCAAGAAGAGCATCGCAACAACTTCAGTCTAGCGCTCATGACCATTGGATACGTGTAGAGAGGAGGCGAATGATTGGACGGAATCCTGAACTGATGATGTTTCATTGGCCCACCAAAATGTTTTCCTTATATTGTGTTTCTTTTATTCGTCCAATTTAAATCCAATCAAGAAGCTGGAGTTTTAAATTCTTCTTTAAGGTGATTTTGAAAAAGCGCATAAATGGATAATTTTCATGATATTTAGTGGCACTTAGATTAGAATACATGTATAAAATTGTTTAAAGGACATTATGATAAAAAATTAACTTAGAATAACCTTTTTTCAAAATGTTCTCCTTTTATAAAAAATGCTTCCATAATAATAATAATTTGCTTATATAAAATGAAGACTTCTCTCCAGAGAGTCTGAACTATTTTTTTTTTTTGAAAAATTCACATTATTTTCAGAGTTACAACTGATTGAAATAATTATCGGCGTTTTTTTCTTGAAATTTCTCCCCTTTGTTGTCGTAAAGCATGGATAAACCCACTTCTAAGTTATACATTTCAAAAATTCTAGTTAAGCCCCTGTACAGAAGTCTGAGCTATATGCAGGCCCCCCAAATATTATTATAATAGACGTATTTTTCATAAAAGGAGAATGTTTTGAAAATGGGTCATTCAATGTTCATTTTTTGTCAAAATATTGTACTTAAATAATTTTTTAGTGTAACAATATTCTTAAAACAATTTTATATACGATTTCTAATCTAAGTGACACTAAATATCATAAATATTATCCATTTATACGCTTTTGCAAAATCATGTTTCCGAACGTAGTATGATACCTTAAGGTCCGTAACCAAGAATCATTCCACATACGTAGTTGCCTGTCCAATAACTTAATTTTCATTGACGAAAGATGGTGGCCTCAAAATCTCAGGGCCTACTAAGCCAATACGTTATTCCGTACATATTATAAATGATACACTAGAAAAAGCAAAACCACAGATCAGACTGTACTGGCCAATTTATGGGATAGATCAGGTCTGAGCAAATTACGGCCCGCCAGATGGTTCCATCCGGTCCGCGGATAGAATTTTTATTTGCCGCTCCGAGGCAAATTAAAAGAAATATATATTTATATACTATATAGCCATCTCCATTTCTACTTTGTTTAAATATTATTTTTGCAGTGATAACTTCTATAGGTCGGTTTTTCTAAAGAGTGAATTTAAATGAAGCGTCAGGTCCGGGTGCGTTAAATTTACTCAGTTTTTTTCAGCTCTGTTTTGAATTTTTAAAAATTTGGGGCACGTATTTTTTTAAGTAAAAAGTTTATGCACACTTTTCTTTTCTATGGAAGTTTTACTTTCTTTCATTAAATATTACTGTCGTGCAATCCACTTGAACTCAACTCCAGCGAGTGAACGAGAGAAGAGGATGTATTCTTATGTAGGAAATCAAAAGAGGGATTATTTTTTCAAAGTTTGTTATCAAACTGCCCCTTTCTATTGAGAACCAGAGGTCTTAGCGGATGATCTAGTAAAAGTAAGTTTGAAGATTGTTTGTGATCAATAATGTCTAAAAATGTTACAAAGGTTGACTTGCTAGCTGCATTAGAACAAATCGGTGAAGCAGCACATTTAAAAGGGTTCAACTACAAGAAATACTTTTGAAATTCTACCTATAAAAGATAAGAAATTTATCTATCTATTGTGTAAAGTAAAAATGAAGACGAGTTGCATAGGTTACAACAAACGGAATTGTTTCAATAAATAAACTCCTTTACGACGTACCAATAACGGTACGCAAGAAGAAACGAAGATGATGGAACTTTTTCGATTAAGAGCATTTAAGTACAACAAGTAATATAAAAAAAGAAATTTAAGTCCATTCCTACTTAGATCAAGAAAGAAAAATTTTATTTTTGCTACTTTTTATTAAATAGTTGCAATTAATATAAATATGCGTATACATATCACAGAACCACAACATTAAGTGTAGACATCAATTTTTATTAATTATCATTAAAGTATCGTATTGTCATCCAAAACAATCGTGTATATAAAATTTCAGTTCAACTCAATGCTTTAAAACGTGAGCCAAAAAAAACCTTTTAAAGTTTTAACACAAGTCGCCAACGTGGCTGTATTTATAATTATTTAAATAATTAGTTTTAATCAATTAATTTTTATTAATTATAATTAAATTATTGTCTTGTCTTCCAAAGTAATCATGTATATAAAATTTTAGCTCATTGAGCGCTTTAAAATGTATTTTATTAATGATTAAAGATTCCATCAAGATATATAAATAAATATATAAAAATCGTGAGCTAATTGTAGGAATTGAAAAATTGGCCAAAAGAATTCAAATGAATTTAATGAAGCTAATTGCTGTACATAGCTGCTAATGTTTTAGTTTATGTTGGTGATGACAAATGAGAGATTAGGAGAAAATAAAAGCCTGAATTGTGAAAGAGTACGAATCCTCTCCTTTTTTGTTTGCTTAGAGAATTTTAAGAAAAGTAAACAGCTCTCAGGGCATAAATTTTCATAACCTTACATAGAATGTGACGTTCTATAAACGGTACTTACATATCGTTGCAACGATATTGGTGACATTATACGAAAGGAAGCAATGCCAATTCAGTACGTGCCTCACATGTGAAATCAGGGTTGCCAACTTGGCGAGTTATCTTGAATGTTGGTATTTTTGTGATAGTACGTAAGCAGCATAGATAAATACATATTAAATAAATATAATCTACATAAGTAATTTACGCATGAATATTTTTAATTAATTAGACTAACTAACATTTAAATCGTATATACTCACATATAAATGCACTCATTGACACAAAAAATTAGCGCACCAAGAAGGAATCCTCAAGATGAAACGAAATTTTACATACTTAATGACTACTTTGCTGTAAGAAAATGATTAGAAAATCAAAGAAAAAAGGATCATTTTTTCTAAAGAAAAAGGCAAAAGATTTTGAAGATTTAATACCCTGTTGAACCCCCTCTTGCGCGAATGCACGATGAGATACAATCGAGCATTGAGGCATACAAATTCTGTATGCTGTCTTGAGACATTTCGTTCCATAACCGTTCAAACTCGTGGGATGCCCGACTCACTCGTCGTCCAAAATGATCCCAGATATGCTCGATTGCAGACAAATCTGGGGATCGGAAAGGCCAAGGAAGCGTAGTAATAGGGCAAAGACAGTCTTGTGACACCCTTGCCGTGTGAGGCTGAGCATTGTCTTGTTGAAAAATGGCTCCTGGGAGCCGTTGCATGAGTGGAAACACATGTGATTGCAGGATGTCGTAGACATACCACTGGGCTGTCATGGTGCCACGGATCAATACTAGGGTGACCGTATATTGTAGGCAATGGCACCCCATACCATCACACCAGATGTGGGAGCGGTGTGTCGTTGTAAAGCAAAGACAGGATTGAGGCGTTCACCACGGAGTTTCCGCACACGAACACGATTGTCATCACTGCTGAGATTGAATCTGGATTCGTCGTTGAAGACGACCTGGTTTCATTACGCTGCAGTCCAGTTTCCTAGTGAGCGGCACCACTCTAAACGGAGGCGTCGATTGGTGGGCGTGAAAGGCAGCACACGTAATGGGCGCCGCGATCCTAAATGTACTTCAACTAGGCGCCCTCGTAGGGTTCGTGAAGATACAGGGGCCCCTAGTGAAGGTGCCTGGATGGCGGCCGATGAAGCAGTTGGCTGAACGCATGCATTTCTTACGATGGGGTGGTCTTCTGGTCAAATGGTCTGTCCTGAGCCTGGTCTTCGTGTAAATGACTTCTCTCGGATCCACTGGTCGCAACACCTCCTCACAACACAATAATCAGAACGGCCTAATTGACGAGCTACTCGCCTAGCTTCAATTATACCGTTAATTCTCCCCCTCTCAAACTACGACAGCGGCTCATATTGTCTTCAAAAACGGCGTAATGGCATGTCTACCTCAGCTTTTCCTTTGTAAACGATTCAGCATAATTAAACAAGCTTTGGTTACCTTTTTTTATACACCATGTATAATGACGTTAAACGATCTCTACCGGCTATACGTAATGCGCAATCACGCAGCATATCTAATCATTTGCATATCTCCCCGATATGTACCATCATGCCAAGTTTCGTTACGATCCCGCAATTATTTCTTGGTGCACTAATTTTTTTGTCCATGAGTGTATATAAGAATGCATAATTATCTAAACATTGCATTTTACAGAAGATGGATAATGTAAATAAATTACCCGATGAATGGCTACGAAAACTTGAACAGCGAAAATGTAAAAGAAAGCATAGTACATCCGAATAATTGGATTAATCAGAAGTTTTTACTTCTATCCTGAGTTCATAAACACACCCACAATTTTTTTTCTTCCTTTCCTTCAAAAGACTGATGATCTTTTTACTCTCTCTCTACAAAACATAAACCGAAGGCTAGCACTAACAGCTTTCAATCAATTAAGTGCTTTTTTAACGGGAGATTTTTTTAGTTGGCGCCAATAAGCATTATCCCGACATATGGGAATCCAATAGAAGCGACCTCACTTTTGGCGCATTTTAAGCAGCTGCTTTTTCTTTTGGCATGAGTTTTAATATTATTGATCACGAATGGAAAGATTATGAACATTTTTGTGAACATTGGTGAAATTATGAAAGCGTAACTAGTGCTTACTTGGGTTTAGGGATTGCAATATAGAACCCAGGACCCATTCTAGCAGGTGTACAGCGCGTGCACAGCACGCGAGCGGCCAAAACAAGGGGCGACCGCATAAATATATAATCAATCAAGCAAAATTTTTTACGACCGTCTCAAAGTAAAATTTTAAAAATTTCTCATAATAAATCGAATAAATATGCTGAATTTTGAATAGCTATTGAAAAATTAAGTCCCGATTTCCTGATAGCACAGTATAGTTTAAGAAAAATAGAACGTTAATGTACAGCGTGTTGGACAAGAGATTGTCCATTAATGTTTGATCTTTACGAACATCCTTCAACTGATAGCAAATTTCGTGGTGGAACCGGCAATAACACAACAATTTATTTTTGCTTAATAGAGGCATTGTGGATCGAAGCCTAAGTAAGGTGTGTCAAAAATGGCTGTTGCGAAAGTTGCTTTACGAAAATATCTAATGTGGTTAATCTAATACTGTTTAATTTCAATATGCATTTGAGGAATTTAAAAGTTTTCGATTTAATAATAACCTTACAATTTAGAAAAATTGTCTGAATCCAGCCTGTTCATCTGCAAGGAGTCTATTGGTTTCTAAGAACCAAATAAATCTTTTAGTTACAATTCTCTCCATAATTTTCCCCAAAATGCTGGTAAGAGATATTGGTCTGTAACCTTTGAAGATCCTTTGGATAATTATCTTTTTTTATGGATTGGTAAAACTATAGCTCTAAGCCACTGAGAAGGAATAGTTTCCGAATTCCAAATCAAATAGAAGAGCCTTAACAAAGTGCTTACAGCGTAAGTACTGAGATGTTGTAGGAACTCAAGAGTGTATGCCCTCTTCGTCTGGGAAATTCCCCCTTTCTTAAATCAAGTTATAGCTTGTGAGTGAGCTCCTCTAAAGATAAAGGTGGGTTGAAAATGGAATGAGAGGATGCTCGAGCACCAAAATCTGTGGCAAGTGATTTCATTCCACGCTTTAAAACCCCCTTTCTTGCGTGTTTATTCTTTTGGTAGGAGTTAGTAAAATGTTTGACAAATACATTGGCGATTTCTGTATCAGTTTTCTTAGCGACTTGAAAGGTTGTTTAGGCTTACCTTCATTGTTGATACCAGAAAGGAAAACTTTCCTACTGTCTCTCTGATAATTGGCGTCAGAAATGAAATGATTTTCGTTTTACGACAGTTTTTCTAAACTGAGATAAGGAACATTCCATTCCTTAGTCAGTCTATCAAAGATGACTTGGATAAAAGCAGAATACTTTTAGCGGTATTAATTGACCTAAATTCTGCTTATAACGCTGTATGGACCGATAAACTCTTGCTGAAGCTCGCCAATCTTGGTATTGAGAACAGCATGTTTAATTGGTTTTGTGGTTTTCTATGCCAGCGTTTGTGTAAGATCAGATATGGGCGAGGCTTTTCCAAATACAGTGTTCTTAAAACTTGTGAAGCTCCGGCCCGTGGGTACCTCATTTCTACATTATCTACGTGAACTGTTTCTGTGGGGAAGAACGAAGAACCACTCAAATCATTCATTTTAAAACCTTGTTATTAAGGTCTTAGCTTAAACACAATACACAACAATAATACTTAAGTAAGTTGATCTAGAATGAGAAGACGCAACACGTATTACCAAATAGTCGCGTACTTGACCACTGTTCTGATGTGACTTTAATCCGACAGTATTTCTTATAGCCTCGAACTCACTCTTGGTTCGTCAGTACCGGTACGGCTAGGTTATCTCACAGAGTTAGGAGAGAGAGAGAGAGAGATTCTTCTAACTTTATCTCAAATCACACTTTAACTCTCTACTTGGGGACTTCACTTTTCACTCAGCAAGCACTTCTGCGCATAGACATAGACCTGGACATAGACTCCGCTCTACTGCTAACTTCCAGTATATATATGATTCCTAATTTACCCTAATTACGTTCTTCTTCATGATTTGGTTGGAAAGAATTGTCATTTCGGCTCCAAAGAAACCCTAAGAGAACATTAATAGAAATCGCGATGAAAACCCCATCACAAACTGGACTAAGTCAGAGTTCATTATCCAGCTGCACCCCCTTCAACATTTACATAAATGATCTTGTACAGCAGCTCAGAATAATTACTGGAGTTAGATGCTTACTTTATGCTGATGACCTTGTGATCTGGACGGAGTCTCCCAAGAAACAGGCCGCACAATTCATTCACCGTGGCTTGAATTTAGCGCTTAAAGTCTTGAAGCTGTGGTGCAATGAAAATAACATAAAGGTTAACCTGAATAAAACAGTCTCAATTACATTCTTCTTTACCACATCTGCCCTTGCATATCAATATGTCATATTGAGGGCATGCCATGCAGGAAGCCGATGGTTTTAGCTATTTAGGTAAGATCTTTGATCGTAAGTTATCCTGGAGAGCCCGTACTGAAAATATTGTAAATCGCGTCTCAAGCAGAATGGCGCTTTTGAAAAGACTAGCTGTCTCTAGGTGGGGTTGTGTGTGTTCCAATCATACTCTAAATATAACTTATAAATTATTCATTTTGCCCATCTTGACCTACTGTTGTGAGCCCCTGATTGCAGCATCTAGATTTGTAACAGAAATACTTTAAAAAAGTCAAAATCAGGCACTGCGGATCATCACAGAAGCTGTTAAAACGATCGATGCAATGCTTTTGACAACAGAAAAAAAAACCCTTAAAGAACATCTTTCTAGAGAGAGCCCTGCTACTGGGAAAAATTATTACGACTACCCAACGACCTCTCCCTTTTGAGCAAACTCTACTTGGACTCAGGGAGACGTTTAAAGACCCAACGTGATTTTGTGCAAGGTGTACTGGAACTAAATGAACAACTTGATTCAAATTTCGACCCTTGTAACGTTTGAAAAAATAACGGTGATATTCTTGGTTAATTAAAATATGGAATTTATTTACGTCACAACTATTGAAACTTATTTACAAAATGATACATATTAAAGTTATTAAAATTAATTATAGATTGTTAGAGTCCACTATTTTGTGAGAGGAGGATTCGTTGGTCACCGCTCGCGTGCAAGTTCAAAGCATCTCTCCCCTCATCTTCCGGTCGGGTCGCTAGATTCCTCGGGGGGGTCAAACAGGGGTTGCGCTGCATCTGAAGCTGCACGTGTGGGCGTCGAATCTACAAAGAAACCGACACCAGATGTTGTTGTTTTCGAGACGTGACGTTACAGCTCTCGCCCTCTCTTATGGAACTTTTCCGTTGAGAAAAGTTTAATGGGATGACGATGAGACAACTGACAGATTACCAACACTTCCCTTCATCAAGCACCACTATATTTCCGAGCTGCAATTTTAATTACTAAAGAAAACGCTGAACTAAATTTGGAATTACTTATTTCTAGCGAGTGAGTGTTCTTGCAAGGGAACTTACACAAATCCATATTACGAAATAGCAATGTAATCAATGTAAGAAAACATACTATACATTAAATAAAAATACAAACACTCCTATCACAATGCCTAGTATCAATTATACTAACAACATGTTATATCAAATGCTAGTGTAAGACCTTGCACATAAAATATTCTTCACCACAATACTTAAATAAAATTATACTAACGACATGTGTTGATATGATATGCGAAGTGTACAACCTTACACACAAAATATTTTTCACCATATGCCTCTTGCGTAAACTAAATACTCATGTATATTTTAAAACCCTATACACAAAATTAAGCATATTAATACATTTGCTTTTCATGGCTTTATCTTTTGACACGCATCTCCATTCGATATGATATACAGTACTAGTAAATAAATAAAATTTAATACAATTATTAACCTTTAACTAAAAAACATAAGCAACAATTATTATTCATGAGCAAGAGAACATTGTTAACAATCCCTAATTATCTATCACCGATCTGCTGAGACTATCTGCATTTTTGTGACTTTTACCCGACCGATGTACAATTCTAAAATTATATGGTTGCAAAGCCAAAGCCCATCGCATCAATCTAGGGTTAGAACTAACATTTCTATTCAACCACACCAACGGGTTGTGATCGGTCATAACTAAAAATGAATTTCCATCTAAGTAATAATGTAACCTTTTAATTGCGAAAACAATACTAGCACATTCCTTCTCCGTCGTACAATAACGCTTCTCTACCTCTGAAAATTTCTTACTCAGGTAAAGGATTGGATGCTCCTCACCTTGTTCAGTTAATTGGGTTAAAACTGCTCCCATACCTGCGTTCGAAGCGTCCGTTTGAACAATGAATTCTCGTTCAAAATTTGGCGCGTACAAGACGGGCTTATCAATTAGTTTCCCTTTTAGTTCTCGAAATGCGTTTTCACACTCGGTCGTCCACTTAATTTCTCCCTTCTTTGCTCTTCCCTTCAACGCATCCGTCAACGGAGCAGCAATTACCGAGAACAGATTTATATATTTTTGGTAATAACCCGCTATACCTAAGAAAGCACGTATTTGGGTTTCGTGCGAGGGGTAGGGAACTCTAGAACAGCCTGAACTTTGATCTCGGAAGGAGTGCGAAAACCCTGACCCACAATGTGACCCAAAAATTTGACATTTTGTTGCGCAAACTTACACTTTGAAGGTTTTATCGTTAACTTAGCTCTCTTATTCTCTGCAGAACCGTTTCCATATGTTTAATATGCGACTCCCAAGTATCTGAGAAAATTGCGATATCGTCTAGATACGGGACAACGAAATCCTCGAGTCCGTTAAGTAATTCAGCCATGAGTTTACTAAAGAAATATGGAGCATTCTTTAATCCGAAACTCATCCTTAGGGGTCGGTATGTACCAAAGCTAGTACAGAAGGCTGCGTATCGCTGTGCTGTTTTACTCAAAGGTATTTGCCAATATCCCTTAGATAAGTCAAAGACGGTAATAAATGTAGCCGCCGATACCTTTTCTACGCGTTCTTCGATATTCGGAAGAGGAAAATATTCCGTTCTAATGATCCCGTTTAATTTCCTGTAATCTATACATGGACGAGGTTCTTTCCCAGCTACCTCAACTAAAATCATAGGGGACATGTAATCCGATTCTCCTACCTCAATGATTCCTAATTTTAACATTCGGTTAATTTCGTTTTTAAGATTTCATTTTGTCGGTGCGACATTCGATAGGGCTTCGTCCTAACTGGTTGATCGCTAACTAACTGGATTTCGTGTTCAACCAGATTAGTTAAACCGGGATTGTTTGAAAAACATTTAGAGTATTTATTTAATAATTCGCGCAGTCGATCCATTTGTTTGTCGTGAAGGTGTTTGTTCAACTCGCTAGCCTGGATTACGTCCTCGAAATCATAAATGAGAGAATTGTTTTCTAAGTATGGGATTTCTAACTCCTGGTCTGCGAGAGAGTTTTTTTGTTTCATCATTAATAATTACGTTAACGTGTTCTGGCCTTTTGTAATATGGTTTTAGCATATTTATATGATAGATTTGAGATGTTTCGCGTCTGCCGGGGATTTCGACTAAATAGTTCGTTTCCGAAATTTTATTTAAAATTGTCCCAGGACCTATCCACTGCACTGCTAATTTATTTGCTCTGGATGTAGCTAACACTAGGACTAAATCTCCATCCTTAAATTCACGTTTTACTGCGTTTTTGTCATACCAAGTTTTCCGCTTAACTTGCATTTCCTCCATTTTATTTATAGCTACTTCTTGACATCTTTTTAATCTATTTATTAACTTAAACATATATTCAGTGACGAGATCACCCTCTTCTTCCGGTTCCATCCAATGTTCCATTACTAACGTCTCTGGGGTTCGCAAATTTTTCCCATACACCAACTCTGACGGTGTATACCCTGTACTTTCGTGCGATACAGTTCGTAACGCTAAAAGAATTGACGGAAGATGTTTGTCCCATTCGGAGCCTGCATCTAAACATAAGACTCGTAAGAGTCGTTTCAACGTTCGATGAAATCGCTCAACAGAGTTACTCTGTGGATGATACACAGAACTATGCCTGACAAGTATTCCGAATCTTTCAAAAAACTCGGTAGTCAGAGCACTAGTAAAAGAAGTACCCTGGTCACATTGTATTTCACGGGGAAACCCCATCCGACTAAAGATGTTTAACAGCGCATCTGTGACACTAACGGAACTAATATCAGACACCGGAATAGCTTCAGGGAATTTTGATGACATGCAAATGGCCGTGATAAGATATCGATTCCCTTTAGATGTGATCGGGAGAGGCCCACATGCATCAATATTTAGCTTAGTAAAAACCTCCTGAATAACAGGGACCAATTTTAGTGGAGCTTTCTTTTTATCATTGGGCTTCCCAGCCCTCTGACACTGATCGCAAGTTTTTACAAACTGTTCCATATCTCTATAGCAATTCGGCCAGTAAAAATATCGGTTTAATTTGTCTTTGGATTTCGTAATTCCCAGGTGTGCAGATGTTCCCTCATGACACAATGATTTAATAGGGTCGCGCAACCCTTCCGGCACTACTATTAACTTCACCACGTTACCTAACTTATCTTCACGATTTTTGACCAATAATTCCTTCTCTAGCGAATAAACCTGATTGGTAACCTGCACTTGACTGGCTGCCTGTTCGTATAAGGGTTTAATCTCCTCGCTATTTTTTTTTTGAGCATTGATTAAATTTTCTCGCGTAACCCTTAGCAGCGCTAATTCCGGAACATATTCCTGGAGTGCAGGTATTAAAATTTCGTCCTCTGCATCCGAAGAAACAATTATAACCTCATCTTCCCCTTTTTTAGCATCACCACTATCTATTCCCCTTTCTTCTCTAGCCGCTTTGACTTGAGACCTTGTTTGGACAGCATTCAATATTTCGACTGGCAGGAAATTATAGCCTAAATTTCCTTTTATTAGCTCGGCCGTTTTATTTCAAGCAAATATCGACCGTGTTGATTTAAGTGATTTCCACAAACCGCTGCCTTAGTCTGCACCGTTCCAAAATTTCCGGAAATTTCCACGACCGCCAAAGGTAAACAAACTAATTCTGGGCTTAACGGTTGTTTTACCCAAACATTTTCACCAGAGAAGAAGAAGGATTTATGTATTTTGCACATACTAAATCTATTGTCGCTCCCGTATCTCTAAGAATGTCTATCTCGTGACCATTCACAGAGCCCTTTGTTGTATATGAATTAAGAAAATCCGGGTTTTCATTTTCTTCAATATTATTGAGAGTTTCCGTCGTTTTGTTTTTTATTAATTTAGGGCAACCGGCTTTTATATGTCAGGCATATTGCAATGATAACATCTTTGTATCACGCGTTTTTCAAAAGTTCTCTCTCTAGTACTCTCCGGAACAGAAGCTCTAATCTGGGGGAAGTTTTCCCAAATCTATTTTCTTTTCCTTGATCCCTGAGTATGTCAAAATTTTATCATTTCTGCCCCACCTATCCATGGGTTTCAATTTACCTTTCGGACGTCCTCATAATTATCAAAGAGTTCTGCTATTTGAGTAGCTGATTTAAGGTTTGCCCAATTATCTAAAAAATGATCTTTCATACTAGCATTGGCGCGTTTTTTTAATTGATCTACCACCATTAGATCTTTAAGATCTTGAAAGGTATTTATTTCTAAGCCAATCAGCCACTCATCTAGATAATTCGTAATTTCAAAAGTGAAATCCTTCCAGGTGCTATCGGATTTTTCTGGTGTTGGACAAATTTTTTGCCGAAAGACCTCCGGACTTAACTTGAATCTTTTAAGTAATAATTTCTTTACATAATCGTAATTTTCGGCTTGTTCCTCCGGTTCGCGAGCAATAAATTGCACGATCTCTAGGGGTAACAAACCCAATAATTGCCCCACCCACTCTTTCTTTTCTATTGACGCCCTTTTAGCCTGGCGTTCAAAGATCACTAGATATAAACTAATATCCGACTGCTTAGGATCGAAATCTGGGATCAATTTTTTTAAGTTTAAATTAGAGGTTACAGAACATGCATTTGTAGAATCGTTTGATTCATCGTTTACCCTAAATCCGGATTCTATTTTAAACCTTTCTAAATCAAATTTCAGCTGTAATTCTTTCTCTTTTAATGCCTGCTCGATTACTAACTCCTCCAATCTCATTTTTTCAGCCCTTTCTAACTCCTCTAATCTCATTTTTTCAGCCCTTTCTAACTCTTCCAATCTCATTTTTTCAGCCCTTTCTAACTCTTCCAATCTCTTTCCGTTTGCAATGATAGTCTCATACAGATTTTAAACAAATTCCTCTTCATAACCTTCACTGTTAGTGATTGCAATTTTTATGCTAGGGACAGTCATATTTAAAGTGGCATTTATTCCTAATTCCTCAGCAAGTTGCAACATGTCTTGCTTTTTCCCTTTACCAAGGAAAGCCATTTTTTAAACAATATCAAATAAATGTCACGCTAAATTTTGCACTATTGTTACTATTCTCTATTAATACAATAACACTGGTCCCATGCATACACAGAAATACACAAAGAAAAACTTAACACTAAAAATAATCAAAATCATTCAAGAGACTTAAAACACAATAAATCTTAAGCTAAAATTGCACACAATGCTTGAAATACAATTACAATTCTCTAGAAACAAAATAACACTGTTCCCATGCAAGAAAAAACACTAAGTATTTCAAAATTTCTAAAGAACACTTTAACCAAAATTCCTAATACAATATGCAGTTTGCAACTCAAAAATATAACATCCATTTGAAGTACTCAGCTTGCTGTCAGAAGCAAATTATGTGCAATAGTGGTACGGCTTCCGAAAATCGCTTTTCTTCGGACACTCTCGCCGTTAACACTATAGATCAGTTTGATCTTTGAGCAAGACGCTCTTTTTCTCCGAAGCTGAATTGAATCGCAGCACGGCTTCCGAAAATCGCTTTCCTTCGGACACTCTCGCCGTTAACACTATAGATCAGTTTGATCTTTGAGCAGGACGCTCTTTTTCTCCGAAGCTGAATTGAATCGCAGCACGGCTTCCGAAAATCGCTTTCCCTTCGGACACTAGCCGTTAACACTATAGATCAGTTTGATCTTCTATGAGCAGGACGCTCTCTTTCTCCGAAGCTGAATTGAATCGCAGCACGGCTCTTCCGAAGATCTCTTTTTCTCCCTGCGTTGCGGTCCGTCCGTAAAAATCCAAAATTTTCCTCCTCTCACGGGTCCTGAATGCTAACTTTTTTATCCCAAAGCGCTGCCACCAAAACTCTAAGCTGTAACGTTTGAAAAAATAACGGTGATATTCTTGGTTAATTAAAATATGGAATTTATTTACGTCACAACTATTGAAACTTATTTACAAAATGATACATATTAAAGTTATTAAAATTAATTATAGATTGTTAGAGTCCACTATTTTGTGAGAGGAGGATTCGTTGGTCACCGCTCGCGTGCAAGTTCAAAGCATCTCTCCCCTCATCTTCCGGTCGGGTCGCTAGATTCCTCGGGGGGGTCAAACAGGGGTTGCGCTGCATCTGAAGCTGCACGTGTGGGCGTCGAATCTACAAAGAAACCGACACCAGATGTTGTTGTTTTCGAGACGTGACGTTACACCCTGAATCTATGGTGTCATCTCTGGACCCAACTATTGATAAAGGTTTTCGAATTTGCACTAAGCCTAACCAGATACTTTCCAAAAAAGAGCAAAATACCTCAATTTTAAGATCACTTGCCCTGAAAACGATAAACACCATGTACCCTGAACATGACTGGGTGCATATCTATATTAATGGAAGCCTTTTGAAAGACTCTGACTACGCTGGATCAGAAGTGTAATGCCACCTTTTCTCTTTTTATTTAACAACTGGAAAATTCACAACCGCTTTTGATGGTGAAGTTGCTGCCCTTTTCAGTGTCGTCTGAATAGCTTTAAAAGGGCTGTTGACTTCTGTAATTCAAAAGCGGCAATTTTTGATGTGAACTCAAATTCTCTTCCTGCCTCCTCTATCATTTTTGATTGTAAAAAACTACTACAGAGTCTGTCTGAGTACTCTAAGCAAATCGTCTTGCGGTTGATCCCTGGACACTGCGGTGTAACTGGTAATGAGTTTGCGGACCGCCTAGCAAAGAATCCATTCAACTGACAACAAAGAAAGCTTTTACCAGTGCCAAGCGTATCATTAAGAAAAAGTTGAATGATCTCTTTTCAAGACAATATGCTGAAAGAAATTTCAATAAGATCTGGTGGAATAATCTTAAAGACATTCCCATGGGGCCAAGACGTAAAGCAGTTGCCAAGTTTCGTCTGACCACTGGACATGACTGTCTCCTGAAACATCTACATCGAATTCATGTTGCACAGGGCCCTTTCTGCACGCTTTGCGACTTTCGGGAGGATATGGATGCTGACCCCATTCGCCGCTGCCCAGCCTTAAGGGGCTCTTCTTTGTGCACCCTTTATTTGCAAACTAGGGACTTATTGGATTCATAGACGTTTCTAGCCATTTTTATTGTATGTTTTTCTTTATTTGTTTATCTTGTCTGTTTTTGTTTTGTTCTAACCCCCTTGTGGTGTAGTGGTCTCCTGTAACCCTGGCCATTGTAAATAAAAAAACTATTTACAAAAACAAAACAGAGGAAAGAAGTGATTTGTGTCTATGTTTTTAAAATGCTTATAAACAATGCCCGTTTTCCTTTTTAATGTGTTATCCTCTATTAGTTTCTTGTAGTTGTCTTTGGTATTATGCTATTATATATAGAGAAAAAAATCTTGCAGCTTCTCTTTTGCCTTTTTGAGTAAATGGTTTTCATTACTAAGCATGTTTGAAAAACACTTCAATATCCACAAAGAATTATTAATGCTAGCTAAGTTCTAAACTTAATTTTATGTTGCAGGCCCTTAATGGTACTATTGTACTATATTGAAAAAAGTATTGGGTTTTTTTGTGCTTTTTCTTTTAAATTCTTCATTGTAACAGGATGCGATAAATTCAAATTAGTAGATCAAGCGATTCACAACAAAGCATTAAAAACAGAAATAATAATAATAATTTTAAGAAAACGTATTACACAAAATAATCCTGATCTCTCTATATATCTCTGCCCGCTTACATGTATACTCCATCTTCTATAGTTGAAGAGTAATTTCATATAATCTAATCCACTGAGCCGTGTTTACTATTGTCTGTATGTAGCAGCAGGGGCGGCATTTGGACCGAATTTGAAAAGTATATATTTTTTTTTGTTACGAAAACATTTTAATGATTTTTGTAATTTTATTATTCATACTTTAGAAACCTGGTACCTGAATTGAAATGCCGACTACTGTTAGTAAAGTTTGTAACGATGTCTTTTTTAAGGTATCCGACCACATTCGGAACAGTGATTTTGCAAAAGCATGTAAATGGATAATTTTTATGATATTTAGTATCACTCAGATTAGAAAATGTATATAAAATTGTTATAAGAATAGTATTACAATAAAAAATTATTTAAGTACAATATTTTGACAAAAAATGAACATAGAATGACCCACTTTCAAAATATTCTCCTTTTGTGAAAAATGCTTCCATTATAATAAATTTTGCCTGTATATAGCTCAGATCTCTGTACAGAGGCTCAAATAGAATTTTTGAAATATATAACTTAGAAGTGGGTTTATCCATGCTTTACGACAAGAGGGGAGAAATTTTACGAAAAAAACGCCGATAACTATTTCAATTGGTTGTAACTCTGAAAGTAATGTGAATTTTTCAAAAATTATAGTTGAGCCTCTGTACAGAGGTCACAGCTATATACAGGCAAAATATCATTATAATGGAAGCATTTTTCACAAAAGGAGAATGTTTTGAAAATGGGTTCATTTTTTCTATGTTCATTTTTTGTCAAAATATTGTACTTAAATAATTTTTAGAGTAACAATATTCTTAAAACAATTTTATAAACGATTTATAATCTAAGTGATACTAAATATCATAAATATTATCCATTTATACGCTTTTGCAAAATCATATTTCCGAACGTAGTCGGATACTTTAAGATCTGTAACGAAGAATCATTCCACATACGTAGTTTTCTGTCGAATAACTTAATTTTCATTGACGAAATTCTCAAATCTCAATCATGGCCTCAAAATCTCAAGGCCTACGAAGCCAATACGTTATTCCGTACATATTATAAATGATACACCAGAAAAATCAAAACCATGGATCAGAGAATACTTTACAGTAGAAGTACAGAAAATCTACCAATTTACACAGATGTCCTAGATCCAGGGGTTGGTAAACCCCTGCAGTTCTTCGGTCTTCTGCCTTTATGAATTATTAAATAAAACAATTATGCTACTAAAAAATTATTTTCCTTTATAATTATTTAGTGAAAAGTTTACCAGCCATTACGTAACTACACTATTAAAATTCGTACGTAAACAAACATATCTATCTATGTCGCTTTGTATGTGCATCTATTTTCTCATGAACCGCGGAACGCAGAAACTCGCCAAATGTACCAAAGGATTGGGAATGATCCGAGAAATCCGTTTCTACCATTCATACTCCAATATTGCAATTAATTAAAAAGATATTAATTAAAAGCCTTAAAATGCATAACTAGTTTACCCCTGTTGGCTTTTTATTCCACCGAGCGTCATTACTATTTAAGCGAAATGAAGTTCCGACTTTCCCTACGTTTTTAAAAAACCCATACAATTCTTACTGTAAAACTCAGACAAAAAATAATTACAGAATCAGAAAGATAATTTTTTTTGCCACGATACGGTATATTTTTTTTTACAAAATAATGATATTTTCTACTTTTTACTACATTTTCTAAAATGAGACAAAATCGATACGTTTTTATGAAAATATTTTCTAAATCATTCCGTTTGAATTTTCTTTCGCGTTAATGAAGTGATATTCTACACTAAAAAAAGTTCATGCTTTTCTCTTTTAGAATCAGTCATTTCAAAAATGAAATATTAAAACTTTTTTTTTACGATTTTTCAAAAAATACTCAAAAGTTTAATTTAATATTTAATAAATTCGTTATTTATAAAAATAGTCTCACGAAACTTTTTTTCCGAGTGTAGAACAATATTATCCGTAATCTGTATAAGGATTGAAAAAATCGCTTAAAAATTACTGGGTTTTTTTAAAAAAATTGTATTTTTTTTTTCGTTTTTTACCCTCTTTTCGAGAGTTAATCACACACACACAATGTAGTTTTTTTTTTTTTCATTTTTTGTTTAAAAATTATCGTTGTTTGCAATCGATATGAGAAGTTTGAAGGCATTAACTTAAAATGAAACCTTAAAAGAAAATAAAAACTAACAAAGAACAGAATTTTACAATAGCCAAGGGTTTGGCGGTGAAAACCTGTTAGGCGTCAGATGACTATCTTTTCCCCTGAGCACTTCACGTTTGCTGAAAGGTTACACTAGAAAAAAAGATGCCTATAAATAATGAAAATCACCAAATTCGGCGAGTGAAAATTTTATTTTTGTTTCATATTGTGTATACATATCTTATTTCAAAAAATTCATTTTAAATATTCGTTTATAAAACAAAAATTTATTTAATATTTGTGAAAAACTTAATCGCTTTTACTCCGTTATCATTATTTTAAACACGTTTATTTGCAATACATTTAAATTTATTGTTTTAAATTAATATTTCTTAAAATAAAGCAGTATTATTTTGTGTCGAAATGATTGTTAATCGAAAATTTTTAATCGTTATGTATTGATTTTTTATGATTATGATGAATAAACTGTCAGAACTAAAAAAGTACTTTGCTCTTTTAAAATCTCAGTAATTTAAAAAATTAATTACCAAAAACTTTTTTTCAGTCTTTTTCAAAAAATTCAAATTTTATTCTACATCTAATAAACATGTTACATTTTGTAATTTTAAAAATTTATACTTGAAATAGCAGATTTAATTTGTTTTGTGTTCATTCTTTTTTAAATTTCAGTTAAATAAGCATAACTTCCATAGAAAAAATAAAAGCAATGTTCATATAATATATTTCCTTTTATTTGAAAGAACTTTTCACAATACGTGACGTAATGTTAATGGCTCGCTTGACAGAGCATCATCATATCATGCCTTGTGTTAAGGTTCGGTTCAAGCTATTGGTTTATTATTATTATTGTTATTATTATTATTATTATTATTATTATTATTATTATTTTAATTCATTTAATTACTTTTTTAAGTAAATGAATTTATTTAAAAAAATGTTAATTGAATTTTAAATCCTATTTCAGAAAATTATTTGCATTTTAAAAAATAAAATAATTACTGTAATTATATAAATACTTATATTATACTTTATAAATATAATTATTAATAAATAATACTTTTTGTAAAAATATGTTACAATAAATATTAAATGATATTTAAAATAAAAATTTGTATAATATGTGATTTACAATATATTATAAATAAAATATTATATATAACTTTGTAATAATAAGTACAATATATTATAATTATTTATAGAAAAAATATTTTTTAATTAATATAATAAAAATAATATATATATATCTTATATTATACACTAATTTAATTATTTGATACTTTTTTAAAATATTTAAAAAGTCTATCAGTAAACGAGATATATATTTTCTCATTTACTGCTACTTCCTAAGTAAACGGTATGTCACAATTAATTGCTAAATGAACATTTTTAATCAATTTTATTATTTCAATACCTAAGAAGGAAAATATTGTTAAAATAATGAAAATGTTAGTTTTGTATAACATACTTTTTTTCGTCAGATACGTGTTTAAATAATTTACTAAACACAGTTGAAGGAAAAACTATAAAATCAAAATGTTTTTATCAGATAATTTCTTTATGAATGTTTCTTTCAATAAATGTAAATACATATCTACGCTTTCCCCCATACTGTTTTATAGCTTACGTATATATATATATATATATATATATACTAGCCATTACCCACCCGCTTCACTGGGTATTTCACGATGTTGTATATATGTATACTGTTTACATATATATTAATTATTGATATCAAGCATTAAGAATTCGATTGTATTGAAAAATATATTTACAGCTGTTACACTCTCGCCCCTTGATATAAAAAGAACATAAATTATAATATCTAATTTCTATTTATATCTAAAATAGAAGTAGAAAGATTTTTTTCGCTCACTTAACCTAATAATCAAGTGGATTTCCACCAAAGCAACTTTCAGTGGATCTCTACTCCATAAAATAAATATGCGTACTAAATTTCAAGTCAAATTCTAACAGAGCAAAAACGGAATTTTTATCATCAATACCTCGTTGACAACATTCTTAGCGGATTCCAATTCAACAAAAGAAGCATGCAAACCAAATTTTATTACTATGGTCTTAGCAGTTCAAAAACGGGAATTTTGTCTATGAATACGCCCCAATAACTCTCCCCGCTTCCCCCTAGAATTGATTTCCGTAAAATTTATTCTTAGTGGAACTCTATTCAACAAAAGAAAAGTGCTCAACAAATTTTCAAGAAAATGAGTTAAATTCAAAGGAATTTTTCTATAACGCGCCTTAATCCCTTGCAACCCCACTCCTTTGGGGGTCCGTTTTCCCAAAAATCTTTGTAAAAGGAACTTTATTCCATGAACGGAACATAAATTCTAATTTTCAAGCAGGTGGTTCTATTAGTTGAAACGCGGAAACATTTATCTATTACGCCCCTTAATCCCCCTCAGTGACCCTTGGGGATCAATTTTCCCCAAAACTATTTTGTAGCGGATCTCTACACCATGAAATGAATTCGCTTACCAAATTTTAAGACTGTACGTCTAATAGTTTAAAAATGGAAATAATTATCTATAACGCCCCTTAAGCCCCGCAACGCCACTTAGGAATCGATTTTCACAAACCCCATCTTATGACAGATCACTACTCAGTGAATGGAATCTGCTTACTCAATTTCAAGATTTTACGTCTAATTGTTTAAAAACAGAGTTAATTGCCTATATAACGCCCCTTAATTCTCCCCAACCCCACTTGGGGTCGATTTTCACAAAACCCATTTTATAGCGGATCTGTACTCTATGAAAGGAATCCGCTTATATCAAATTTCAAGACTGTACGTCTAATAGTTTAAAAATGGAAATAATTATCTATAACGTCACTTAAGCCCCCACAACGCCACTTAGGAAACGAAAACGATTTTCACAAAACCCATCTTATATCGGATCTCTACTTAATGAATGGAATCAGCTTACTAAATTTCAAGACTGTACGTCTAATAGTTTAAAAATGGAAATAATTATGTATAACGCCCCTTGGCGGTCGATTTTTGTAAAAATCATTATGAAGGGAATCTCTACTTTATGAAAGAAATCTGTGTACCAAGTTTCACGACTGTACATCCAATAGTTTAGTAATGGAAATAATTATCTATAACGCCCCTTAAACCCCCATAACGCTTCTTGGGGTTCGAACTATGCAAAATCCGTTCTTAGCTGACGTCTACTCCATGAAGGAAACCGACCTACCAAATTTCAAGTCTGTAGGTTTAATAGTTCCGGAGATATCGTGATTAGTCAGTGAGTCAGTCAGTGAGTGAGTCGCTTTTCTCCTTTATATATATATATATATATATACACATACAAATAAAAATGAAGTGTCTGTTTGTAATTTGAAATTAAGGTATCCGACAACCCTAAAACCATGATTTTTTTCAAAAATTGACATTTTTTTTCTGACTTTATTTTATAGACCATTTTATTAGCTTAATAACAATACCAAGTATTTTATTTTCCCTCCACTAGAACAAAAACTACAAGTGTTTTAGTAAAAGCAAATGCCATAACTTTACACAAGATGTCAATCTTTAAAATGCGTTTTACTCGAAATGTGTTTTTTTTTTCGAAAAACTCAAACGGGGACAGTGATTGCTCAAAAAGTTTTGAAAATAATTAGCTGAATTTTTTTGCTTATGTTCTGCATAACAGTAGAAGTGTTTTGATCTTCAGATTTATCAATAACTATTTTATTTCAAAATTTGCAGTCCTTTATGTGAATATAGTCAATGTTTTTAAGCAATTTCGTATAATCACTAAGATAAAGTGCTCTAGTTTTTGTAAAAATTAAAATATCTCTTTTCCTGAAGGTCACTTCAAACAGGAATAACAAAGTAACACATCAAAATAGAAAAATTGAGACTTTGTTCATAAAATCTTTGTACAGAGCGGGCCCCGTTTCTGTAATTTTTCGTACATTTTTACTAGTTTTTTCCCATTTTAATAATAATAATTTTTTTTTATTTTACCAATTTTAGGATTTTTTCCTTAAAATATACTAAATAAACATAAAAATCACAAAAAAAAACTCCATATCTTCTTTTTTTTCAAAAAAAAGTTGTCGCAAGTAGTCGGATACCTTAACAGCTTTTTACTAAATGCATCTAAAAGTATTTACGGTACTTACATGAAAAAATCAATTTTTTAAATTTTTGTCTGTCTGTCTGTCTATCTGTCTTTCTGTCAGTCTGTTTGTTCCGGCTAATTTCTGAAACGGCTGGACCAATTTTGACGAAAGTTTCCCTGGTAGATAGCTTATGTTATAAAGAATTACTTAGGCTACTTCAATAATAGGAAAAAAATAGGGTTCCACGAAAATAAAATTAAAACGAATGAAATGGTGAAGAATATCCGTTTCAAGTAGGGATTCTTTATCTCAATAGGGATTATTTTTATTCATTAAGGATTATTTTTAGTCAATAGGAATTGTTTTATTTCGCGAGCCTTCTGTTTCAACGTTTCTAGCAGTGATATCAAACTTTTTTGTTTAATTAGGTTACTAACACTCGCGATTTTTCCCGTTCATGTCTGATACTAATGATTTTAACAGTCTTCACACCATCGATACTGTCAAAGGTCATGCATCTTTCTTACCCCTTGCTTGCGGCTTCGTTTGTGTTCGTTTCACCCTACCCAGTCCTCACCCATTCGACAGTGTCAAAGGTCACGCGACCCTCCCCCCACCCTTGCTTGCAGATTCATCTCACCCAAATGCTACTTAAACCTGTTTTGAACTGTTGCATTCAACGCTTATAATGATTCCAATCATTTCATTCTCTCTCAAGAACACTGAGCAACATCAATTTTTCCATAACATAGACAGCATTTAAACTTAGGAAGTTTTGGTGTTTTACGTCATTTGACTTCTCACAAGGCTCCGCATTTAAATAGAGGTAAGCCAATTTCAGACATCTACTGTTTATTTCATTGCCAAACACTGCGCATAAACACTGCAAGGATTTTACAGTCCTCACCCCATCGATAGTATCAAAGGTCATGCGTCCTTCTCACACTTTGCTCAACAAAAAACAAAGAAAAAAAAGTAAAACAAAAAAAATTGATTCACAAAGTAGAAGAATGATATTATACTTATAGTATAGGTATTTCTTTACGTGGAATATATAATTTTAAAATTTTCGTAGCACTGCGAATTGAATAAACACTTTTTTTGAAATTTCACGTGGACGAAGTCGCGGGTAACAGCTATTTAACATAAAATAAATAAATCAGAAAGTAATATTAACGTATTGCACATCCAGATAAAAATTATTTACAATATTTTAATGCGCTTATTACACAAAATTTGTAACAATGTGTTAATTTTGCACAGCAGAAGGTGTTTTCAAAAATTGACCCATGAGAGAGTTACGGGGCGTTATAAGTAAAAAAAAATGTTTTTTTATCAACTATTATATCAACAGACTTAAAATTTAGCAAACGTGGTTTTTGTTCAGATGAGATATGCAAAAAGCCTTTTTCTTTTTGTTTAATTTACAATTCCCGTAAAATTAACTCATTAAAAACTTCTTTATCCTTCAGTCTGTATTGCTTAAATTTTCAATTCACCCGTGCGAAGAACGGGTATACCAGCTAGTATATATATATATATATATATATATATATATATATGGAGTCGGAATAAAATCTTGGAATAAAAATCAGACTCTTCAGAAGGCGGGATTTTAAGTTGGCGAGGTGGTTGTCTAGGACTAAGTATTAAAGGGTTAGTGATGAATTAATTGGATCAAAATCATTTAAACACAGATACTTAATTTAAGTAAAAAAGAATTTATTTCAAAAAGGGGAATGTTTACAAGGGGAAAAAGACATGCAGAAATTAGATTAATTGAAAGCAGAATTATATATTTAGAAGACGGGGAAATTAATTACCTTTTTCATGGTTGGACGCTTGGACAGAGATCGCGCTGGGCGCGAAATGCGCGAAAAACGTGACGTATTGAACCGGTGGTGGTTAGTAGGCCTCTGTCGAAAAATTATTCAAGCCGGAGCTCCGAAAGCTCACTAGACGGCGCTGCTTCGGAATGCAGTAATAAACAAAATTGACATTAATGGTCCTCTGAAAAGGATATGACTCACCCATTTTACAAAATGTTTCAAACGGAAAATCCTACAAAATCACCCTCTCCTGACAGAGCTGGTCTCTCAGCTCTTACAGAATGTTGAGAGCTAAAGTACTTTAAATATAAACTATTTTTAGTTACAAATATAAATTTGATGATTATTGGAATGTAGATGCAATAAAGACAAATAATACGGTTCTTAAAGATAATAAAATAAAATATTACAGATGAAAAGATGTATACCTAATATTCACAATTCCGGACCTAAAATAAAGCATATAAAAACAAAATATTCTATAATGTGATCTACAATCAACTAAATACCAAATCACAAAAAAATCCTTCGAATAGGTCGAAAGGTAAAGAATGATACGAAAATATAATAAATGTTACAAGTGAATATAAAATGATTAATGGAAACGAGTGTGTTACCATAGAACATCTATTAATTTCTCAAAAGGGATACAGTATGAGAAAAATGAAAAATAATAACTAATATAAAAAAATTCAATTAAGCATAAAAATGTTTCATCAAATCAGCTGAGGTGGTGGTTGAGTTCGGTCCTTCGTGCTGACCAACCTTTTCCACTTCATACCTATCCTTAGGATTCATTTTCGTTACTTTGTGAGGGCCTAAGAACTTTGGTCTTAGTTTCAGTCCAGCTCCAAATTGGGTTCTTTGGATGGCTACTAAATCACCTTCTTTGAAGTAAAGAAGCTTTCTTTCTTCTTCTGTTATACGTCTTTCTATTCTCAGATTGTAGGGTTTCGATGTTCTTTTTTGCATCGTTTCTTAAAAATTCGCGTTGTTCTAGCAATTCTTTCGCCATTTCTTCTAGCAATAGGTCTTTGATTAGGATGTCTTCCTTGTTACGCATTTTGGTTCCCACTAATAGTTCGAATGGTGTCCATTTTGTACTGCGATATATAGTGCGGTTTAGTATTCTCTGTAATCTGTCGACGTATTTCTACCATTGCATTGAGTCGTGTAATGATAGATTGGTGAGAACTGGAATCAAAGTTCGATGAATTCGTTCAACTTGTCCGTTTCGTCGAGGAACACCTGTTGCTGTTTGTAGCTGTTGAATGTTCTCTTCATCACAGTAGTCATTGAATAATTTTGAAGTGAACGTTGAACCTCTATCAGAGATAATTCTGATGGGATTACCAAAGGTTTTCTGCTGTTGTTTTAGTTTATCGCGGGCACTTTCAACAGACACAGTTTTGGCGGGATATAGCCAAGTAAATTTGGTGAATGCGTCTACTACGGTGAACATGTGTTGATAACTTTTGTTTGTGGAGGGTAAAGGACCAATGAAGTCAACATGGTACGTACTTAGAGGAATACTTTCCTTAGAAATAGGATTCAAAAACCCTTCCTTTTTGCCAGTTTTCTTATTAGCTAAGATACATGGAACGCAAGTAACTATTACTTTTTTAACGACATTGGTTAAATTTGGGATAAAAAATTCTTGTTTCACAATTTCTTCAGTTTTTCCTACTGAGAAATGACCATTTTCGTGAATCAATTTAATTAGTTCAGCTTCCATCGCTTTAGGGGTTACGATTAATTCTCGATCATTTAAGTATTTGTAGAGTATACCGTTTCGCTCAAAAAGTTTTCTGATTCTTGCTTCTCTAGAAGCGATTTCAATGTTTGGATGTTGTCATCTTCTCTTGTGCTTTTTTAAGCTTTGAAGTTAATGTATCATTGCATACTATCATTACGGGATATCGACTAAGAGCATCAACTTGCTTCATGTGACTTCCAGCTCTGTGCTCTATTTTATAATCGAATTCTTCTAATTGAAGCGCCCATCTGGCTATGCGAGTAATTAGATGCTTTTTTTGCATAGTCTTCTTAAATGCTGAACAGTCAGTTACTATTTTAAAGTGTTGTCCTAAAAGATAAACACGAAACTGCTTTAATGCGTTGATAATTGCTAGTACCTCTAGTTCGTAGCTGTCATACTTTTCTTTTGCTGTATTTGTCTTCTTCGACATGTAGTGAACGGCGTGTAACTTTCCATCTTCGGCTTCTTGTAACAAAATTGCGCCGTATCCTTGTTTACAAGCGTCTGTATGCAGTTCTGTGTTTCTTCCATACTTGTATATGTGCAAGATTGGGCCTTCGGACATGATTTTTCTTCAACTTTTCAAATGCTTCTTTTTGTTGAGTCCCCAAAAAACAAAGTGATTTTCTTTTCTTGTTAAATCGCTAAGTGGTTTAGCTATCTTTTAATAATCTTTGATGTACTTGCGGAAATACCCAGTTAAGCCAAGAAAACTCTGTACTTGTTTTATTGTTGTTGGTTCTGGAAATTTTCGGACAGCTAGTGTCTTCGTGGGAGATGGTTTAATAGTTCCGCTTTCTACAATGTGACCTTGAAATTCAATTTTCTTTTTTAAGAATTGGCACTTCTTGAACTTAATTTTTAATCCGTATTTCATTTGCGACTTCGAAAATAATTTTAAGTTTTTCTAGACCTTCCTGTTCGTTTTTCGCTGGAATTACGAGATCATCTAAATAACTGATTACAATTCCTTTCCGAGTAAGATCTCTAAATATACTTGATACGTAGCGTTGGAAAACTCCTGGACTTGTGCTTAGTCCAAAAGGAACTTTGTTGAATTCAAATTGTCCGTCTGGGACGATAAAGGATGTATACTTTCTGCAATCTTCGTCAACATTGACGTGAAAGAAACCATTGCGCAAATCTAATGTAAAATATACCTTTGCTTCTTGCATAGTATCCAAAACATCTTCGATGAGAGGTAACGGAAATTTATCTTTCACAAGCTTCTGATTCAATTTTCTGGTAGTCAATGCACATTCTTGAAGATCCATCTTTCTTTTTTACCATTACGATTGGACTTGCATCTTCCGAAGAACTCGGACGTATAATGCCTTCGTTGAGCCATTCTTCTATCTGTTTGTTTACTGCTAGTCTTTCTGTGAAAGCTAGTCGACGATGGAGTTGACAGACTAATTCTTCGTCTTTTAGAATAATTCTCTTTGTGACGTCGATAGATGCTGTTTTTTCTGGCTTGTAGTCTTGAATTAACTTTTCAAGTTCCTTCTTGATTTGACGATTTTCAACATGCCGCAGGTCTGGTTCTTCTTGAAGATTTTCAGCAGATATTTGCATAAGCTGTGCATGATTCTCATGTTTGTTGAATTTAACTCCTTCTTCAGTGAAACTTATGGATGCTTGTTCCAAAAGATCTGATCCAATAACTGCTTCGAATTTTAATTTATCAGCAGGTACAACATGCCAAGTTAACGAGTAATTCTCGTTATCTATTTCGAACTCAAGTTCAAAGGAACCGATAGTTGTCACTTGTGCTTCACCAATACCTGTGAGAAGCATCTTGTTCTTCGATAATTTTGTTGGATCCATTATTCTTCTGCTCGTGTTTTCTCGTAGCAAACTTACGGTACTACCACTGTCTATGAACGCCGTGATTTTCATCTTTCCAAAAAATATCTCTTTAGTACGTAAACCTTCCTTATCGATGAGCGTGCAAGTTTCTTTTGGAGGTTCTTTGAATTTCTGTGGTTTTGAATAGTTCGTCTGAGCATGCTTGGAAGCATTGTGATTTGAGTCTTTCTCGTAATTTTTGTTGTAATACCCTTTCTGCGCGCTGTATTGATAACTTTGAACAGATTCGTACTTGGTGACAGGGGCTTCGTACTGTTTGTTGTAATTTGTTGACGCTGGAAACTTCTTATCTTTCCTGTTATACTCGAATTTTCCCGGTGCTTCATATCTGCGATTCTTTTCTGTGAATTTGAATTCTTGTTTCTTCACAAATGGACTGCTTGATTTTTGTTTCAGAGTCCTCGTTAAGTCTTCGAATTCTTCTAGTTTTTCTGCTAATTGAACAGGGAAGTTCCTATTTGCCCATTCATCAAGATAATATTCCTTAAATTCAAGAAGCGTTTTTCGTTTTAGTTGATCTGTTATGATTAGATCTAAAAATTTGTCGGAAGTATCTATCTTCAATCCATCTATCCATCCGTTGAAGTAAGTGTTTAACTCATGGTAAAAATCAATCCATGTTTTTTCAGGTGCTTTTCGGTGAGTGACAAATAGTTGTCGAAACTTTTCTGAAGTTAGTATAAAGCGTTTCAGCAGTAAATCTTTAACGTGTTCGTAAGAGTTGGCTTTATCGTCAGGCTCTCTCGCTATGGTGTGAGATACTTCCGTCGGTAATAAGCCTAATAGATGAGAAACCCAGTTTTCTTGATTAATATTTAATCTCTGCGCTTGACGTTCAAATAATTTTAGGTAAAGACTGATGTCTTCTCTTTCAAATCAAAACGATGTATAAACTTTGAAACTTCTTTGACGAGAAATTTAGAGTATTACTTTCTTTGGATGTATCAGCGCATATCTTGGATTGTGTTTGGATCCTTAACTTTTCCAAATCAAACTCATATTTGAGTTTTTGCTCATCTAACCTCAATTGTTCGATGCGTAATTTTTCTTCTCTTTCTTCAATGCGTAATTTTTCTTTCTGCTCTTCAATGCGTAAATTTTCTTCTCATTCTTCAATGCGTGGTTTTTCTTTTTGCTCTTCAATGCGTAATTTTTTTTTTTTTTTTGCTCTTCTTGCTTTTTCTCCCTGGCTTTGCGATCCTCAACAATCGTTGAATGTATGTTTTTGGTCAGTTCTTCGTCATAATTTTCACTACCAATAGTTAGATCTTGGAATGTGGTGATGATCATAGATTTATCGAATTCTAAATTTAAGTCCGTGGCTAAGACAAATAAATCTTCGCTTCGTCCTTTGCCAAGATACGCCATTTTAAAATTTAAATTTAATTTTAGATAGTAACCAAAGGAATAAACAAAATTGTCTCGCGTCCACACAAAAAAATGATGTTGCTATAGGCAATTCTCACTTTCATTTACAAAAATTCTCAGGTTAAAATGATATTGCATCAAAATACACTAAATATACATTGAAACATTCAAATTTTATTCATTTAGAAATATTGTAAACCAGTAACGTTTAAAGACAACAGTGCGAGCTAAAATGTGTAATGCTTAATTTGAAATAGTCAAATTATTAATTTCAACTAAAAACAAAACTTTTTTAAAAACCATTTAATATATCAGTTATCTCATTTCGTTATAATAAATGCAAGAAGAATTTGAAAGAAAAAATAAATTAATATAAATCTTGTTTTAAAACTGTGATTAAATTTATTGTGATATGAAAAAGAATTTAATCATTTAAAGTTATTTACTGAAAAAAGCAAACAATTAGAAGTTAGTCACTTTAAGAAAAATCTCATATATATTTTTTATTACATTATTAGAAATAAAATCTTTTTAGGATCTCATCAGCAAATTCTAAGAATAAACACATCTTTCAATAGAAAGCATAATAATTCTTTCAAAATGAACTCAAAATACTTATATATTGAATGATAAAGTACACCATTAAAAATAAGATCATGTAGAATCTTTCAACAAATTCTAAAAAACATAGCATAATTCTTTCAAAATATATTTCTCGAATACTCATAACAATAATTAATTGCCAAACAGCTGCGGCAGAAATGTTACACTATATGAGTTATCGGAATTACCAAATGCTTAGGAATGGAAGAAACATGAATTTCTTAAGAGTTAGCTCAGTGATTCTCAACCACTGTGCCGCGGCACTTTTGTGTGCCGCCAAATTTTGCAAATATATAATAATGTTAATATTATTAAATTATATCATTTAAAAAGAAAAATATTTTTAACATGAATACATATTTAAATCCACAAAAAAATAAATTATTTTATTATTTGCTTTGCAACGCGTTTTTTCTTAGTGCCAAATTATGATGAAGCGGCGTGCATAGCAATAGGAATATGTCTCAAGTCGGCGCACACTTGCCACTTCTGCGTACAAAACGTGTTGTTTTAGTGATAGTTGGGATTCACAAGGTGTTGCATAGTAGTTACTGCACCTTTTTTTTTCGTTAAAATTGGCAAATGTATGTGATTCGGTTTAATATTAATTTATTTGCATGTAGTAATATTTTGCATTAATTTATTTGCATTAATTTATTTGCAGATCCTTCTGAAAATGGATAAATGGTTAAAAAGAAGAAAGTTTAATGATGATAATAGTGATAATGATAACGTTAGGGACCAAGTTAATGAGCCAACCCCCGGCACAAGTAAAAATACTACTTGTTCAAAAAAATACGTTGTCCATCGGAAATATAATGATGATTTTTTGAAATTTGGATTTACCTCTACAATGGAAAATGACATAGTTGTTCCCGAGTGTGTGATATGTGGTTTTAAATTATCAAATAGTGCTATGGTTCCTAGCAAACTCCAACGAAACTTGGTGACTAATCATCCTTCTCTTTCAATAAAAGATAAAAGCTACTTTGAAAGGTCTTTATCATCAAAAATTATGCAAGTAAAAGTTTTTGAAGAACAAGTATATGTGTCTGAAAAGGCTCAAGTAGCTTCTTAAGAAATAGCTGAATTGATTGCTGTTAACTTAAAACCTCACAATTTGGCTGAAGAAATTATATTACCTGCTTGTCGCAAAATTGTAAAAACAATGATTGGTGGATCAGCTGATATTGATATTTGCAAACTACCACTTTCAAATGATACAATCCATCGCAGAATTAAAGAAATGTCAGAAAATATTGAGCAAAATACTGCAAAAACTCTTGCAAATTCGGATTTTGCTCTACAAGACGAAATAACAGATATTACAGGAAATGCTCAATTAATTGCATTCGTTAGATTTATTCACGAAAATGATATAATTAATCAATTTTTATGTTGTCGGGAGTTACCTGATTTTACAACTGGTAAACATATTTTTCAAGTAATTAGTTCATATTTAGAAGAAATTAAAGTTTCTTGGAAGTAATGTTTTGGCATTTGCACAGATGGTGCTCCAGCTATGACTGGACATCTAAAAGGATTTGTAGCACATGTTAAAGAACTGAATGAGGATATATTAGTTACCCATTGTTTTTTGCATCGAGAAGCACTTGTTACAAAATTTTTGCCATCAGATTTGAAAATAGTTCTGGAACAATGTGTTAAAATGGTTAATTATATCAAATCAAGACCATTAAAAAGTAGATTATTTAGTAAATTATGCCAAGCTATGGAAGCCAAGTACGAATCCTTGTTACTCCATACAGAAGTAAGATGGTTGTCCAGAGGAAAAGTTATATCTCGTGTGCTGAAATTAAAAGACGAAATGAAAATATTTTTTGAACAAAATAAAAATTATGAATTTGTTCATTTGTTGGAAGATAAAATATGGTGTACTAAACTGGCTTACTTATCAGACATTTTTGTTATTTTTAACAACATCAATTCAAGTATGCAAGGGCCTAATGAAAATATCTTAAACTCAACCGATAAGCTGGTGGGATTCAAAAAACAAATAACTTTATTTTTCCATAAAGCTCAGGAAGGCAATTTAGAAAAGTTTGAGTCAGACCCTAAAGACAGTTATAAAACTATTAAATTAATTGTTGTTGATCATTTGACAACATTAGAGGAGAGAATTATTCATTATTTCCCAAAATTAGATATTAAGAAATTTGATTGGGTTCGTAATCCATTTCTCATAACGTATACTTCTGTATTTGACTTAACTTTGAATGAAGAGGAAGAACTCATTTTGCTTTCCAATAATCGAGATTTAATTTTAAAACATTCAGAAGAATCAATTAATTCATTTTGGATTAACATCAGATGCGATTATCCAATGATAGCCAAAAAAGCTTTAAACATATTATTACAATTTTCCACATCTTATTTGTGTGAATTCGGATTTTCAGCATTAGCCAACATTAAAACTAAAAAAAGAACAAGATTGTTAAGTGTAGAAGACGATATGAGAGTAGCATTGTCATTTTTACGACCAAATATAAATGAAATTATCAAAAAACATCAAGCTCAAATTTCGCATTAAAAATATTTTTATTATTAGCTTGTAATTAATCCCTTAATAAACGTTTAGTTATTATTGTAGTATATATTAGTTTATTTCGTATATTTAAAAATTTTGTCATAAACTATTTATGCAGTGTGTTGTAGTAAGTAAATAATTTTTATATTTTTCTTTGTGTGCCGCCAAATTTTGAAATCCTTAAATATGTGCCGCAACAAAAAAAAGGTTGAGAATCACTGGTTAGCTAGTTGGTGCGTTCAAGGTCAATGACGTACTTTTCGTACACACATGAAATGCAATTCAATTCGTTATTAAATGAGATACAAATAAAAAACTTGAATATTACGTACGACTTTCTTAATATTTTAAAAGATATACTTGTAGAAAATTTTAATTGATGCGATTTTTATACACGAATAGAAAAATAGTATTTCAGAAAAACACACATGATATTTAAAAATATAAATTACTTCATGAAACCAGCTACAACAAATTTTTTATAAGCAAAATGACTGTGGCTCGAGTATTCTTTTCTGAAGATTCCCTTTTTTTATCTCTCTTCTAAAGGACAACGAAAAAAAACCGAGTACCTGATTCTCTGGACGAAGTGTTAAATGATAATCTTTTGAAATTGTAAACTCAGAAAATAACGTATTTTCGGTAACGTGTTGAAGCTCTTGACGTCTAGATGTGTTTGATGAAGGCGTCGACTCTCTTCCGAAGATTATGGACGTTTGCTGGAGAAATCTTGAGTAGAACTTGTACTTGTTAGTATGTTATGAGAGGCAATCCGCGCATTTTCGATTCAGTCCGTTTGTAATTTAGGTGTTAAGACAATTTTTTTTCAAAGAAGAAGGCCAGGTGAAGTGAAGTTAATGTGGAGTTTAATGGCGCTAGGGCCAACTTTGGCCAAGCTGCGCCAAACACTTGTTTACCGAAGAAGGCCAGGAGTTCATCAAACTAATTATTTAGAGAATATTTTTGAAATCCTATCCCGGCAGAGTCCCCAATTATTTCTGTGGGAGTCCGAATAAAATCTTCGAATAAAAATCAGACTCTTCAGAAGGCGGGATTTTAAGTTCGCGAGGTGGTTGTCTAGGGTTAAGTATTAAAGGGTTAGTGATGAATTAATTGAATCAAAATCATTTAAACATAGATACTTCATTTAAGTAAAAAAGAATTTATTTCAAGTTAAAGGGGGAAATTTACAAGGGGAAAGAGACATGCAGAAATTAGATTAATTGAAAGTTGAGTTATACCTTTAGAAGACGGGGAAATTTATTACCTCTTTCATGGTTGGACGCTTGGACTGAGATCGCGCTGGGTGCGAAATGCGCGAAAAACGTGACGTGTTGAACCGATGGAGGTTAGTAGGCCTCTGCCGAAAAATTATTCAAGACGGAGCTCCAAAATCTCACAAGACGGCGCTGCTTCGGAATGCAGTAATAAACAAAATTGACATTAATGGTCCTCTGAAAAGGATATGACTCAACCTTTTTACAAAATGTTTCAAACGGAAAATCCTATATATATATATATATATATATATATATATATACGTCTAATCAAACATTCAAACGTTCAGAAAAAAACAATAATTTCATTTGCTATCTGTAAGTTTTTCTTTTATTTTTATTACTTATAGAAACTGGATTTTTATTAATATATATATATATATATGTTTATTTAAAATGATTATTTCTATCATTATTTATCACTAAATTAATTATTTGTTAATTAAAAAGTACTTCGTCTGTTATTTAGGATAAAAATACATTGTAGAGACATTTGTAAGCTAACTATATGTAACGATTGATTGATTAAAGAAAATCTATTTTATTATTTTAGATTCTTAGAGACTAATAATTATTAAAAAATTATGAAATTTTTTGTATTACTCTTAGCATTAGAACCTCTTTTTTTTGCTTCACATTAACAATTTTTGAACTAACGCAATATTGTTATTTATAAGTCATACATCGAAATTTGAAGCTATATCTTATCTGTGAGGGAGAAAGAGGGAACAATAATTTTACACTAAAAAACACCCGTGTTATGCCGGGCTATAGAGGGTTAAAAGAAACCTGTCCAATAAATTGAAAATAAGTGGAACAAATTTCGAAAAGGGAATTTAATGACATAATTATAGGAATCACTCCCATTGTATGTGTGTGTGCGCGCGTGCGCACAATTACACACACAGAAATGCTGGAAAGAGAAAGCCCGTGCAACGTCGGGCTATGCAGTAAGTATATTGAAATATTTTGTCGGTCGCGGATGTGAGAGGGTTCGTGGAAGAAGCAGACATGAACACAAAAATATCTGCTGTTATTCTATCGTTAGCACTTTATGAAATATACAGATTTATAATTTAACTCTGGGAGTAGTCGGGAATGCTAACCCCTAACCGAATATACCAGATTATTGAAATTCATCTCCTTGTTATGATCCTTCTCGAAGCCCGATAGCTCGGTCAGCTCCAAAGTTACTTACTTGACCAATTCCTGGTGGATTCTACTTCGACTACTTTTCTCAAAATGCGAAGTCGCTGTTCACTTTTTCTAATTCTTGGATTTCACGCTTATCGATCAACGCCAAATCATTAACCTCACCTACAGGCACTTAAATAGTAGATACATTTACATAAAATCTCTACGGAAAGCGATTTTTAATTTAAAATTACAGTTGCCCAAGAGGATTAGCAGAAGAATCCGAAGAGTACCCGTCATTTAAGATTATTATTTCTGTATTAACCAAGCTTACTGAGAAACAATTATTTCTAAAGAAGTTCAATTGATTGAAGAAAATACTGTCATGGGAAATGAGTTCGAGAGCATTCATGGCAAGAGCCCTAACAGATAACCTTATTTTTTGACAAACCTTGAGTTAAAAGGAATTTTATATGCAACAACAATCCAAATAAATGTTAATTATTAATGTAAATATAAAATTCTAGAATAAAGCACTATGGAATTGTTGGTACCGAATTTATCTTTCACTATGCTTGAAATTTAAATTCACACCATTATGAAATTTTCAAAATGATCGTTTTTGCATTGAGCCACAAAAATAAAATTATCCCTAATTCTTAGTTTTTGAAGAAATGTAAAATATTTCTTTGGCTTCAAATACAATAAAAAATATTGATTGGAGCTTGAGCGTCATGATCGCTGTTAGAGTCCTCCAACACAAGCGTGTGCATAGAGTGATTAGTTTGAGGCTGTTGGTTATCTCTTTTTACTTTTATCTTTTCTTACTCTCTTTGGTAGCCTTGTTCATTTACAAATTGACCCTAATGTCTCGAAAATCCTAAACAAAAGTATTACACATTTTAGAAGTACTGCAACCCGGAATATCAGTCTTTTGAAACACCTTAAAAATTTTATTCTACATCTCTTCAGTAGAACCTTTTCAGAACTTGAACCCTTTGGTTTTGAATTTCCAGGTCTAACAATATATGTTGATCAGATAGGTCATAAACATGTATGAAATCTTTTACATAATTTCGCTAACAGCTTTTGTGAAGCCTTTTCTGAATCAATCCAGGCAAATTCAATTTGTAAAATTATCCACTGAAACTCTTACTGACTTAATCAAATCCGGTTTTCTATAGTTGGAAGTATTCTATATTAGAATTATAAAGCTTGAGAAGGATCAGGCGGTAAAAAATAAATTATATGGTAATGGAGATCTATCATATGTACAGTGGCCCTCAAAAGTGGTCGTATATTTGCAATTTTCTATAAAATTTAATGTTTTAGACTAATAAAAATTAATAAATAGGAATTGCAATTTTTTAAATAATATCTGCAACTTGTTCTTAATGAAATAACATAATTAATTTTTAAAACTTTATTTTGAAAAACTAATAATCAAAATCTACTAAAAAATTACGCCACATAAATCTTCGTACACTTAAAAAAATTCTAAACATAACTTTAAATATTGTATATTTTTTCCCTTATTTAGTACACAGTGGGATATCTTTTAGCGTCCACGACAACTTATAAACGTCTTGGTATAGATTTCATTAGTTTTTTTTTGTAATTTCTGTATCGATGTTCCTCAATAGTTCTGTGATAATTGTTTTTACTTTACGTATGTCATGTTTTCTTACTTTAAATTCAAACTCTAGCCAAATATCCTCTACTGGGAAAAAATCAGGCTATTTAGGAGGTGTTTTCAGAATTTGGGGACAGTTATAGAAGTGTCAAAGGCGTACGCTGAAGCGTACTCACCAAATATCCTCTACTGGGATAAAATCAGGTGATTTAGAAGGTGTTTTCAGAATTTGGGGACAGTTATAGAGGTACGAGAGGCGTACTCGCCACATATCCTCTACTGAGATAAAATCAGATGATTTAAGAGGTGTTTTCAGAACTTGGGGACAGTTATAGAGGTACCAGAGGCGTACTCGCCACATATCCTCTACTGAGATAAAATCAGATGATTTAAGAGGTGTTTTCAGAACTTGGGGACAGTTATAGAGGTACGAGAGGCGTACTCGCCACATATCCTCTACTGAGATAAAATCAGATGATTTAAGAGGTGTTTTCAGAACTTGGGGACAGTTATAGAGGTACCAGAGGCGTACTCGCCACATATCCTCTACTGAGATAAAATCAGATGATTTAAGAGGTGTTTTCAGAACTTGGGGACAGTTATAGAGGTACGAGAGGCGTACTCGCCACATATCCTCTACTGAGATAAAATCAGATGATTTAAGAGGTGTTTTCAGAACTTGGGGACAGTTATAGAAGTGTCAAAGGCGTACGCTGAAGCGTACTCACCAAATATCCTCTACTGGGATAAAATCAGGCTATTTAGGAGGTGTTTTCAGAATTTGGGGACAGTTATAGAAGTGTCAAAGGCGTACGCTGAAGCGTACTCACCAAATATCCTCTACTGGGATAAAATCAGGTGATTTAGAAGGTGTTTTCAGAATTTGGGGACAGTTATAGAGGTACGAGAGGCGTACTCGCCACATATCCTCTACTGAGATAAAATCAGATGATTTAAGAGGTGTTTTCAGAACTTGGGGACAGTTATAGAGGTACCAGAGGCGTACTCGCCACATATCCTCTACTGAGATAAAATCAGATGATTTAAGAGGTGTTTTCAGAACTTGGGGACAGTTATAGAGGTACGAGAGGAGTATTCGCCACATATCCTCTACTGGGATAAAATCAGATGATTTACGGTGGTATTTTCAATCGCGAGTTATTGAAAAGAAAACTCGCGGCTTAGGTAACCCCCTCTTGACGATAACTCCCGATTAATTCCCTTTTCTTATTCTCGAACTGACGATTACCGGATCCGAGAGTTATGCGTTAGCGAGATGTTAAACTCGTTGTGATTGGACACTGATAATCACGTGATATATTGTTTACATGCATCTCGGCGCAAGGCTTTCAATTCACAGCTATTTTTTTCTTCTCATGGCTAGTACGTCAAATAAAAATATTTTTTCTCTAGTGGAATCTTATTGAAAAATACTAGATGTGTTATTCATTGCAAGATAACCAGCGCAGTTTACAGTAAAAAAAAAGAAAAGCACGGGATTGCTTGACTACTGATTTCAATCCAGGCAGCCTTTCCAAACAAATCGACAAGAGCTGCAAAATAAAAAATTGCAAAAACGAAGAAGCTTTAAAATGTTAAAACTTTCAAAACTGGTGGAGGAACCAAAAAGTTACTGACCACGTCGTTAGATGAATTGCTGGCCGCTATGGGTTCCCTCATTGAACCATTGCCGTATAGATACGATTGCAACGACGATTATGATTCTGCTGTTTCATCAGGAACTCAGGGTAAGTGTACATGGATTTTTTTTGTCTTTATTTAATTTTTAATTTAAATTTTCCGTATTATTCTGAATAGATTTTTCTGATAGTGATTTGTGTTTTATTACATACATGAACTCTAATATGAATCACATTATGAAATGTTGAGTAAAAGAATCAATGATTGAACAAAATTTCTTTTCAAAATACACTTTTAAAATGTAAAAGTTAATTTTTCTGTCATCCAGGAATGCAAATAACATGGTCATAAAAAGAGTTAAAAATTCAGTTGGTTTGATTTAAATTATAATTAATGTTGCATCTTAAAGCAATGTGAGGTCTATTTGCATTGAACTTCATCATATGAACATCTGTCAAATATCAAGGACAACACACCTGAATTAGTAACTCATTCTAAATTGCCACAGTCCATCAACCTGTGGACTTTTAACGATGACAGATTTCAGGTTTTCAGAGGCTCCAAACTCGATGGCTATAAATTTGTGACCACGGCCCCTTGTCTATTGTGCTTACAAATATTTGATTAGAATTATGTAAAAAAATAACTCAGGTTGTGTAAAATGTATGTCTATTTTTCATAAAAAGAATAAAGATGACATGCACATCTTTTGCACATATATAAGAGAAGAAGATGTAAATTATTACACCTAATTAAAAATGATTAAAAAGAATTAACGTGCAAAATCATGGATTTATGTATTAAACTAATTATCATTGTTTAATGTATACAATGAATCAGACTTGAAAATGTACTGTGATTTCTCATTAAATTATAAACTATGCATAATCCCCTTTATAGTATGAAAATGTATGTATAATGAAGCACTTACTGAAAAGTAAAGTTATTTAATAAAAGTAGGCAATAGCTTACAAAATTTCTTTTCGATGAATAAGATTTATTTTAGTGGAATAATTTGTAGTGTGGTAAAAATTTAATGTATCAAAAACTGTAGTGGCATATTTAATATTAAATTAACAATACTAAAGTATGCATTTTAAATTATACTAAATAATATAATTTATGTAATTTTTCTAAATTCTATCATTTATTGCAGCAGAAACTAATTGAAGAAACATCCGACTTCTCTATTTCTCAGGCTTTCTTGTGGAAAAGTCACTAGTTTTTGAAGAAAATTAACTTTGTTGTCATTTAAATAGACAGATTTCATTTTATCACTATTTATTATTATAGCTGAAATTTATTTTATTGTTTGCTTGATTTTTAAAAGTATGAAGATGTCATATTTTTTTATAATGAATTTTAACTCCAATAAAATTTATTATACCTATTTTCAAAATGTATAAAATATGTTCACACAAGTTTTCAGAATAATTTCAATTTTTTTTAAAAAATTATATTTATTATTTTTATTTTAATTTACTTACTATTAGTTACTATAGTAACTAATTGAATAAGGTTTTTTTTTGTAAAGTGAAATGTTAAAAAATGTCATTAGGAATAGTTAGTTTTGAATTTTTTCTGCTACCAAAATATTATTTTCTGAAAAATCGTAAATATTTTGTATATGTAAAATTTGTTTTCTGTTCTATATTGTAAAACATTGATAAATGTGTGTGTATATATAGTGTTTTGTGACAAATAAAATCAGATTAATACCAATAGTATAATTATTTTTGTTAGATGGAATTGGAAAAGATTCAGTAACATGTTCTGTTTTAGATAAATGTGACTTTAGATTCAATTAACAAATTTATTCTTCACAAAAAAACTGGATTTTTCATTCTAAGATTTTATTGAAATCATGAATTAAGAATAATTATTAGACATTAGAAGTTATTTAAATTAATGATTATATACATAATAAATATTCTATTTTAACCTACCAAAGGGTTGCTGGAAAATTTTAAATAAAAAAAATAGATAAGGATATATATACTTGTATACAATCAAAATATAAATTGAAATTTTAAAATAATACGAGCTTTGAATTCTCATTGTATAACATTAAATCATAACATCAAACGTAGTTTTTAGCTTAATCATGAAAAAAAAAATTTTATTGAATTGCTAACGTTGTTCCTATGTTAAGGAATGAAAACTGGCCTTCTTTCAATACATTCCAATGTTTCTAAATCCTCAAGCAGAAAAAAATCGAAGTGGTCGTCCATATTTGTTTACAAATCCGCGAGTTACCCTCCAAAATCGGCGGGTAGAATCCGCGGGTTATCTTTGGATGAATAATGCGTGGATTTGGCGCGATCCGCAGTTGAGAATAATGATGTTTCGCCAATCTGCGAGTTACCTCCGGTTCGGGGATAACTCGAGGATAACCCGCGATTGAGAATACGACCGTTAGGAGGTGTTTTCAGAATTTGGGGACAATTATAGAGGTACCAGAGGCGTACTCGCCACATATCCTCTACTGGAATAAAATCAAATGATTTAGGAGATGTTTTCAGAACTTGGGGACAGTTATATAGAGGTACCAGAGGCATACGTGGAGAGCAGTGTACTTGGGGGTCATTATCTAGTAAAAAATCTGAGTCGTCTGCAATACCCAAATTTTTGGTGGATAATTTAAAATTGTTCTTTTAAATATTTGAGTGAAGCTTAAAACTTTAAAATATTAAAGTTAAACTTGTGATTCACAATACCAACAAGAAATACCGAATTACCTGATCCTGAAGCCGATTTACACCCATACACAAGACCACCTACTCCTCCATACGTCAATTCTTTAGTCCTAAATATTTTATAATAGCAAAATTTCAAAGTATGCGAAGTTTAATACCTGCAAAAAATAGATCCCGTTTTTATACAGCCGTAAAATGTTGCGATCTATTTTAGAATTTTTAAATTCTTATCAAAAAATGCATCTAAAATCCTGCGAAATTTTGTAGTAAATTGAAGTTATAATGCAGCGCTTCATTATAATTTATCTCAAGCTTTCATTTATAAAAAATTGTCACACGTGGAAATGAAATACGTAAGATTTTTAAGGTATGTGACTACCTTCGGAGCACTTTTTTTTAATATATAAAATTTCAACTAAATAAACACTTTTTTATTTTAAGTGGGAAACTGGGAAATCAAATACAATTTCCACAAAATTAAAAATTATTTTGGATATATTGGAAATTTTGAGTGAAATTTTAGTGAAAAATTGCAGTTACGGTAAATTTTGTATTGGAAATTCTATTTAATATATTCGAATAATATTTATACTGTACATAAATAGGATCATTATCTGTGCTTAGAGCTATAAAATTTGTAATACTTTTGAAAGTTTTTGAAATATGTCAATTTTTATGCAAGAATTCATTTTTTTACAAAAAACTAGCGTTATTTTCTCACACAAAAAGTGCAATAAAATACATAAATATATACACAGAGATTATATTATAGTCTATAATACAGATAAAACTAAATAAAACATTCTCTGCAAATTTCAATTCAATATCTTAAAAATAAATCCTGTAACGAACTTTACCACGAAAGAAAAAATTGAAAAATATAGTTTCTCAGAAAATCCATTTAAAGATTTTAATATAATATGAAAAATTTTCTACTAACTATACATTTTTTAAACTCTCCATATTTTTAGCTTAAGCTTTCTTTAGCTTCATGTTTAACTACCCTTTTCCCTAATCCTTTTTGAAGTGATTTCTATAAGCGCGTTTTGCTGGAGAGTGAACTTGAATGAACGTGAATGAACATCACTCTCGGGTTTGTAACGCTCATTCAGCTTTTTTCGTCTTTACTCGGAAATCGTGATCGAATAAGGTCGTCCGCGACACACAAAGAAAATGAGGGAAGTGCCCTCCCCCTTCCCCGGCATTCCGAAACGACATCAATCGCAGTAGTTTGCCCCCGCCACCACCAATACGCCGTAAAAGTAAAGTTCCTAGATTCGATCCAAGTGGGGTTTTCCCACCACCATTACCACTTCTTTCTAGGAAAAGGAATGTGGAATTCTTCCTAATCCTAGTTGAAGCCTGAAAATGAAATACGTAATATTTTTAAAAAATAGGCTCAGAGAGAGAAATTCTACACTAAAATTAAACATAAAATGTAGAAAAAAGACAAATTTTTATAGAACTATGTAAATAGTCTTTCAATGACTTTTTTATTTCTCTCACTATCTTTTTCAATATAAATAGCATATTTTTCAATTATGGTACAATGTTTATAACCTGTGCAAAACATTTCTCTTGATGAAGGAAGGGCAATTTTTAAGGCTAACACTAAATTTCCCGAACCTAACTTGGAACAAATTTTCAAGCAAAAAACTAGTCTCATTTTCAAGTGACGTTTCAATCAGGGGCGTAGCTACAGCTGTATCAATGATACGGGGCCCCCAAGCTACAGGGGCCCCAGAACGTGTATGCAAAAAGTCGTAATATGTTATCATTAGTCTAATTAACATGGTTCCTTTTTACTCTTTAAAAATCGTCTATCATTGGTTTCAAACGGTTACAATTTTTTCATGAACTTTACATATTTGCTCCTACAATAAGAAATCCTTAAAAGCAGATGTCGTTTTACTCAAAATAATCATAAAACAAGGAGTGGTATAGACTCGGAAAGGCAACTGAAAAATTCCTATTTAAAGTCCTCCCCACAAAGATCGGTTGAAGTAAAAAGCAGATAGCGTTTAGAATAGAAAATAATGTTGGTTGTTAGTAAATGACAATATTCCTCGTCTGTTGATTGATTTACTGATCGATTGATTTACTACTCGAAGGCTTAGCACTTATTCGTAAGTTTGTCTAGAGTGCAATGAAAGTGAATAATAGATTTTGTGTTCATCTCGGCTTTTTTTTATTTATATAACGTCTAAAAAACCGAATGTGCATTCATGGTCAGCAAGGGTTCGAAAGCGGTCTTTCCTTTGAGAAAAGGTAGAGCTAGGAGCTTTGTCACTCTACCAGTTGCCATTTAATTGACCCATATAATAGCTAGCCCGTGGTGCGGAATGAGGTTGATTCGTGTGACGTCATGATCACGTGATGAGGAGAGCACGTGAATATGTTTTGGTTTGTTTCCCGCTTAACTCTAACCTAACAGCTCTTCTTGTGTACTATTTTGCTCATTATATCACGATTACAGTAATAGATTAGATAATTGTATAGGAAAAAAATCTGTTTTTAAAATATCCCGGTAAAAAATTCGAGTGTTTAGTTAACGTGTGAAGCGCAAGGATTTTAAACCTCTTCTCCTCACTTATTATGCTCTGACCACTTTGAATAATCTTGTTTTCAATACCAAACATTTTTAGAAATCGTCGCCAGCTCCATTCCTATACTATTTTTGTGTTCACAAAAGAAACTTCTACTAAAAGGAATTTGGATAGATATCTACAGGAGTGTAAATATTTTTTTGTTTATTTTAAACTAAATTATATAGAGAACATACATAAAAAGATCAAATATACTTAGTTAACTTAAATTTTAATTATTTTACTCATCTTCAGAGTAAATAATAGATATTTCTGTATTAAATTATCTAAAATAAAAACAAGAAATTGATATGTAACCCTACATGTCATATATTAAAACAAGTTTTTGTCTCTCTCTATATATATATAAAGTATTATATATAGAGAGAGACAAATATGTATATATATAATGTATTATATATATAGACAAATATATATATATATATATATATATATATATTGTATTATATATATATATAGACAAATATATATATATATATATTGTATTATATATATATAGAGACAAATATGTATATATATATAATGTATTATATATATATATATATAGGCACAAATATGTATTACTATATAAATTTATTCTTTTGGGAAACAAATTTCGAAAAGCATTCACTACAGAAATGAAAAAATATCTTAATTTCCTACAGGTTCATTATTGTTTATGCTTGAAGATAAATTAAAAACCATTTTCAAACATTAGAAATGCAAATTTCCATTTACCTTTTGTAAAGTTATAAGTAAAAAAAAGTTATGGAACATTTTTAAAGCCTTTATTTGCAGCACCATTTTAGTAAAAAGATATTATTTATCGAGAATTTCATTCTGAGAATGTGGTAAAAAATTAAGACATTAAAATTTTTTAATTAAATTGGGGGTATGCTATGGAGGATAAATTTGTGTGTATATATATTGAATATAAAAGTCTTGTTCTCTCTTGTATGGTCAAAATAATGTCATTTTTGAATTCATAATTCTTTTACACAAAAAAATAAAATTTTAAAATATTTGTGTGGTGTATCTATTTATTATGTAGTATAGGGATTTCTTAACACATCTGTTTTTCAGAATTTGACTGGTATAAATTTCACACAGATGTACAATTTTTTTTACTATGGATAACATTTATTGGTATTTGCACAAGGGTTGTCAAAATGTAAAATTCATTAATTTTGATGATAAGTTTCACATATAGACTATACACATATTATTGAAGTATAACACAGTTTATTGAAGAAATCTATGCAACCCCAGCTGAAATGTATTAAGCCTTAGAATACTCTGGATTTTAATTTTTACATAAGTATTAAAGTCTAAAAAGTTCATCTGTATTGATACTATCCTGCTTATAAATTTAAGTCCTGAATAAATTTGTTGTATTGAATTATTTACAAATATTGACCCAAGAAGTGTAATTAGATCAGTTCTATGATATATATCAGTAATTAAGATCATGAAACCAAATATGATTTTACATATAGACATCTGATTCTGTTAGATATTTACATTCTAAAAGCAATAGAAATATTCGAAATTTTAATATAAACTTTTTCAATTCTCTATTTACCCGTAAAGGAATAACTTGACAAATTGCTGTTCGCAATAATCTACATTAATGCAAAATTCAGTAAAAAAAAGGTAATTTCAAAATTATTTTTAATGGGTTAATTGTCCAAAATCACTGATATTTTTGTGTGACGTGTATTGAGAGGGCAAATTTGGAGCACTTGTATATTATAATATAGACTCTCTAATTCATAAAACCGCCAAATGTTACAATGTACAACCAATAGTGGAAACTGTACATGATCATGTTTGAACACAATAATTATAGTAATATAATTTTTTTTAAAATTCGGATGTCTTTTTGATTGGCGAAATTAGTTGGCAGTTTAATATGAATGTTCCAAATTTTGGAATGTTATGAGTACTGATTTAGCATTTCTTAGACAAACTTTGAAGTAATTAATTTTATATTTGAAGTTTTAATATATTTTCAAACATGAAACTTCAGAGCAAGAATTTTGAATCTATTTTCTTAATGTTGTTTCATATTCAAATTTTTTAGTATAAATATAATTATGTATAAAAGGATACTTTAGATGCATAATCAATGATAACAAAGTAACATGTCAATACATTAATTCCAATAAGTTTAAGTTTGGATGAACTGAAGTATATTTAACACTATACATACAATAACTGGTAGAAATAGGTATGCATTAAGTGTTGGTATGTTCAGAGTAAAAAAATCAAATATTCCCATTAAGGTATCCGACTACGTTGAAAACGTCATTTTCGGTCAAAAATCACATTTTCTTTTTATTTGATATTTTTAAAATTCAAACAATTATCTTTCTAAATCTGCCTTTGTTTTGTCTGTGCAATAATTAGAAAAAAAAGTTACAGGCGTTTAAAATATTATTACAGCGGTGAAATTGAAACCGGAAGAGGTGAAATCGAAACCGGAAGTTGACTGCTTAACATGCTTTTTACCCATAATTTTTGCAATTTCAACCCATTATAATTTTAAAAACAATTTCTGACATTTTTTTAAACTATTTTATTGATAGGCAACAATTTCAATCTTTTAATTGGACTTTTGCAATTGGCAACATCTGTTTCTTCTGACCTCATATGTTTTTGTTTTGATTTGAATCTTTCGAATGTTGCTCGCAAATTTCTTCAAAAACCTGATTTTTTTTGCTTTAATTGCACAATTTTTAATTGTTAATTGTTTCTGAACATTCTGCTTTTGATATTATCTGCTTATAAGGGTTAAAAAATGAATCAAATTAACCTCTTGAAAACGCAACTATGCTGGTGAGACATTTACAAAAACAGTGGAAGTGTTGACTTGTAACGTTCTTGACTTGAAGTGCTCAAACTTGTAATGAACGAAAACTTGGATAAGTAAAGGTATTTTTACAGAACAAAGAATGTTTTAGTGGAACATTAAGAGGTAATAGAATATTTTATTTAAATTGGGAAGTGTGTTTTCAAGTTTGCGTTTCTCCAATTGTTTTGAGAACAATCTGTACCTGCATGAAGATTACATGTTTGGACTGACTTCTAATGTGACTTGAAAAATGCTCCGATTAAAGTTTTATCGTCCTTTTTTCAGCTACTGAAAGGCTAAAAAAGCAAAGTGTTATTAATTTGAAATTTATTTTTAGAAGGTGAGTGATTGAAAGATGATATCTACCTGTAAAAAAGCTATGTGCTAAGCTGAACTGGCCTTGTATGACAAAAGGAGCATTTAGACTTTGTGAAAGAAAGTCTTGTCTGTGCTGCTACACCAACGGCTAAAGATGCCATGAACAACACTGCTTTTTAAGCGAAAAGCATTATAAAATGTTTCAAAATGTCAGTTGAAGAATGTGGAATATCCGTTGACGGCAGAGACACATGGACATTCTCATCGCTAAATGTGGTTTCTATAGAAACTTTATACATTGACACTGGGAAATTCTAGATTTGGAAATGTTATCAAAGTTTTTTAGAATTCTATAAGTCCAGTCATACATGCGTGTTCCTGCAATCATCTGGAATTTACTTCAAACATAGTGCGTACAAAATCTTTGTATGTTTTTGCACTACGAAATCTTAAAAATATGTATTTCTTTTGTGAAGGTGATTCCAAGGATACCTTTCTGTTAAAGATGTGTATGGTGTCAACAATGTCATCATATGAGTGCATAAGATACTTCTAAGAAAGATTGAGTAGTCGGAAAAGAAAATTTTTAAAAAAAGGCGAGAAAAACCTCGGTGAGAAGGGAAAACTTATCAATGTTATGTTTAATAAAATTCTACACTGTTTTAGCACTAACACCAATCACGCCAAAGCTATGCTAAGTGCTACAATAGCAGTATTTTTCACTGTTGCTCCAGCAGGGAGAAACCCCATATGGGCCGTGCCCGATTTGAGCTGAGAACTGGTGTGACTATCAACGAGGAAACGACACCAGAAAACAATAAACAGAAAAAATTGTATGTATTTCTGTGAAACTTTAAAATATTGTTAAACCTGTGTACACAAAGCAGAGTGATAAGCAGTTATTATAAAATTGCCTCCACGGTAAGACACAAATAAAAATGTATCATTTAACACCTGTTTGTGGCAAATCATTTTGAAAGAAACTTTTATCGAGCTAAAACCATTTTCTTTGGGTACCCATATATTACCGTCATTATTTTTAAAAAAGCTTTCATTGATGTGTTAGGTATTTTGAAAGCATTTGGCATAAATGCAGGGAATTATATACTGCGTGATGAGAGATTTGATGACATCTTTCGAGTTGGTGACTCGAAACAACATTCTTTGCCTTTTATAAAATCAACCAGAAAAAAAAAGGAGGCCCAAAGAAAGAAAAAATTTAACAAACTTCCAAAGAGTGGGAGTGTTACTTATAAATCAGGAGAGTTTTAGTAATATACTTGTCATATTTTGTTTTGAAATTGATTTTAAAAAGTTTAAATGCATTTTTCTCAAAACCATTTTTTTGTAAATTTCATGATATTTCAAACATGATATCTAAAAAACTATTAGAGATACTTGTATGAAATTTTACACAAATGTTATTATTGGTATTATCTAGAGAATGACTTACAAGCTAAGAAATTGAATAATTTTTAGTTATTTTATAGTTGTATTTCTTTCTGAAAGTTACGATAATTTGATTGAATTTCCTAGTTTGTAAGCTCGACTGGCCATAACTTTTGATTCAAAAGAAGTAATTTAACACTTGTAGGTCATTCTCTAGAAATGTGTTTTAAAAATGTATTGCAGTAATATTTTATGGAAAATATAAAATATTTTAAAAAATAGAGTGTTTGAAAAATTTCCAAAATTTGATTAAAATTTCTTTAAAAATTTTAATTTTTGCAAATTTTTATGTACATATATTATTTCTAACTGTACTTTTTATTATTATGTATAAAAGTAAAACTAAAAATGTAAAAATATTAGGGATTTTTTGAAAACTTAAAAAAAAAGTCTCCGAACGTAGTCGGATACCTTAAAACAGAAGATAATGCTTCGTATATTTTAAAGGAATAGATTGTAGGAATTTTGTAATTAGTGTGAAATTTAAAAAAAAGAAAATCCTTTGTCAAAATTTTATTTTGATGTAGTATATGCAATGTAAAGATTTATTAATAAAAATAAAAATTAATGTAAGGAAAATTAGGGTGGTTTAAAAATAAATATAATAAGCTTTAGTATTTAATATGTAATTTTACAGGTATGATAAGCAAATGTTATACAAAGGTTTATTGTACTTGAAATTGTATTGGACATGAAAAAATTGTATCGAGATATTTTACAAAAAATAGTTACATTGCCATTTTATATGTGCATTTGTTTGTTTTTTTTAATTCGAAACTTCTTTCTATAAGTTGCATTATTTAAGTATTCTAATTTGTTTTATGTAAATTTAGAAAGTTGATTGTATAGATTAAGATCTGAAATTTTAAAATTCTTAGGATATTTCATTTAATCTGGTTAGTTAGTCAGTTAGATCCTCTATTTGTTCTCTATTTGTCCTTATAGTATAGTGTTACATTCATAGAGTCTGCTTTATTTACTTATAGTGTATTCATGTAATGTTAAAATTGTGTCAATAAATAATGTATATTAAAATGAGTATGATTATTGAATAAAACTGTCCGATAAGAATTTTCTGCTTCATTATATGAGAAATTTTCATGAAAGCAATTTAATTTGTTCTACTTTAAAATAATTTTATTAAAAAGCCTATTTCTTTAAGTATGTTTCTTAATTTATTTTTAAAAAGTCAAGTTCATTTCTTTCTGAATGTTGGAGACAGGCATTTCTAAAAAAATTCAAACCTTTTGAAGGGTAATAATTACAAAGGAAGTCAAACTAAAACATATCAAATGTTTGTTTATAATGAGATTATTTCAGATATCCCAAACCTTTAAATGATGTTAAAAACAATTTCATTTCCATCACAGAAGAATTCATAATTATTAATCAAAAACTTTCATTATTAACCAACTATTATTTTATACACTCTGCTCTCAAAAAGTATAAATCTCTTGTTAAACGTTAGAAATAGGTATGAAAATTTTTAAATAAACAAAAATATATCCATGTCATTGACAAATCTTATTATAAGTTCACTTCCAAAATTATATTTACTTGCATTTCCTGTTTCTGAATGTTCCATACTCTTCTATGAGAAATTATAGAGATAGTACTTCTAAAAACATTAAATATTTGTAGCTGGTATTTACTAAGGGAATCAGAGAATGAAAGGTATAAACATTAACATTTCAAAATGGGACCATTTCATATCTGCATGTTTCTTATAAATTACACTATTTTATGAATTTATGAGGAGTGATACACTATATGTACCAATAAGTAATTGTACACATACGAGAAGTTTTTCCAATTTCAATGGTCTCAATTCTATACTGTAAATCATTTTCGTGAGTAAATAAACATAATAAACTACATGAAATCAAAGGACTCTTATTATTAGGAAGCTAAAAAATAATCTAGAACTATTAATAAATATATAAACAAACACTGCAAGAAGCTACCGGCTTCGCACACTAACGCCTAATGACAAATATACTAAACTGAAATAAAAATTATGTTAAAAAAATTACGAAAAATACTTGATACCTAATTATTAAACAAGGATAATGCAAAAATATAATAAAAATAAATAAAATTTCAGAAATAAGCTTCACACACAAGAAGTAAACATATCAAGCATACGAAATTTACACACTGTTTCAAAACGTGGGGAAATGTTGCTATCCTCGTCACGTGATTTCGACTAGGCGTCTCAATGTCTGTGAATCAACCTCATTCTTTGACCAAAATACAATACTTTCTAAAACGAGTCATTCTAACAGCCTGCCGATATATGAGAGATTTAAATTCTGCTTTTCATTTCACTCTGTTAATTCTATTTCTTTCGTTGTGATTATTTAAGCGGTGAACTCTTGAAACTGTGAGCCAAAATAGAGTATACCCTAGTAGCGCATTAAGACGAAAAATTAAAAAACTCAAAGAAAACGTTTCTAAGAAATGTCCAAAAATATCTTTTTTTCAACAATCAACAAAAACGACTTATTTGAATTGTAGAGGTAATATTTTTTCCTTTTCATTTTTTTTTTTTTATTTACACTATATATTATAGTATATTATTAATCCGACCCGGCTGAAAAATTACATGAAACGCCGTGTAAAAACACGCAAAATAGATACTACATTTGTAAGGTAAAAAAGGAGTTCTTATTCTTTCAAGCTATGTTTATGAAATTAAGAACGTGTATTTAAAACATTGCATACATTTATCATGAATCTTAAAATTATACCTGTTTCAGTAATTAAAATAAAATCAAGGGCGCGCATACATATTATTTCAGCAGAGGACGAGATATGTTAAAATTTGAAATAATAAGTTATTCGCCTCTACTTGTGTATATAAAGCATTTGTTAGTACTTGGGATAAGTAGAAACCAGTTTCAAGACCTGTCATATTGGTATTGCTCAATTCTAATAAATTTATAATAGCGTTTTGAGAAAATGAAATGCCTTTTCAGAAATATATATGCTCGGTTTTCATTTTTCTTTAATCAGAGAAACTTTTTTTTATTTATATAGCTGTTTTGGTTGGTTTTTTTTCAAACTTTTTTTATTTAAGTTGAAAAACAACATGTTAAAAAAAATTAGAGCCTTGCAGGTATTATTAGTTTTAGTTTTATATCCTTACAAACCTTAAAATAATTTTTTTGAAAATGTGTTTTCTATTCCCTTTCGTCTTATTTTCTTCCGTTCAAGATAAAACCTTGAAACTTTTGTGGATACTTTCCTTTAAAAGTTAGCATATGGAAAAAGTAATGTAAATTTTTTTATAGAAGTGTTAGTAGATGGAATTAGGTCTGAAAGCTGTAGTTATTTTTTATTAAATGCTTAAATTAATATTTTTAAATTTTTCGCGTTTTTTTAGGTTAAGATATAAAAATAATTATTGAAATCCAATAAGGAAACCTATTTTTAATTACATACTAACTTTTGTTCCTAATAATTTAAGAAAAAAATCACTTAAATAAATTTAAGAATTGAGTACTTCATAAAAGATTAAAAATTTTTATAACATATATGTAGGATTTTCCCTTTGAAACATTTGTTAAAAGGTTGAGTCATATCCTTTTCAGAGGACCATAAATCTCAATTTTATTTATTACTGCTTTCCGAAGCAGCGCCATCTAGTGAGCTTTCGTAGCTCCGGCTTGAATAATTTTTCGGCAGAGGCCAACTAACCACTGCTTGTTCAACACGTCGCGTCTTTACCGCATTTCCGCGTCCAGCGCGGCACCACCAGTCCTAACATCCAAGAATGAGAAAAGGTTTATTTCCCCGTCTTCTAAAGGTATAACTCAACTTTTAATTAACTTAATTCCTGCATTTCTTTCTCTTTGTAAATGTCCCCTTTTGTAAATATTTCCCTTTAACTTTAAATAAATTCTCTTTTACTTTGAAGTATTTGTGTTTAAATGACTTAGATTCAATTAATAATTCATCACTCACCCTTAAATACTTACCCCTAGACAAGCCACCTCGCTAATCTAAAATCCCGCCTTCTGAAGAGTCTGATTTTTATTCGAAGATTTATTCGGACTCCCACATATATTATTTTTTTTAAATAATGGCTTGACAAATGACTTCTTATTTTGAGAATCAATTTAATATTATAATCTGAAAATAAACCATAAATTACTTTTAATATTACTGTCTCCAAAAAGTTTTTTGAAGTACTGTGAAGCCTTTAGACAAATTAGTGTAATTTTTAATTTTTTATACATTGTAATATATTAAGTCATGTTATATGTAAGGATATTCATGAATGAATAAGAGCATTCATGTTACATATGTAAAAATGTTTCACAATGTATAGAATCAATCGGCATGAAAGATACTTGAGTTATGTGTATTTGCTGCGTTTGCTAATTGTGTTCGAATCAACATACAATGTCAGTGAACAAATAACAGAAAGATAATTTAAAAATAAAAACGTATCAATTACAATATTTGTGCATATTAGAACATTCGCGTTAAAAATATGAATATTTATCGAGAGATTTCTGTATTTAATTTCTCACAATGTCTTACTTTGAATGAGAAACAATTAGAGATTTAATGGGACTCGAATAATTATTTTTGTAGGTTGGCTGATGACCCAAAATATAAAGCAATTTAATTTTATTATCTTTTTAGAATCTTCTGAAGCACATGGTCTATCAAAGTCTACAGAAGTAGAATATAATAAATATTCTAAAGACTTAACACCCGGTGTCTATGAACAGTTAATTTCTTTAAAAGGTTGTTTGAAATCCGAAATTCAGAAAATCCATTCAATCAAAAAGCTCGCAGAATTACAATTAATTAATTTCAATAACCTCGCTTCTAGTTTTCCGGATATTATAACAGCCTACCTGCTAATTTAACTCTTCCAGTTACAAGTGCAACAACTGAAAGAAGCTTCTCTAAACTAAAAATTGTTTATAACTATCTTAGAACTTCTATAGGGCAAGACCGGTTATCAGACAGCAATATTGTCGATAGAAACTGAAGTACTGGAAAAAACAAAATTCTCTTCTACTATGGATAATTATAAACGCATTTGCAGGGGAAAAAATCGAGAGGAGTACCTAATTTTCTTAATTCTTAGTTGTTGTTTTTTTACGTATATATATATGTGTAATTATTTCAACACTTTCAAATAAATTTTGTTTATGTGATAATTTTTATTTATTTTTAAAAAAGAGGCCCCCGAAGGAATTTTGATGCGGGGCCCACTCAGGCCTAGCTACGCTAGTGGTTTTAATGTAAAAATCTCACACAGTATTTTTAAAATATTGAACCATTCTAAAAATACTTATTTATTCACATGAGCCCATAAAGTTTGTGGCGACTTATTACAAAAACAATGTTCGCACTATGGAGAAGGATTAAAACTACTCAACTTTTGAAGTAACATTTATTGTGTTCTGTTAACATTTTTCCTGGAAACTAGTCAGCCATTGATATCCGCTCGCTATGTATGCATTACATCTGTTTACCAAAATTCATTTAACCTTTAATATCATTGTAAATAAAATCATTTCCTTCATTGGTGACCCGGTGAACAAACCATCCGCAAAACTCGCCATTAACGACTGCAGTATAACTGGAAAATCAGGTACATTTATGCTATAATTCGAAACTTTTCACATTTTAATTTAAAATGGAGGTGAAATTGTCGAATCGGCCGCCTTTCCGCGAAATTTTGAAAAATCGCCAATTTGGCGCGTTTTTGCGTGTTGTGTTTTGGAGTAGCAACCCTACCACAACACGCAACACCGGAGCGCGAAATTCAAGATGGAGGAAAGAAAATCATTTAAAAATAGCATTTTAAAGTTTTAAAACTGAAAATCACTGCAAAAATTAGGCATTTAAAAATGGATATAATTTCACTTACCTTTAAAAAATGTGGCTTTTTCCGACATTTATGATGACGATGAGTTGCCTACTGAAATTATACCAGTTTGCGACTGCAGTTTGCAGCAGCTTCCAAAACATTTTTATTTTTCCATCACTCTAATCCATATTACTCAATTCAAACCAAAACATTTTCCTTACACTCCAAAAAACACATGATGGGTATCCTCTTTCACACTGGACTTAATTTTGCAGTACCATTCAAAGACCATAATTCACTTTCTTGCCCGTTCTTTCGCTCAAAAAAAAAAAAAAATTCCATACTTTTTACACATTTCGGACATCCATACGATGATCCAATCAAACCTTCTTTCATGCACCATTCTAAAACAGCTTTCTTTCCACGCACAAGCAACATGGCAAAAAAACCTTTCATGATATTAACCCTCTAACCGGATAGCACGGAAAATTCCGTCAGTGTAAAGATGCTTCGAAAATGGACTGCACTGATTTTTCTGCCTTCAAGTAACGTTTTCAAAAGCAGATTAGCCGCACTTTTCTGAAATCCTTTCCCCCTTTTAAAGGTTTAACATCTTGAAAGATAATTGGGGACGGTGGAAGCAACACAGCAGGACTCTGAGGGGAAGTTTTATGGCTCGCAGGAAACCCCGTGTTTTGACCCTGGGGCTATCGTAAAAAATCGAGGGGAAATTTCTTTAGACCCCAGGAAGTATTTATTTGTACATCGTATTTTAAAAGTTTTGAAAAGTCCCAACGCATAAGTAAAATATGTTACAATTCCCTTTTGATTCCATATTAATTTGAAACTGTAACAAGTGGGGGCGTGTCAGTGCAATCTGCTATTTTATATAGTTAGACAAATTATCTTTTTTAAGTATATTATTTCGCTTCATTTTTCTTATTTTAATCAAAGCTTTCAGTTTTTGAAACATGATTATTTTATTATAAGATACCGAAAAAAAATTAATAAAACACCAAACTTTTTAAAATTTGAAATCTTTTCAATTTTCCAACCACTAAAAATGAATAAATTTAAACTTCATCAAATCATTTGAAACATTTTCTTAGACTTTGATAAAAATAATAACGAAAAAAAAAAACTAATTAAGATTTATTAGTTTTTTTTTTTTTAGATTTCAAAGCCCAAGTGTTCAGGGAAGTTTAAGTACAGTGCCTAGTTATATATTGTTAAAATACACCGAATTATATTTGAATTTTAAGTGCTTCAACTTCAGTTTACATCAGAGAACATGAATGAAGATTTTCACACATTTTTTTTATAACTTGAATGTTTGAATAAATGGTAATCAAAAATATACGGAAACATTTACAGTAGACATTTATGCATATAAATAAACATAAAAATCAATTTTAAATTCGAGCTATTCAAAAACATTCGAATTATTGTTCAAAAATATCTATTTACACAAAATACCTCAACATGTATCTTTTTTAAAGGCTAACTGAATAAGTAATTAAAATCTGGATATTTTTTGAAATCTCGACCGTATAAAGCTAGAAATTTTATGTTAGAAATTCCATTTGAAATTTCGAAAAAAAATGCATCACGCAGTTAAAAATTATTTACCATAAGTTTTAGCAATTGTTTGAGTATAATAAAAATTTCAAATTTTATTATATAGCTTATTTAGTATTTTTTAATATATTTCGAAAATTTCATACTATTCAGTTGAAAACTGCATGCTAAGAGCAAAAAATAAACTAAAAAAATTGATGAATGTACAATAAAGTTTTAAATTGAAGCAAAACTGAGAAGCTAAAGCGTACGAATGAAAAATTTTGAGTATATCTGAAGTAGTTTTCGAAATATTTATTTTAAAGTTCAGAAAATTTGTGTGCGTTATGTTATACTTAATATTAATTAAATGGTTAAAATAATATGTTAATATTAGTCATGTAATCGTTTGATGACACATTCATATATTAATAAAAATTATCATGGTCATTGATGCGAATGTCAAGAATTTTATGTAATTTTAAATTCAGACATTAAAATATTGATGTAGAAATATAAAACGACCATCTAAAATACATGAAAAATGCAGTCTGCTATAAAATGATCTTGACAAACAAAATCCGGCATTTTCACTTACTATGGCAGAGCCGGCTTAGTCAGGGGCGATCTGGAAAAACAGAGAGAGAACCGCGGTTTTTTGATGGAAGCCGCTCTAGCTTTTAAAGTTCCCAGGAAAAATTATATATATATATAAATTATAAATGCAAAAATAAATCTTGTAATTTTCCATACATTTTTATAACAACGAATTGTGGAATTGGCTTCCAATACATTGTTGTGTTTGACAATATGTAAGGTAGCCAACCCTACTTTAGATAGATTTGTACTACTTTTTCATAACCGTATTCCTTTTAAAATTAATTCGTGCAGCCGAAATACACGTTTTGCACCTTTAAAAATTTATGTAAACTATAACGGTTAATTTTAATTTATGCAACTTGTGAAATGTTCATAATTAACCATTTCCGTCTAAACAGTTTACATGAAAAAAAAGTTTGGACTCCCTCATTCATTAGGGATTTATATAAGATTCTAACATTAAATTTTATTTTTCACCGAATAGGATCGAGTGGTAGTGTATAGTGTTTCCACACCACAGGTCTGGGGTTCTATTAACGGGCTGCGCAAGGTCGACTCTGCCTTTCATCCCTGCTACATTGGGTCGATAAATGAGTACCAAGCTTGCTTCGGGTCTAAACACTGAAGGTCTCTCTTCAGACAGACCACCAAATCGGGACATCTGTTCATGCACCTCAGCGTTCAATGGTCCCGTGTATTATGATGGGCGTAGTAGTTCCTGGCCCTCATGGATTGTTGTGCCACTGAGTTTGAGTCTTAAGTTTGAGGATTACGTCACTTTGGTGATACCCCTTAGATAAACATGTATTTCCACTCATTTGCAATTAAACATTTTTCTTTCAATTACGTTTATTTCAGAAGGAAGTTTGATTTTACAAATGTATTTGCTTAATAACATGTATATTTGTGTATTATATTAAACATTTTATCAATCCAAAATTACATGTTTTTAGCTCCTCTAAAAGCTTATAGGATTTTACAACTGATCTTACAATCCATATACGTTTTATAGTAGTATATTTAAAAATGATAAAGACATTTTTACGACTGTGTGAGCTTTTATGCCTCGTTTATAAATATAAAAAATTGCATTCAGCTACAGTTTTTAAAATGTACTGAAATAAGTGGAGGAATAGGATATTTACATATTATGAATATTTTTGACTGCAGTAAGATATATTTATATTTCAGTTTCTTTACAATTTGAATAGAAGTTGTAAGCCATTTTGCGAATAGTTTGATATTGAGTATAAACCCATAGGCTGCTTAATATTGTAAAGTGTTTTACTTTGATACCAGCACACATTAAAATAAGGCTCATCGAAGATTTCAAGCTTCCTGAGACTGTAAAGGAGTTGTGAAGATACTTAAGAGTTATCACACACACACAATGTCTACTATCAGTTTATTCCTAAAGCTTCAGAAAATCAAGCCGTTCTAAGCAACTATTTGAAGGGAAAGAAAAGTAATGACAAAAACAAAATTCATTGGACAGAGAAGTCAGTTCAAGCATTCGAAAATAGCAAGCGACAACAATGTAAAGCGACAGTGCTCGTTCACTCATTAGAAAATGCACACATTTTCTTAATGGTTGATGCATCTGATAATGGCATTGGTGTCGTGCTACAACAATTAGAGCATGGAGTCTGGAAAGCCCTTAGTTTCTTTTCAAGGAAACTAACTGATGCTCAAAAACGATACAGCACTTATTACAGAGAACTGCTAGCTGCATATCGTTCTGTAAAATATTTTTAAAATTTTTTGGAAGCTAGAAATTTCACAATCATCACCAACCATAAGCCATTAATTTATTCATTTCGCCAGAAACTGGATAACGCGACACCTCGTCAACAAAGACATCTGGAATATATTGCCCAATTTACTGTCAATGTTCAGCACATACCTGGAAAAGACAACAACATTGCCGATTCACTGTCTCGAATAGACGAATTGCATCTTCAACCAGCAATTGATTACGATGGTATAGCAAAGACACAGGAAATGGATGAGGAGTTAAAAGAGATTCTTTCTTCCTATAAAACTCTTCTCTAAAATTATTAAAAGTTCCAATACTTGGTTTCAACTTCAACATATTATGCGACTGTTCTGCAAAGAAGAAGAGACCTTATATTTCAGAAGCATTCCGGAGAATTGTGTTCAACAATATTCATAACCGAGCGCATCCTGGAATAAGAACCACCACCAAATAGTTAACTTCAAAATTTGTTTGGCCATCAATAAATAAGGACGCAAGAACTTGGGCTAGAAGCTGTATGAAGTGCCAAAAGTCCAGAGTCACACGACACGTACAGAGTCCTTTCCAGAAATATCACAATATGTCACTAACCATTTTGTAGAAATTAATTTAGATATTATTGGTCCCTTACCATCATCTGAGGGATTTCGCTTCTGTTTAGCTATCATAGATTGATGCAGTCGATGGATGGAGGCATTTCCAATGCCTGACATTCGAGCAGAAACATTAGCAGATAACATACTAAAAGGCTGGATTTCACGTTTTGAACACCATTAGTCATTACCACTGATCAAGGAACACATTTCGAATCTCAGCTCTTTCAAGAACCTTTAAAATTAATAGGATTTAAATGCAAATGGTGTATAGAACGCTGGCACCGTACTTTTAAAGCGAGCATAATGTGTCATGAAAACGAAAGTTAGACGAAATCACTTCCCATAATATTGCTTGCATTGAGAACAATTTGGCGTGCGGATTTCGAAACTACATCAGTAGAATTACTCTATGGTGAAAGCATTAGCTTACCATGCGATTTCTTTGAAGACACCTGTTTCAACCTCAATCTGAATTCGTCCAAACACTTAAAGCAACCATCAAAGATTTCAAGCCAGTTCCTTTTTCATATCACAGCTCATGTGTTCGTCCGCACTGACAGTGTTCGTCGAAGCCTGCAACCCCCCATGGACCCTATAAGGTTATCAACCGATCTGACAAAGTTTTTACACTTTTTATTAAAGGTAATAATGTTAATGTTTCAATAGACAGATTGAAACCATGTTTTTCCGACAATTCTCCAGAAAGTGATATTGAATCCAGCATTGGAGAAGATACACCTAATAAACCTGCACAAATGCCAGAGAAAAAGTTTAGAGATTTGCTCCATTGCCCCTTCCTACTTCAACCAGAGTGACAAGAGATGGACGTCAAGTTCGTTTACCAATGCGTTATCAGTGAGATACATTTTTGTTACAGTATCTCACTTGGGGGGACATATTCTGGCGACATATTACAAAAACAATATTCGCACTACGGAGAAGGATAAAAATTGCTCAGCTTTTGATGTAACGTTTATTCTGTTCTGTTTACATTTTTCTCGGGAACTAGTCAGCCATTGATGTCCGCTCGCTATGTGTATGCATTACATCTGTTTACCACAATTCATTTAACCTTTAATATCAACGTAAATAAAATAATTTCCTTCAAGTTTAAAATGTATATTTAGTGTCAGAATATAGGAGATGATAAATGTACTTTTTATCATGGAAAAATGAATCTGTCCGGATGCAAATGAGCATTATTGTAAAAATGCTATCTAAACCGGAAGGTACGACTTCCGAATACTTGAGAATACGCCTAAGAACTAGATTCGAGATACAGTGAAAATTGTTTAACACGAAAGTGAGGAGACTGAAATATTTTTTTCGTGGTAAAGGATATTGCAATAAAAAGCATATACAGTAGAACGTCGTTTATCCGACTCAATTGTTCAGAAGCGATTGTTGAGATAACCGAATGCAATCCATGCAGTACATGAAACCGGACATTATACGACTATTGAAAATCATCACATGAGGGAAACGTGCTTGAAGAAAAAACAAAATAGATGCAAAATTTCGCAATTTTACCTTTATTGTGGAAAATAATGACTCATTTTTCGCTGTACCATTCTACGCCTTCATTTTTTTCGCTGCAAGATCTCTGATTCTCTTGAGCAGCAGCAGTTGAGTAGGACAGCACTCTGATTGTTGCTCGTACCTTGTTGCTTATACCACTCCACAGCTATCTCTAACGCAGAAAACGCGTCAGTATTTGATGGACCGTTGCTATTTTCGTCTTCATCCGTTTCATCGTCGACAGGGTCGGATTCTTCTTGCACGGAAGTCAAGTGAAAACCACAAGTAGAGTGCACGATCAAGAACAGCATCGTTTGCTTCCCTCGTGGTTTTCCTTTTCTGAGTCAAGTTTTGACGCAAAATTTAAAATGGTTTCTCGGCTTTTTTTGTGTCAGAAATTGTTGACTATCCAACATTATAAAACTATGCTAGAGACCGTTCAATATTTCAAGTTTGGTCTCTATGTTCAAGACGTTGCGCTTCCGTTTTGAATTCGAAGCCCTAGCAGTTCACCACTCAACAAAAGACCACATATACACCTACTCTCTTGGAAACAAATTGACCTAATATTCCGCTCAGATGTTTACCAAATCACACAATTGAAATTCCCCAAACATCCCCGACCTTGGGTTTTCCCGTCACTTTTGGCCTCACGCGAAACACCTATTGAGCGTAGCACTGTTTGGAAACGTATTCATATACAGCACATGTAGTTGACAAAAAAACTGGTTCGGATATTTGACGCTCAGGATAATAAACGTTCGGATAAACGACATTCTACTGTATCCAACAGAATGAATACATCTCAGAGTACATATGTATACAAACATTCACTAGAACTTAAGGGGATTTAATACAAAGTTTTTGGAAACATTCATTGAGTTCTTAGAAAATAATCTAATGTTTTTTCTTCTCATTGCATTTTTTAGCATCAAATGTCGTCCATTTCACCCTTGAAATGTGTGTCTAAATAACCGCGCATACTTTTAAGGATGTTCTTCCTTTCGGGTGGTGTGGGAACAGGAGCATTTCATTTTCGCCGCAATCGATATCAAAGATATTTTCTGAGCAAAATATCTTTGTCAGGGCCGACCCTAGCAGGTGTGCAGCACACGCGGGCAAACAAAGCCAGGGGCGGCCGTATATATATCTATCAATCAAATAAGATTTTTTACGAATTTCTAGAAATAAAACTTACAGTGAATCGAATAAATATGCGGAATTTTGAATAGATATTAAAAATGCAAGTCCCGATTTTTCGATAACACAGCACAGTTTTAAAAAAATAGCACGCAGTGTTTTGGCTGATTATCTATAAATGTCTACTTTTCACAAATATCCTTCATCTGATAGCAAAAAGCGTGTTGGAACCGACAATACCGCATTAAAAAAGTCTTTTTGTTTGTTTAATAGCAGCACTGAGGATCGATGCTTAAGAAAGACGTCTCAAAAAGGATTTTTGTGAAAGTTGCCTTACAAAAATGTCTAATATAGTTTATTTAATAATGTTTAAATTCAATATGAATTGGGAGAAATTAAAAGTTTTTAATTTAATAATAATCTTATAATTTGTGACGGGCTCATTGCGTTTTCTACTAAAACTCCTCTTGGGTTCTTTGGAGTCGAAAAAGGCAAATTCTTTCCAACCAAATCGAGAAGCGAAGCGTGAGTATGCAAATTAGGAACCTTTTAAATAGCAGAAGTGATTATGTTAGTCTGAGTTTAAGCGCGTAAACTCAAGTCAGAGAAGTAAACCGTTATTCGAGTGTGAAGCTATCCGTGACAGAACGATCAAGTCAAGGTGGATACTATTCCACGCGAGATCAAGAAAAGAAATTTAGGATCCGAGAGGATTGTTAATTATGTAATTAAGATATTTGAGGTAGGATAATTATGTTATCTATTAGGAACTGTGTATAAGTTGAGATTAGGAATAAGCGGGAATATAGTGATTAAAGTTCTGCTTATTTGGTAATACGTATTGTGTGTTTTCTCACCTCATATCCGCAAAGTTATAATATAAATATTATCATTGTTAGTGTTTAAGTTAATAAAGATATATTAAGATCATGTCAACGCCTGGTTCTTGATTCACTCCCACACCCCTAGGTCACGAAGAAGTGAGGCATCACCCACGGGTGACAAATTTAGAAAAACAAAATAGGGGGAAGAGGTGCTTTTTGCCTATGGCTTTACAACGTTTACAAACAATCCTCGTTTTCCTTTTTAGTGAGTTTTGCCTCTATCAAAAGGTGATTTCTTGTAGTTTTTTTAATTATGTATTAAGTTGTAAAAGAGTAAAAATTTTACAGCTTCTTTTGACTTTTGAATAAATGATTTTCATTACAAAACCTGTTCGAAAAACACTCACATAGCATTTTTCATTCGCATAGCATTATTATTGTTAGCGAAGTTCTAAATATAATTTTATGTTGTAGGAACTTAATGGTACATTTGGATTATGTTTTAAAAAATATTAATTAAATATGCGTTTTTTTTTAAGTCCTAATTGTAACCAGATGTCATATAATCAAACAGGCAAATCAAGCGATTCACAACATAGCACTAAAAACAGAAATAAAATAAAACATATATTAAAAGCTAATCCTGATCTACTCGCTTACATGTATACTCTGGTTGGAGAGTAATTTCATATGATCTAATCCAGTGCGCCGCAACCTTTTTATCGCTGCGGACCGGTCAATGTTTGATAATTTTACCACGGCCCGCTGAGAGTGAGACACGTTGATTGTTTCTATTTTATATTGTTTTGATTTAACAATTTTAATTTAGTTACATTTAAATATGCCTTCAGAATAAAATATAGTTACACCAAAAATGAATAAAAGTGATTTAACGTGGAATATAAAGTGATTTCCGTGGAAAGTAACCCAAATCCGAGAGAAATGCACCACTTTAAATAAAATGGCAATAGTTTAATGTTCTTTAGGCGGCCCAGCACCATTTGATCCATGGACCGGTAGCGGTCCTCGGATCGGGGGTTGCGGATCACTGATCTAATCCACTTAGCCTTTTACCGTGTTTACTGTTGTCTATATGTTAGCAGCAAGGGCGGCTCCAGGACTGGGGAAACTGGACCCATGGCTTAGGTGGCAAGTCTTAGGGGCGGCATTTGGATCGAATTTGAAAAATACTTTTTTTTTTTGCTAAGAAAAAATTTGGTATGAAAATATTTTTGGATTATTTTTGCTTCGGAAACCTTTTACCTTATTTGAATATCTGGAATTTTATTTTAGACTGAATAGAAATGCCGACTACTGCTAGTAAAATTTGTATATATATATAATAGCTCTATATCTTTTTTAAAAAAATTAAAAATTACACTGCGTTGAGATTTGTTGTAGCAAGCATATGGGCCTCGGACCTTGTGATACAGGTACAAACGATTATCTTTTGTGTATATGGTACTACTACGTTCAGGGTGACAAAAGTGCAAAAAAACAATATTTTGCTTAGAGCAGCGTTCAGCGAATTGCAGTTCTTCAAAATTCTGCTTTTAGGTAGAATTAAAAATTATGTTCGTTAAAAAGCCTTATATATATATTGTTCACTCTTTTCTGATTTATAAATATCCCTATAAAAAATATTTGCATTTACATGCCCATTTAAATATTTGACTGGCTTTCTGACAGAATTTATTTTAAATATATATTTGATTTATCTTTTTTGCAATTTCCAGTTATATATTTGTATCTAGCAATGTGAATCTAATATTTCATTTTATATATCTTATTTTCTTATTCTGTACTGTGTACGCTTTAAGTCAGTTTTCTTATGTGTTGAACCTTGAAGGGTTCGAGGCAGTTGTGAATGTTAAATCATGAAATTTGATATGTTTTTTCTTATTTCTTTCTCTAACTTTTCTTCCTATCCCTAGTGTGTCACAAAGGACATTATTTCCACCCGTAGGATGTCCGGTGTCAGCTAACTTAAAGGGGACAGGTACAATAAGAATTTTAGGAAGATAACGAGCCACGAGAGATGCTTTATTTTAGTCTTGAATGTTGTTATTTAAAGTTACAATAAATGCTTTTAATCTCTACCATCAACAGACTCGTTTTTGAAGAAAAGGTCCTGTTGAAATTGGCACAATTAATCTCTTACATTTAGCTCGTTTGAAATAGCAACAAATAATTATGTTTTTAATTTCGAATTAATTTGTAATTCAGTAACTTAAAATAATATACAAATTCCTCCTGTAAGGTACATCTCCAAATAAGGCACAATTAATGCTGCTACTGGTCAATTTGAATATGAATCTTATGTATTTACCTCTTATTAAGGGACACTGAAAGTAGTTTCTTATTTCTTTTAAGATTTCAAAGACAAGTTTGTGTTTCGCTTTAAATAAATTAAATATAGTGCTGTCTTAATAAATCAATATAATTCAAAAGAGGAAAGGAACAGAGAAATAAACAATTACAACATTGTCTGCTCCGCGCTTCAATTTAGAGACAAGATAGAATATGTAATAAAGCCATTGCAACTCGAAGGAGCGAGTGTGTTCTGTGGGTTTATAAAGGGTGTTTTTCTTAGAGGTATAGAACTTTAAATTGCAATAAAACAACGATGTATTATTCGATTGACATGAATTATTTTTATTCGAAAGATAATCTTGTGGCATTACATTTTAAATATGATTTCTGGCATATGACTGCCTCGGCTGGCTCGGATGTAGTCCAATCTGGACGTCCAATTTTCGATGACTTTTCCAACATTTGTGGCCGTATATCGGCAATAACACGGCGAATGTTGTCTTCCAAATGGTCAAGCGTTTGTGGCTTATCCGCATAGACCAATGACTTTACATAGCCCCACAGAAAATAGTCTAGCGGTGTTAAATCACAAGATGGAGGCCAATTCACAGGTCCAAAACGTGAAATTAGGCGGTCACCAAACGTGTCTTTCAATAAATCGATTGTGGCCCGAGCTGTGTGACATGTTGCGCCGTCTTGTTGGAACCACAGCTCCTGGACATCATGATTGTTCAATTCAGGAATGAAAAAGTTAGTAATAATGGCTCTATACCGATCACCATTGACTGTAACGTTGTGGCCTTCATCGTTTTTGAAGAAGTACGGACCAATGATTCCACCAGCCCATAAAGCGCACCAAATAGTCAGTTTTTCTGGATGTAACGGTGTTTCGACGTACACTTGTGGATTAGCTTCACTCCAAATGCGGCAGTTTTGTTTGTTGACGTAGCCATTCAACCAGAAGTGCGCTTCATAGCTAAACAAAATTCGCTTATGAAAATCGGGAACAACGCCAATCTCGTTTTGGGCCCATTCGACAAATCTACGCCTTGCTTGATCATATTTAAAATGTAATGCCACAAGATTATCTTTCGAATAAAAAAAAATTCATGTCAATCGAATAATACATCGTTGTTTTATTGCAATTTAAAGTTCTATACCTCTAAAAAAAACACCCTATATAAGAAATAAAAATGCTAGCTTAGGTGGATACAATGCACAGGCTTTCAAAATGGTCTATTCAACGGAATATTTTTAGTAAATTTCTGTAAGTAAAAGTTTTTATTCTTCATTTCAAATATTTATACAGTAATTAAACTTTTTTTATTAAGAATTTTCATTTTTCATGAACTTCAAATATAAAAAAAAAAAAAATGTGTGAATAAGGTATTTATTTGTATATCATTTATTTAAAGATTAATACGATTTGAATTTCCAATTAACTAATTTGTTTAGCATTAAATGACAAAACACCCGATGTCCTGTCTGGTGAGCTCTAGGACCTATTGTGTTCTACACAAGATTCCTTATTGGAATTTTTTTTAACTTGAGGGATTTCTGAGTTAAAAAAAACTAGCTCACTTTAATGTCAATGAAATTATTTTGTATATACGTAACCATAGCTATAGTTAAGAGTACAGGGTTTTTGTAAAATTTCATCTTTGGATTAAATCGAAATAATATTAATTGATGCCAATTTTTTTTTCATAAGACAGCTTCCACTTCCAGAACGAGACATGCATATCCTTCATTACTGTTCATTCTTCATGCATTTCTTTTTACTTGTTTATTGTAAATTTTTTTTTTCTGAATCATCAATTATGCAATGAAATTATTTTGTATATACGTAACCATAGCTATAGTTAAGAGTACAGGGTTTGTAAAATTTCATCTTTGGATTAAATCGAAATAATATTAATTGATGCCAATTTTTTTTCATAAGACAGCTTCCACTCCAGAACGAGACATGCATATCCTTCATTACTGTTCATTCTTCATGCATTTCTTTTTACTTGTTTATTGTAAATTTTTTTTTCTGAATCATCATGTTAAGTCAATGTAACACATGCGTTTTTTTACGGGATTTTTTTCTCTTCCTTTTTTTTATACATCAAGAGAAATTTAGTAATATTATGTTGCAATTATAAATATATTCTTATAAGTAATTGTGTTATTGCTGATCGAAGTATTTTGAAAAGACATTTCTTAAAATTCTTTCAGAATATTTAAAGTTTGGGGATTAGATCAATAATAGGTTAGTTACTTCAATGTTTACTTTCTTTTTTAATTTAAAGATAGATAAATTTAGCAGAATTATTATAGATTTATGTTCAAATAAGATTGTACGTTTTAATATTTAAATGGTATCGAAAAAATCCTGAAATGACATTTTTTGATTAAACTAAAAGATAATAAAAGATATAATTTTATTGGAATGAGAAATAAAATGCATTTTTTAATTATATAGTAACCTGAAATACTCTAAAACACATAAACTGTATTAGATCGTGGGACGAATTAGAGGAAAGGTTTAAAAAAAATTGTACTATTGTCGCTGAACAACAAAATGTATACAATCGAGGGGAAAAAAGCGATGACGCGCTATCATTGAAAGATTTTTAGCCAGTCAAAATTTGGTATTTAGAGGAACTAGTTAAGATAATGGTAATTTTTTAAAGGCGCTTTAGATATTCGCCAAATTCGATCCAGTTATTTCAGGACACCTGTCAGTCAACGCAAACATAACAAAATATGTATTTTAGGGCAGCCTTTTCAAAATGAACTACTTACTATTGAGCCGAATCTTTTCGTAATGACATTGTCAAAAAAGCAACTGGAATTTTTGACTCTACACCAGATATTTGTGACAAAGAACAAATAACGTTTGTTATTAGATGTGTGAGCACTATTGATGGTAATAATGCCGGGGTGGGTCGATCGCGATCGACCGGTAGACCGCCAAGACATTTTGGGGTGACCGCCTTCACATAAAATCTTAGACGCGCATACGAAAAGAAACACAGGTGTTTACCAAGATAATGAAAAACCCCGTGAATAAAACTCCAAACCAAATTTGACAGACGTTTTCAAGAATTTACTAGACTAGAATCCCACAAAAGGTGAATTCATGGGCTATTCATTTGGCAATGCTGATGTGAAAAATATAACTAAATATACACTAGCAAGAAAAAGTCTGCGTTCACGTACTATTGCTTACATGAACAATGAAAAAAAAGTTTAAAAACTGGAAAATAAAAAATAAATTTTGATTATATTTTATTTAGTTCATTTTAAGTATTCAGAATAACAAAAGTAGATTTGGTTTGCCTTCATAGAATTTAAAATGAAAACAGGTTTGTAACAATAATACCAAAAATCAAGTAGAAAAAGTCTGCGTTTACTGTTTTAGTGGTAACTATAAAATTATTTAAAAAGAGAATAACGAGCTATTTAGTAGCTGGTTGGTTTATCTCATCATTTGTGAACCTCCTGAAGTCGTTTTGGCATTGAACTAACAAATCTTGGGTTTTTTTTCAGCACTTATCTTTTCCCATTGGTCCTTAAGAACACTCTTCAGCATATCCTTGACGAATCCTGCGCTCTAACAGATCTCATGGGTGTTCTGCAGGATTCAGATCAGATGACTGTGGGGCCGTGTGCAGTTGATTGGGGACATTATACAAGAGTCAAAGTGATTAGAATCGTTGTCGTGTTGAAAACGAAACGATTATCCTAAGCCGAGTTTTGGTGGCACTTTCCTCTTAATTGTTTTTTAGGACATCAAAGTAATCATATTTGTTCTTATAATTGATTATATTTACTCCAACTTGCCAACATCATTGCTCGCCATGCACCCCCACACCATGACTCCACCGCCGCCGTGCTTTACCATTGGTACTAAATGCTCTTTTTGAAGCGCTGTGCAAGGTTTTCTCTAGACTAATTTACGACCTTTTATGCCGAAGATACAAAATTTGCCCTCGTCAAAGAATATCACAGTCCTCCAGAATTCAAGAGGCTTATGTATATGATCTTTTTCAAAAGCTATCCGCTTAAGCCGGTTGGTCATTGAAATATAAGGCTTTCTGCGAACCACTCGACTATGGTATCCGGTCTTCTTCAAAAAATTTCTTGCAGTATTCTCCCAAATATTTCTGTTAAACTTCTCGTGAATGTCTGTTGATATTTAAGTTGCAGACAAACACGGATTTTTTTTTTCACCATTGATGTCATGCTTTGTTTTTCTCTGATTGTGAGTTTAGATGGATGACTTAAAAGAGTTTTGCATGTGTAAACTCTTGTAGATTTAAAGTTATAAATAACATGCTGGATAGATGAATACTGCCGTCCAACGGATCTGGCTATATGCCGACGACTTTTTCCATCTTTTTACATTTTCACATTGATTTTACGCTCACTGGTACTAATTTCCTTCTTTTTATTTTCCATGTCCTTGAATTGCTTCGTATCTCACAAAAACGTAACAATTATTGCGTCACAATTTTCTTAATCTATTTTACTTCATAACTAAATTCAAAAACTCTGTTGCATGTTGATACTATGATGTACCTCCCCTTGGAAGTACATCCCTCGAAGTATCAGCGTGAGCTAGAGGTGTAGAGTCAGCGAAAGAACTAAGTCAAACATTATCTTAACATGACTTTATTAAGATATTAAACTTAAACTTTTTTAACAAATATAATTATAATAATTAATATGAGAGAATCTACGATGACGCAATACGCAACACACTGTATAATTCAGACCAATCTCAATAATCGAACCGCCTAATCTTCAAATATACTAATAAGTAATCAATCCTACCTTATATTACTCTGTAATAAACTTGTCTTTATCTACAATGGTATGTAGCTTGACGTTTAACTTCTAGTCGAATACCAATATGTTTATCCACGACACGTAGAACTTAAATCTTGAACCACGAACTGCAATAATCATCAACTGTTAAACGCACCTCAATTGTCTCACATTCCTTTACATTGCCATACCGCTTACTCTAAGATCCTATATTTATCCTATATTATTTGCATCTCTTCACTTCTCGTTTCTTGGATTTGGTTGGAAAAGAGTTGCCATTAATTCTGGCCCAAAGAACCCAAAGGACTTGTTAAAGAAAAGACGCGTAAGACGTCACAATCCCCTCCAAGAAACAAAACGTGATTTATTCGAGGGTCTTAATGGCCCTTAAGAAATTACGTGCCTAAATTTTATTCTAACCGTTAATTTCTAATGCTTCACTTGAATTTTAATTTTCACTATTCATCTTAAGTTTAATTTTTAATATTTCTCCTTAATTTGAATTTCCACATCTTCAATAAATTTTACTGGGTAACAGAGCCGGGGAAAAACCATATATGACTTAAATGGTAGAAAAAACGAGGCCCACACGTCTCTTAACTAACTTAATTCTACCTAAATGTTTACTTAAATTCTAACAATTTTTCTTCTTTACATCTTCTCCTTAGCTCCGTTCTTTGTATCGATATAGATAAATCTTTCATTAATTTCTTATAGACTTCAGGGTCTGTCACCCTGAAACAAAATCTCTTAAGTAATTTGAAAAAAATAAATTTTTACACATTATGTGATTACATTTCACAATTTTTATACAGTACATATCATTTTTAAATTGTAACTAATTTCTATACATATTTTTCTCATCTGGTTCTTTCAAAAACTTCCCCTCAAATCGCGCAGCGCTGGTTAAACGTTATGTTAGTATACTATCTACGCCGCGTTTCCCAAAACCAGATGTTCCTTAATATGAAACAATATAACAACACATATATATACACTATACAATTACAAACATTTTTCAATAAACAAAACAAACAACCAAAGGAATTGTCGCATCTTAGCGAAATCATAACAGAAGTAAACAAATGCATTTTCACAGTTGTTTTTTCCAGAATTATACAAAAAATTTACAAGACAAAAGCTTTTTTCTTTTCTAGAAAAACACACTTATTTTAGTGTCCACTTTTGCTTGGCTTCTAAAATTTTAATTATCCGACCGTGACTTGGCTTTATTGCAAAAATTCTTCCGACCACTTGTTCGAAAGAATATAAAAAGAAATGATACACAACCTGGTTCTTATGACTTGTAGTTGGCGTTTCCTACCAAGACCTCCAATGACAAGGATTTCTTTGTACACGTTCCTCTCCTTTCTTGGTCTTGCCGTTGCTGATCACCTCCTCGTCTGGCATTTTTATTGCTTGATCTTGTTCGCTCCTCGATGTGTGGACTATCGTTCCTTTCTCTGACTTTTCCGGATCGAACTGGTCCTCCTTGTTGTGTCTTCCTCTCTATGGTCGGTCGGGACTCTTCTATTTTTCCAATTCGTGGTCTAAGGTTGTAGCCGCTTGTGGTGGGCGCTACTGTCTCTTCCCTTCTGCTTTTCTTTCTTATTTTTGGTAAAAGACTATTAGTATCATTTGACGATAAATTTCTTTTAGGAACTCTATGTTCTGAACCCTTCTGAACTTTCCTTTCTGGTCCTCCCGACCGAGATTTATGTGATCTTTTATAGCCTAACTTTTCATTTTTACTTTTTTTATTCATTCTACCTTTCTCAGACCAAGAACTAGGTATTGATTTGATAAGTGGTCCGCGCTTATTGGTCTTATTTGTGTGTTTCTCACCTTGATTATTTCTAAAACTTAACCCTTTTTCCTCCAACTCACGCTTCACTTCTGACCCTTTCTTTTTACCATCTCGTGACTCATTTGACCTCCTTTGTACTTTGTCAAAACCACTTGATTCATCGCGCAAATTACCGTTATCCGAACTACCAGTTCCTATCTCCGTCTCGTCACATTTCCTATGACGATATATTCGAACCTGATCTACATTAATCGTTAACCTTTTCCCCGCTTTCCATATCATTACGTTGTTATTCTTAACATCTAATACTCTATACGGACCTTCAAATTTTGGTTTAAACTTAGCTACCACTTTTTTTATTGCCGAACTTAAAGGATGTGTTGCTACCAAAACCCAATCATTCACCTTAATTTGCACATCACGCCTACGTCTATTATAATATTTCTTCCATTTTTCATGTTTAGTTTCTGTGTTTCGTCTAGCCTCCTCAAACAACCTCTCAATATCTCCTACTGCAAATTCCGTTCCGTCTGATACCATCACTAATTTCTGAAAAGGCGTAATTAACTTCCTACCTAAAAATAATTCCGCAGGGGTTTTCTCCGTTGTTTCGTTTACAGCCGTACGAATAGCATAAGCAAACTCACGTAAGAATTGGTCCCATGTGTCATGTTGCTCATTGTCATAATTTGCAATCATTTGCACCAGATCGCGATTTACGCGTTCTGTTCTATTTGCTTGAGGTCTATAAACAACAGTCTTCACATGCCTTATGCCTAATCTTTAACTTAAATTCTCAAAAATATCAGAAATAAATTGGGGACCGTTATCTCTATTTAATTTTATTGGAGCTCCAAAACGCGATATATAATTATCAAAAAAATTATCTGCTATAACTCGAGCGAAGGCTTTTTTAAGGGGTATGATTTCAGCCCACTTAATGAAATGATCCGTAATTACTAATACATATCGGTTGCGTCTTACTCTCGACACGGGATACGGACCTAACAAATCTAACGTAACTATTTCATTTGGATAATTTGATACAATTGGTATTAACCGACCAGCTGGTAACGCGTTTTTATAATTATTAATTTGGCACATATGGCATGTAGAGACATATTGATCAATAAATTTTCTCATATACGGGAAATAACAAACATCCCTTATTTTATGATAAGTTTTAAAACGTCCGAAATGACCTGCTAATGGCTTGTCATGAAAAAATTAAAAGTAGACCGTGCCATGATATAGTCTGCCCACCCCTGGTATTTTAGAAGACATTCTCTATTGAATCCGAGAACTCAGAAAAAATTCATTTCCCCAAAATTATTGACAAATTTGCTTCTCAGAAAGCCAGAGAAGTTATTTTATAGTTTATTACTAAGCAGTCTTTGTAGAAGGACTGATTTATATACTTTTCGTTTAACAAGATTTATGCTTTAGTACTTTTTTTATCAGATTATATTTTCTGAGTAAATACTGTTGTTTTGCTTTTATAATTATAAAATGTCTATTTTTTTATTTCTAAGGCAATATTTTGGCTTCTTTATTATTTTGTTTAAGTATTTTGTCGCCATTATCACCCATTAGCTGACGAAAAAATAAAGTTTTACACTTCAAATTTTATTTACATTTTCACTCATGTTTTACTCTTATATAGGGGTAGATGAATTTTTATAACCTCAATATATAAGTATTAAATAAGTAATTACATATTGTAAAAAGTAATTAAATATAAAGATGCAATAAATAATTAAATATATAACTATTGTAATAAGTAATTAAATATATAAGTATTGTAATAAATAATTAAATATATAAGTATTGTAATAAGTAATTAAATATATATGTAGCGCAAAAATAATTAAATATATAAGTATTACAGAAAGTAATTAAATATATAAGTACTAGCGGTCCTGACAGACGTTGTCCTGTACACATATCTTAAATCCGAAAATTACAAATTTTTTTGAATAAGTTGTAACAATCTGTGGACCGTTTTGATGAAATTTTTTATGAAGAAAGTTATTACAATACCTGACATCATCACATGTACAGTTACCACCAGTGGCGCACACAAGGGGGTCCGGACCCCCTCCAAAGCCCTTGATTTTTTTCCTGATTGATTATAATTCTAAGTATATGGTACGTAAAATTTAATTAAGTATTTGTTATTAATGATTAATTTTATTAATTAATGCTAATTATTTATTCAATAATTGGTTTTTTACTGTGTTTTGTTCCCGAAAATGGACAAAATCAAAAGGAGCATGATACAAGAAGGGGGAACTTTCTCTTAAAAAACTCCTGTGTGTGCTCTCCTAGTTACCACAATTCGACCGATCGATTGCGTGTGAGTATGTATTTATTATGAACTAAATTGGATACAGAACCTATTCTGAATAGAAACTTAAACTTGTTTTGATTAAAGGGTAACAAAGATAAAACTCGATCTAATTTTATAACAGGTTAATTTTTTTAATGCACGAAAAATAAATTTATCGTAATGCCATTGAGTGTATTATACAATGTTTTTGGTTAATCCTTGAGGGGTATAAGCAAACAAATGCGATGGTTTGCCAAACCTCTGGCATGCAACATATAATTGGCGGTGGGAAAAGCAAGGGTTTTCTAAATCTAAGGCACAAATTGTTATTGTTTGACCTTGTGACTTATTAATGCTCATAGAAAATACTAAGTGAAATGGAAATTGCAAACATTTGAATGAGAAGGTGGTCTGAAAGAATCATTGGGATCTGTGGTAGAAGTACAACTTCCCTTTGAAGTTTGCCGCTCAAAATAGTGGCCTCAAAAATATTGCCCACGATTTTTTTATGAACAATCGCGTCCTAAAATAATTTTGGCACATTTTTTAATTAAGATATCGGCCCGAATTGTGAATCTAAAACATTCTCCAATCCACTTGAACCCACTCTAAAAATATCATCCAAATCGGTCCAACCATTTAGGAGGAGTTCAATCACATACACACGCACAGAAGAATTATATAAATAGATATATGCCGTATCGTGGCCAAATGAATAATCTTTCCGATACTGTAAATATTTTTTGTCTCATTCTGATAGAAAAACTAGATTGCAATTTTAAAAACGGCGAAAATATCGAAAAATCCTTCCCTCTTCTTTCTTTTTTTTTTCTTGCCGAGCATTAGCAGAATAAACAGCACACAGGAGTAAAACAACTATGCGTTTTAAGGTTTTTAATTAATATATTTTTAACTAATTGCGATATTGGACCGAATTGTGAATCTAAATCATTCTGGAATCCACTTAAACCCACTAAAGTTTGATTCTAATCTTTGGGCACGGAAACAAATTAAGAACATGGCGTCTAAATTTTAAATATTAAGGTTTATTTTAAAGAAAAACATTTAAAGAAAAACAGTTAGCAACCACTCGGACATGACTTCACTCCGTCGTACCAAAAGACCGAATGGTGAAACTTCACATTCCACATTCCAAGGGGGGGGACTACCCATCCCCTTTAGCAGGTGTTGATGGACCTTTCCACTCCTACGCCTACCCCCTTAAAAAGCTCATCCGTCATTCCAGAACGATGCAGCTGAAAAGAAACTATAAAAAAAACCCATGCATACATACATGGCAAGAACGAGATAACGAGAGAAATTTTCTTTTCTGGTATAACGTGAAAAGAGCTTTTGCTAATACAACTCCCACAAAAATAGTTTTGCAAATCACATTAATATACTAGAAAATTAATATCCATACAAGATACAACCACAAATAATACTCAAAAAATATTAAAATATAAAAGACAAGTTACTAAAAATATAGCACAAAATCTGAAATAATTATACAACATGTACTAGTAAAGCATATTTAGAAGCCAAAGTTTTAATCTTTAGCAGTTTTCAGAAATTATGGTACTGAAAAACGTTAAGTATATATATAATCATTGGCATAAATCTTATCTATTTAACAGCAGGCAACCTGGATAATTCATTACTTTTACATGCTTAAGCCTTCAGCCAAACGTTAATTTCTATATTGTACCATGTTCAACCTTTTAAAAAATTTTCTGTTTTTCTTTTTCTTCCAATTTCTAAGTAGAATGAAAGCAAGAAAAATCCTTTTCAATCCCAAAAACGACAAAAAGCAACCAATGTATGTTATCGTCCATAGAATATCCACGCGAACCTTAAATACTTCCAATCCTGCTTTTAACTCAAATTTAACAATATTTGTTATGAGACCACGACAACATTGTTCCATGGTTGAGTCAATAAAATTGGAAATACATTCCTTACGGAGCCGACCACGCCTATTACTAAACAAGATTCTATTTTTAAATACAAAAGTAAAGGCAACCTCTCTCTTGCTTTCTTTTATACCTTGTCCATTTGTTTGGACATTCGATCCATTAATTTTTACTGCAACCAAATCTCCGTTTGGAACATTCATTAAAGACTGTGTGTAAGTCACAGAGAGTAGATCGGTGACCACTTCTTGGCTGCAAACTGACTCCAAATTTACTGAATTAATAATTCCTTCTTCCCCTGAAGGTTCTCGAACTATCGCAGAATTGCGAACCATTTGCGTGTTTTCTATTAATCCTTCATAATCAGAGGAACCGATTAACATGTTGTTCACCAAATTTTTAGAGACAGGCACAACACCGTGCCTCGGGTCATTCAATTCCATGTTGGAACCTTTCAATTCACCAATTTCACCCAAAATGCAGACGTAATTTGAATTGTCCCTTTATTATCGACGCTTTGTCCTTCAACGATATCTGCTGTTACCACAGGTATCTGGGCACCTGTGTCTATGGCAGCATTCAGAATTCCTTGCTCACCCTTGACCTTGACGTGAACAACCCTTAAATCGCCATTCCCTTCTCTCCCTTGATAGGAGTAGTTACTGGTATCGTAGCTTCAGCCATCAGCACAGCAGGAGATGTTTCCCTCACACGTTCCTTGGCCCTCCCGTTACTAATTCGATAATTTGAAGATGTTTTCTTAGGATCTTCTGCACAACTCGTCCGCCTAACATTTGACCGAATACTTTCGATCTCTAACCACAGTTTATGCAATTCTAATTCCAAGCGCAGCTGTTCGATTGCGTGCTGCCTGGCGATTTTTTCCTCTGTTTCCCTTTCAACGCGTTCCTCTGAAATAACGGATAAATAAGCTTTAAAGAACTTTTCTTCGTAACCTTTACTGCCGATTATGATATTTTTTAAATCTATAACCGTCTTTTTATCTGATACCCTCAGACCCAAATCCTCAGCTAACAAAATTATATCCTGCTTTTCAGCTTTCTCCAAAAATGCCATTTGAATTTTTTTTCTCAATATACCAAAACCAAACAAATAATGAAATGAAAATAACACTAAAAGGGATTGCAAAAATTAAATACCACAAATATATCTTTGTTTAAAACACACAACAATAAGCATCCGCTACACTAACACAACAATCAGTGATTTAGGAGGAATTCCAGAATAATGTATTATATATTTCGCAATTTACCAAGTGTACTTAAATAACTAATAACATATTTGCTTAATATATTACTGATACACAATAATCACTTAAAATATTACTGATACACAATATAACTTAATATATTACTGATACACAATAATCACTTAAAATATTACTGATACACAATAATCACTTAAAATGTTTTTTTCCACATTAATCGAAAAATACTATGCGTACATAAACACAAAATAATTTCATTGACATGAAATAAGTATTATTCTTTAGCATTAATTTTTCAATAAACTCAATTGCTATTCACTGACGGGAATTTATTATTGTGCATTACAAAAATAAATAAATACAATATCATGAAAAAAACATACAATCTTTCTATATTAATTTTCGATTATACAAACTGTTTCAAATAACTCGTATATTTTACCAATTTACATTGCTTAATGCATCAAAATACGAATGCAATTAACCAATTATACGTATTAAACAACTTGGAATATACAGCTTAATGAGTTTTCCAAAACTCTCATAAAATACAATGAGTAATTCGGGTAGTTACCTATCAACAACAATCTTATATAAAATGTATTTAAAAAATGTTAAATACACATATAAATCGCGAACTGATGTTCGAAATATATCTGTCCGAGTGTAACACAAATATTCTGAATGCAGGAATAACTGACTTTGGAACTGATGTTCTAACCCTTACTAGCAAAAATAATAAATTATACACCGATGCATAATAATTTTAATTTGAACTGGCGTTCAAAATTTCATAACTGCATGGATATGCAATAAAATATACTGAGAGAATTAATGATTTTGAAGCTGCCCTTAATTTATAGAACTGATGTTCCAAAACTTACTTTCCATTGATATGGAACAAGAATAATAAAATATATACTGATGTATATAATAATTCAAAATTGAACTGGCGTTCAACAAGTTACAACTGCATGGATATGCAGAGCAAAAAAAAAACGTACACTGACGTATACAAAAATAAAATCAAAATTTTCTCTTAATAAAATTGATATTAAACAGTGTAATTTTAAAATTTTCTCTTGTCTTACGTTACAGGGAGTGGCAAGCAAAAACTCTTACCTGGTTCATTTCCACGCGGGAATCCAGAAAACTCGAAATTCCTGGCTCTAACGTTCTTCCTGTGGAGTATGCCACTAAGGCTTGATGTCTATCGGCTGCGCCACTAAAGTTTGATTCTAATCAATGGGCACGGAAACAAATTAAGAACATGGCGTCTAAATTTTAAGTATGAAGGTTTATTTTAAAGAAAAACATTTAAAGAAAATCAGTTAGCAACCAGTCGGACATGACTTAACTCCGTCGTACCCAAAGGCCGAATGGTGAAACTTCACATCCACATTCCAAGGGGGGAGAGATATACCCATCCCCTTTAGCAGGTGTTAATGGACCTTTCCACTCCTTCAAACCCCCACAAAAAATGTCATCAAAATCGGTACAGCCGCTTAGGATGAGTCAGTCACATACACACGCACAGAAGAATTACATATATAAAGATTATTTGAAAAGATATTATTTAAAAACGCTAAAAAGCATGATTCCTCTACATTTTTGTAACAATAAAGACCCGGTTCGGCAGTTTGGCTGAAAATCGATTTTCGATGCCAACTTACGTCATTTGTATAACAATAACGTTGTTACAACAATGCAGGTTAATATTGAGCTGAATATTTTTAATGTTTTTAATTAATATCTTTTTAACTAATTGCGATGTCGGACCGAATTGTGAATCTAAACCATTCTCGAAACCATTTGAACCCACACAATAAATTTCATCAAAATCGGTCCAGCCGTTTAGGAGAAGTTTAGTCACATACACTCGCACAGAAGATTTTTATATATAAGTAGAGGACCTGACAGACTTTGTCCTGTACACACATCTTAAATTCAAAAATTCCAAATTTTTATGAATAAGCTTTAACAATCTGGACCGTTTTGAGTAAAATTTCAAACACTAATTACATCTGAATGTAATAATTTAATTAACACACGATTTATTTCAACAAAATAATAACACGAAGTGACAAAATATTTTCCTGAAATGATCATAGCACCAACTGTCGGGACCAACTTGAATTATACTGAAAAATTTTTGAATATTCGATACTGCGATCGTAGCGCAGTCTGCCGGATCCAATGTAAAACATTCGAAGATCAACAATTTATAAATAAAAAATTAATTAAATAAACTTTTCTAAACCGAATTATAAATCTAAACCATTCTCGAGTCCACTGGAATAGACAAAAACTTTCATGAAAATCGGTCCAGCCGTTTAGGAGGAGTTCAGTTACATACACACGCCCTGAAAAATTACATATATAAAGATTATTTGAAAAGATATTAAAAACGCTAAAAAGCGTGAATCGTGCATTTTCGTAACAATAAAGACCGGGCTTGGCCAGTTTGGCTGAAAATCAATTTTCGACACCAACTTACGTCTTTTTCAATTCCTACTATCAGCTCACGATCTCTATACAAATTTTATTTGTTTGTTTATTTATTTATTTATCTTGGTGGAATTTTCAATCGTTAATAAAATACATTTTAAAACGCTCGATTGAGCTGAAATGTAATGTACATGATTATTTTGGATGACAATACAATAATATATAATTATAATTAATAAAAATTAATTGATTAAAACTAATTATTTAAAAAATTACAAATACAGCCACGTTGGCAACTTAGCGACCCTTTTGGCGACTTATGTCATAATTTGAAAAGGTTTTTCTCTCACATGTTAAAGCATTCAGTTGAAAAGAAATTTTATACGCACGATTGTTTTGGATGACAATACGATACTTTAATGATAATTAATAAAAATTAATTATCATTTAATGTTGTGATTCTGTCATATGTATATAAATTTTTATATTAATTGCAACTATTTAATAAAAAGTAGCTAAAATAAATTTTTTCTTGGTTGATCTAAGTAGGAATTGATTTAAGATTTTTTTTTTTATATTATATTTGTTTACAACAATAGCGTTGTTACAATAATGCAGGTGAATGTTGAGTTGTATTTTTTTGAATGTTTTTAATTAATATCTTTTTAACTAATTGTGCGATATTGGACCGAATTGTGAATATAAACCATTCTCGAATTTACTTGAACCCACACAAAAAATTTCATCGAAATCGGCCCAACCGTTTAGGAGGAGTTTAGTGACAAACACATGCACAGAAGATTTTTATATCTAAAGATAAGTAAGTAAATATGTGAGTATTATAATAAGTATTAAATATATATAAGTATTAGTCAAAATATGAAAAATTCTCTAGAGGGGCGGCACATTAGATCTTTGCACGAGGGCGGCCGACACCCTTGGATCGGCCCTGGTCTTTCTCTGCCATAATTGGTCTGTACACACATTATCATCCACTATTGCAACGGAATTTTTCGATGATACAAAAGGTCAGTCCAAAAATACAGAAATTTTCTCAAACTTTTCATTAAGTATATGGTGTTTTCTGTTTTTTGTTCATTTCCCAGAAGGGAAATCGTTTCGTGTTAAACAATTTTCGCTTCGTGCTAAGGGGAAAAAATGCACACACAAGAAAATATATAGCCCTTTGTTGGGACCGTTGTATTATTTCGTGTTAACCGATATTTCGTCATAAGCGTTTTCACGTGAAACGTATTTCCTTGTATGTACATCTTATACTGTATATTTCCAATCGCTAAAATATTTTAGATCTCTGTATATTTGTGTTACATTATTTCAAAATGAGTAGGTTGTTGTTGCATTTCTATATTCATTTGTATTTTTATTAAACCTTCTTTTTTAAGTGTGCGGGAAAAAGGAATTACAGTAAAATTTAGCGTATAAAATGCACTTGTATATAATAATGTCATAATGATACTCAAATGTATTTTTTTCTTTCTTTTTGTCCGTATAAAATAAATCCTGAAAATTCATCCTATCATTTAACACATTTCAATTGTTATTCCCAAATCTTTTATGATCTGTTTATGCTATTTAATGTTTATTCTGAATACAACACTCCAATGTAGAATATTAATTTTTAGAATTGAATTTATTTAATTAGTTTTTCTTTTTATTTATCCGAATTCTTATTGGAATTATACTTTACTATTTAATATTGTTACGAATTTAGTCTTATTCTAATTGTTTCTACTCATTTGTGTTCATTTCTACAGTCTAATTTGTCGTATCTAATGTGATTTCAACCCTGTTTACCTGTAATATCATTTCCACTGCATTGCACGGCCCCCATGCTTTAACATTGGTTTAAATGGTAAACTCGCCAAATATTGCAGCTAGCGCCAAGTTGGCGACGGATTTGGCGAATTAATTTTTGGCCCCAAATTTGGCGATATGTCGCCAAATGTGGGCGATAAGCTTGGCGGCCATGGTAACCCTGCTCCTAATAACCCTGTCTGGCAACCCTATCGCGGTATTGTAACACTATGTATTGAGCTTTTCTCATACCTTCCGGATTTTTCTAGACCTTTCTATTTCTAGATTATTCTGGCAAGTGCCAGAGGTTTCTGACCGAAAGGTATAAAAGGGCCCGAGAGCCGGCTAGTTAGTTAGTCAGATCTCAGCTTTCATGCAAGTGATACCTCTCTGCTTGAGAGAGACGATTGCATAGTGCGTGTGTTATTGCTTTTATTGAGTTATTATTTTTGTGCTGAGTGTTTACTATTGTTTTTTTGTTAGTGTATTGCATCTGTGTTATCAGTATTTTCATCGATTGTACGTGACTTTCTCGAACTGTTCTACAATTTGTGGAGGACTGTTTTGGCAAAGAATAAAATTGTTTTGGATTCCGCTCTTCGGCTTCAATCATTTCGAATCCCCGAAAACGCAACAATTGGTGTCAGAAGTGGGGTTGAATGCCAACAACAAGAGCGATGGAGGCCCAGTTCCAGACTCTTCTAGAAAAATTGACCGCCAGCATGAATGCCAATATGGGCGAAATGAAATCGGAGTTGACCGGCATGAATGCCAATATGGGCGAAATGAAATCGGACTTGACCGCCAGCATGAATGCCAATATGACTGAAATGAAATCGGAGTTGACCGCCAGCATGAATGCCAATATGACTGAAATGAAATCGGAGTTGAAAAGTGATTTGAAGGGCATTGGCGACAAATTGACGACTATGGATAAGAAATTTGAAGAAATGGAAGGAAGAATCGAGTCGGTGGAAAATAAATTCGAAAACAAATTTGTGGATATAGAGAACAAATTTGAAAATAAATTCGAAGATATGGAGAGCAAACTAGAGAAATTGAAGCAGAAAGTCATGACTGGTCAAGGGGATGAATTTAAGTTTCAAGCTCCTTATTCCAAGCCTTCCATCAAGATTTCTACATATGACGGAAAGTCCTCTTGGCAGGTGTATAAGACCCAATTCTCCATAGTGGCGGATGCAAACCAGTGGGACTCCCAGACCAAGGCCTGCCAGTTAGCTGCTTCTCTTCGAGCCGACGCTGCTGACATTTTGCAAACTTTGCCGGAAACACAGCGGCTGGATATCGACGCTCTCGTTAATGCTCTGGAGTTACGCTTCGGAGAGAAATGTGTGAAGGATTACAGCAGACTCCAGCTGAAGTCACGGCAGCAGAAAGTGTCCGAAACGCTCCAAGAACTGGCGACGGACGTCGAGAGGCTTTCTCACTTGGCGTTTTCTGACTGTCCGACTGAAGTAAGAGAAGTCCTGGCGCTGCAACACTTCATCGACGGGGTGCGTGATCCGGAAATCCAGAAAGCTCTCCGAATGGCGGATCTCAAGGACTTAAAGGGGGCCCTAGTGTTTGCTATGAAATTCGAGGCAGCCCAGCAAGCAACACGAAAGGACAGACACCCCATACGAGCCGTCAACGAATCGGACACGTCGAACTCAAGTGTGGAGCGGTTAGAGCGACAGATGAGAAGCTTCATGAATAGAGTTGAGTCTTTGATGTCCCAGAAAGCAGACGGGAAGAAGACCCTTAAATGCTGGACCTGCGGTCGAGAAGGGCATCTGCAGAGAAGCTGCCGGGCACGCCAAGGCGCTGAAACTAATAGCGCCTCCCAGAAGGAGGTGTCGGAAAAACTAATTAATGGCCATCTCGTGGGGCGGAGGTTGCCAGATTTTGGAAAGCCCCACTTTCAAGTGTGTCAAATTTCGGCAAAGAGTACCGGTGAGAATGGAATTTTTATAATGGGACATGTTAACGAGCTTCCCTGCAACATGATCATCGATACAGGAGCCAATGTGTCTATCATTCGGAACGATCTGGCTCAAAAATTAAAAGAGAAACTTATCTGGACCCCACCCCGCGTGGTGCTACAGACCGTGACGGGGGAAAAGATTGATATTCACGGAAAATTAAAAGTCAAGATCAAGTTTGGAGACGCTACCTACCAACATGCTGTGTATGTCGCAGATATTGCAGACCCTTTCATTCTTAGACTGGACTTTCTAAAGGAGCATGGTTTCACTCTAGACTTCAACAAGAACGAATTACGTTCCATACACGAAGAAGTCACTATATTCAAAATTGAACACAGGTCAGAACCAATTCGACAGGTAACCGCTAACGAGAACATTACCATTCCCCCAAGGACTGAAATCATAGTACCGGGATACATCGGTAACGATGTGAGTTTCAACTCTGGCCTAATTGGAACTGCGGAAAATAAAGCGAATGGATTGCTAATAGCTTCGACGCTAGTGGACCTTTCCAGAAAAACTATCCCGGTAAGAATTTGCAACGTAACTGAAAAATCTAGAGTGTTCCAGAAAGGTGAACTGTTGGCATCCTGCAGTCCAGTAACGTGTGTCTGCAAAAGTTCGAGCTTGCTCCTATCCAACTCGCCTCAACAGTTGACTCCCGACCTTCTAGAAAATGCTGAATTGTCCCCCGAACAGAAAAGCTCCGCAGAAAGACTGTTTCAAGAATTTGAAGACGTGTTTTCTAGAAACAGTAGCGATATTGGCCATACTACAGTGACACAACACAGAATTGATACAGCAGACCATCCGCCGATTAAACAGCACCCAAGACGCTTGCCGTTTGCTAAACAGGAAGAGGTCGGAACACTACTACGAGAGATGCAGGAAAATGACATCATAGAACCGTCTTCGAGTCCGTGGGCATCTCAATCGTCTTGGTTCGTAAGAAAGATGGCTCCACAAGATTTTGCGTGGACTATCGAAAACTTAACGACGTCACCAAGAAGGACAGCTACCCTCTTCCAAGGATAGATGACACCCTGGATACCCTTTCCGGTCATAAATGGTTCTCGACTTTAGATTTAAAGAGCGGATACTGGCAAGTGGAGGTCCATCCCGAAGATAGAGAAAAAACAGCATTCACTTCCGGCCAAGGACTATGGCAGTTCAAAGTCATGCCGTTCGGGCTCTGCAATGCGCCAGCTACTTTCGAGCGCCTGATGGAGACCGTGCTAAAGGGTCTGACTTTTGAAGCTTGCCTTATTTACCTGGATGACGTCATAATAGGAGGGCGTACGTTTGAAGAACATCTTCAAAATATCCGGAAGGTGTTATCAAAATTAAGCGACGCTAACTTGAAGCTAAACCCTTCAAAATGCAAGTTCTTCCAGAAAGAAGTCAATTATCTGGGACACATCATCTCTGCAGAAGGTGTTCGTACGGACCCCGAAAAGTGTCCGCCGTAAAGAATTGGAAACGCCCTGAAAACCTCCGTGAGCTGCGAAGCTTCCTGGGACTATGTACTTATTACCGAAAGTTTGTGAAAGGGTTCTCTAACATCGCAAGACCCTTTCACAAGCTAACAGAAAGTAAACAAAAGTTTCAGTGGACAAAAGAATGTGAAGATTCCTTCCTCCAGCTTAAAGAAGCTTTGACGTCTTCACCGATCTTAATATATCCACAACCGGACAAGCCATTTATCTTGGACACTGATGCCAGTAATGAGAGTGTCGGAGCAGTATTATCTCAGGAAATAGATGGCCAGGAACGAGTCGTAGCTTATTGGAGTAAGTGTTTATCGAAACCGGAAAGAAATTATTGTGTCACTCGAAAAGAGCTACTGGCTATTGTGAAAGCCATCGAGCATTTCCATCACTATCTCTATGGCCAAAAATTTCTTCTACGTACCGATCATGCCTCTTTAACCTGGCTAATGAATTTTAGAAATACTGAAGGCCAGGTAGCCAGATGGATACAACGCCTCAAAGAGTATTACTTTGACATCAGACATCGTAAAGGCTCCTCGCATGGAAATGCTGATACCCTTTCAAGAAGACCATGCCCAGAAAATTGTCGTCATTGTTCCAGAGTAGAGACCAAATATGACTATGCTATACGCCAGATAACAACTTCAACAGCGACGCCACCCGATCCCTGGAGTGACGAGAAAGTTCGAGAAGACCAGATGGCGGATCCTGATATTAAACCCCTTATAGAGTTTATGGAGTCTTCCAGCAATAAACCAAGTTGGCAGGACATCTCGGCTTATAGTCCTACAACTAAGCAGTATTGGGCCCTCTGGAATTCTCTACATCTCAGGAATGGTGTTCTATACCGAAAATTCGAATCAGAGGATGGAAAGACATTCAGGTGGCAATTAGTACTTCCTCGATCTCGTATCCCAGAGGTACTCAAAGAATTGCATGGCAGCCCAACAGGAGGTCATTTCGGCGTCATGAAAACTTTGCACCGAGTTCGAGAGCGATTCTTCTGGGGTAAAGTGAGAGCTGACGTGGAACAGTGTTGCAAGTCCTGTGATGCCTGTGCAGCTCGGAAGGGGCCAAAGATACGTAGCCGAGGGAAGCTGCATCGCTACAATGTTGGAGCACCCTTCGAACGTATCGCTTTCGATATCCTGGGACCTCTGCCAAGGACTGCGTCTGGTAATAAGTACCTACTTGTTGTCATGGACTACTTCACGAAATGGCCCGAAGTGTACCCCATTCCGGATCAGGAAGCCCCCACCGTAGCGGAGGCTGTAGTGCAGCACTGGATATCGAGATATGGGGTACCTCTTCAACTTCATTCCGATCAGGGAAGAAATTTCGTCTCTGCGGTATTGAAGGGGTCTGTGAACTACTCGGAATTGACAAGACCAAGACCACACCTTTGCACCCACAGTCAGATGGCATGGTGGAGAGGTTTAATCGTACCATCCTGAATAACCTCTCACTGATGGTCTCCAAGAACCAACAAGACTGGGACCAGAAAGTTCCTCTCTTTCTGCTAGCGTACCGCAGCGCCGTTCACGAGACTACCGGATATTCACCATCCCAGATGCTTTTTGGCCGGGATCTTCGTCTCCCTTGTGACCTGCTGTTTGGTCGCCCTCCGGATACACCTTCATCGCCTGAGGAGTACGTGCAGAATCTCCAGGCACGTTTTGAAAATGTACACAATTTGGCTCGAGAACGGATCAACCTGAGGACGGAGAAGATGAAGACTCGGTACGACACAAAAGCCACAGGACATCAATTCAAGGAAGGTGACAAGGTGTGGTTCTACAACCCGACTCGACGCAAAGGACTTTCTCCTAAGCTACAATCGCATTGGGACGGTCCTTATACAATTTTAAAGATAATAAACGACGTCGTAATCCGGATCCGTAAGTCAACGAATTCGAAGCCTAGAGTCGTTCATTACGACAGGCTTGCTCCATATTATGGCCATAATTCTTAGTGTGTCAATTATCGTGTAATTTATTTTGACCATGGTCTTGTATAAATAAGTTAGTGTGTAAATAATCTTGTAAATAATTTTGTTTATTGTTTTGTAAGTGTTTATTTTCTACTATGCATTACGTGTATTACATGTTTATTATTGCATATTCATTTAATTGTTTTTAATCAATTGCTTTATTATTATGTTAACGTCTGATGAAGGGTTGTACTGCACGGGACGTGCAGTTCTTGAGAGGGGGGGCAATGTTACGAATTTAGTCTTATTCTAATTGTTTCTACTCATTTGTGTTCATTTCTACAGTCTAATTTGTCGTATCTAATGTGATTTCAACCCTGTTTACCTGTAATATCATTTCCACTGCATTGCACGGCCCCCATGCTTTAACATTGGTTTAAATGGTAAACTCGCCAAATATTGCAGCTAGCGCCAAGTTGGCGACGGATTTGGCGACTTAATTTTTGGCGCCAAATGTGGGCGATAAGCTTGGCGGCCATGGTAACCCTGCTCCTAATAACCCTGTCTGGCAACCCTATCGCGGTATTGTAACACTATGTATTGAGCTTTTCTCATACCTTCCGGATTTTTCTAGACCTTTCTATTTCTAGATTATTCTGGCAAGTGCCAGAGGTTTCTGACCGAAAGGTATAAAAGGGCCCGAGAGCCGGCTAGTTAGTTAGTCAGATCTCAGCTTTCATGCAAGTGATACCTCTCTGCTTGAGAGAGACGATTGCATAGTGCGTGTGTTATTGCTTTTATTGAGTTATTATTTTTGTGCTGAGTGTTTACTATTGTTTTTTTGTTAGTGTATTGCATCTGTGTTATCAGTATTTTCATCGATTGTACGTGACTTTCTCGAACTGTTCTACAATTTGTGGAGGACTGTTTTGGCAAAGAATAAAATTGTTTTGGATTCCGCTCTTCGGCTTCAATCATTTCGAATCCCCGAAAACGCAACAATATTGTAAAAATGCATTTTTAAGGTTGTGTGTGTGAAAAATTTGGTTGGCACAATTGTTACAAATACACTAAATAAAACAGTCAGTGTATTAAAATAAGTTTTTTTTCCCTTATCTACCTTATCCTTATCTATCTGGATATATAAGTTTCTAGGTTTGATAATTTAATTTTGTAAGCAAATCAATCATTCAATTTTTTTTAACAAAGCAACAAAAAAAATCAGAATGATATCATGCACTCGAAATATTTACTTAAAAATTGAGTACTATCAAACGTTGGATATGTTGAGATAATACAATCAATGTATATTTTAATCGTGCCATTTTCTGAGCTATCAAGATGAATAAAGTATGATGGTTTGAGCACACATATGGATGTTTAGATAAGATAAATAAATCATAATAAAACAAATTATCAAGAGAAATTCAATATTTTGAAACAAATTATGAGGTTTTCGCGTATTTCGCAGTCAATTCTAGATAAATACATTAATAATTTTTCTAAAATTCAGGGTCGATGTCAGATAATGTCGTGTAATTTAAAAATAATATTCTAAAACAAAAACAATTAATTTTCGTAATAGATAAAGTTTATCTCTCAGAGTTTTATTTGAATTTTTTTAAAAAAAATATTGGAGTATTATTCACACAGTTCAATCTTTAAAAAGCTTGGTAAAGTATAAAAGAAAATTGGTTCAGTGTAAAAAATAATTATTATATTAACCATAACAAATTTTATTTATCATTAATTTGAATCAAACTAGAAACATTTTTGCATTTTCATAATAACTTATGTGCGCTCGCGTGGGAGGTAAGGGAGATGCGAAAGAATGTTCTAAAACATTCTTTCGCAGGGTGTCCAACACGCGGCCCACGGGCCACATGTGACCCACTAGTACGTAAGTTGCGGCCCACCGACTATTTTTAAAAAAATTTTAAATATGAGGTTTTTAAAGTTTTTTTTATTTTGAAATTTATGTGAGGGGAAATTTATATGTATAAATCTGCAATGTATTTCCCTGTTATCTGTTTTTGTTTTAAAATAAATCCTTTTTGATAATAGAAATGTCTTTTAGATTAGAATAGATTTATATTTTATCAAGCAGTTGCATTTGATTTTTCTATAATAAATTACTTTTTTAATAAATTCCGAATTGCATTATGCATATCCTTTACTATGGATGGTACATGATTCGCTGTATGTGCGACTTTCATTTCTCCTCCTCCTTCTCTGTTTGGAGTGCCCAAAAGCAAAAGGCAGTCAGAGAAGATCAATTCAAAAGGAATACCGTAATTTTCAAGAAAATGTGAACACGCACTATAATATTTTAAACATTATTTGATCATTGCATTATTATATTATACAAACATTATTATATTATCTATATCTGTATACATGAAAAATAATGAAAACACAATAATAATTCATTCTGTTTTAAATTTTCCCTCAATAAATGTTTTTTTGTTTCCAAATCTGATATAAAGGCACATATTTTTATGTGCGACCTGCGAGATTGTAATATTTTTCTGGATTAGCAAACGAAGTCATTTGGCTTGGACACCCCTCTTTTAGAATATCAGCTACAATTTTTACAAATTTTAAGAAGCTGTTTTTTTTTAGGATTATGCACTATGAAATTACACATAATGCTTTGATTAGGGGAAAAAAAGAAAGAATACAATTATCACGTATTTTGTATAAAGGTATTTATCAAAAAGTCTCGTAATAATTCCCATAGATATTAATTTTAAAAATGAAAATAATTACTTAAATTGTAATAACTTGCTTGCTACAGTTCAATTTTAAAAAAAACTTCTTTCTTCACTTAAGATAGTGTTATTTCATCACAAGAACTTAGAAAAATTATTTAATGCATTAGTTTTTTAATAGTTGGAAAAAAGTGTGCCACGATAATTTTATTTAGATGTAATGAACTTTAGTGAATATTAATTCAAGAAATAGAAGGATTCTTGATTTCAAAGTATACTTTTTTGTTCATCAAATTCTTATCAGTTTTATCAATTTTTTTAAAATATATAGAAGAATGGATTATAAATTCTGCTCACCAATAAATAGAAAAATAAATTTAAAAAGCTGACAAATTAAATTTTAAATCTTGGAAAAATGTTTAACATTCTTTAAATTTAATTATTAAACACACTATTTAATTATCACATTCATAAGAAAAGTAATATAAAAGAAATTTTAAGTCACTTCTTACTATGATCAACAAAGAAAAAGTTTACTTTAGCTACTTTTTATGAAATAGTTACAATTAATATAAATATGTAAAAACATAGGACAGAATCACAATATTAAGTGGTAATGAATTTTTATTAATTATCGTTAAAGTATCGTATTATCATCCAAAACAATCATGTATATAAAATTTCAGTTCAACTGAATGCCCGCAAGAAAAAAACCTTTTCAAGTTTTGACACCAGTCGCCAACGTGGCTGTATTTGTAATTCTTTAAATAATTAGTTTTAATCAATTAATTTTCATTAATTATAATTAGATATTATTGATAATTAAAGATATAAAATAGTCATGTATATAAAATTTCAGCTTAATGGAGCGCTTTAAAATGTATTTTATTAGCGATTGAAAATTTCACCAAAATAAATAAATAAATAAGCAAACAAACAAATAAATAAATAAATACATAAATAGAGAGTGTGACCTAATAGTAGGAATTGAATGAAAAACTGAGTTATTAACCTCAAATATTTCCGAACAAATTATCATAGGCATTATTTTCATAGGATTTAATTAAATACACGAGTAATAAGTATGATTTAACAACCAATCATTTCTCGTGAATCGAATTAATTTTATCCCTGTTAGAAAGAATTTTTTTAATCACATATTTCCTTATCATTTTGAAAAGTCCAAGTCACAACAAATTCATTCTTACATTTATAAAATTGAAAAACATTTTTAGAAAAACCAAGTTAAATAAACAAAACAAAGTTCTTTTAAAAAATTATTAATTTCGAACTCTATGATTATTTTTTGCCAGTCATTAAATCGTAAATATAATTCGGAGCACTTATGGCAACATAACAGTTGTCAATAGCAATAGGGTAAAAAAATAACAACCAAAGAAAATAAGGAATCGTCGTTATTCTTAGGTAACAACTTCTGTCGTACAAAATCGAAAACGGATAAAAATTCACTTCGGATCCTCTGACTGTGAAGAAAACGTCGATTCGCCGCTCTCAGTTTTTAAAAAACTGTGCATAACTCAATGTACACTTGTTCTATTTCCAGATGCTTGCTAGCTGCTAAACCATAAATAGCATTGCAGAAACGGTTTTTACATCCCCCCAAAGGCTCTGCATTCAGAGTGTGCTGCGGTTGCACTATTTCCAAATTTGGGAGGAAACATGACTCTCCGGGAGTGTTCATTACTTTCAGGAGCTTGTTGAAAACAGACCCTGTTCCCTTCTTTACTTTATACTTGTGGAGATTGTGAAATGCTGTTTCTGTCAATATGACTTAGGTATCTCATCGAGGTAAAAAAAACAAATATTTTCATATTTCCGTACTTGTAATCTCTTGTGCTTCAAAAATATAAAACTTTCTGTTTGTTTACTATATTTTCAACGAAGTTTTTTAAATTTTTTTCCGAGATAAAATTGTTTACTCATGTTATCGTGCGATATAATTTAGTAAACAAAGTGAAAAAGGTGTAATATTTGTTGTGCATGCAATTTGCATCTATCAATTTTTCAGTTGAAAATGGTCGTTCAGATAAAAATTGAAGTTTATTATGTGTGTTATTTAGAAATAAATGCACTTTACAGTTTGTATATTGCTGTATGATTATATCCAATTATTTAAGCATTATGTTCTATTACATAATATGATTAACCTTCACTAGTGAAAGTATTATATATTTTGTGAAAGCAGTTTAATATAATTCAAATCATATTAGTCATTAATATCATTAGCATTGTGTTACAATAAATGTAATCTAATATCCACTTCGTTTTAAAAACATTAATTCATTCTTGGTATTCAAAGTAAAGAAAATCCTCTGGTTTTTAATTTGTAATTTACTTTAAGAAATTTCTATTTAATGTTTAGATCTTATTAATGAATTTTCAATATTTTTGACAATTTATTTTATTGGTAAATTGTAGGTCATAAATGCAAACCTGTGGTACGCGGTTTTGTAATGTACACTGATGAACCTGGTACCACATTTAGCCAAAATAATGCAAAAAGCTGCATCCATGCACTTTTGAAAAATCGTGAGCAAAATCCAGTTTTGAATAAATCACCTTCAAACAGCGTAAGTCAAGATCTTACATATTTTAACCACAATCTTGGAGCATCTTCTGATTTAACAAACTTGGAAAGGGCAGCATCCCAAGAATTTGATCAGCTACCTAGTTATTACAAGGGATCCGAGAAAAACTTGTCAGAAAATTTGTAAGTATTGTTCCATTTCATAAACTATTATTCTCTATTACTATTCTAGAATAATATTGTGTTTTGTACCAATTTAATGTTCACCCAATCTGAGCTTGTGGATGTAAATTATTTGAAATTCATTCTATTAGAAATTTCAAGTAAAATTATTCCACTTTTTTTTAATGAAACTTTAAAATTTTAAGCTGCATTTGTGCAATTTTAATGTATTATTTTATTATGACACTGAATTTATGCATTATTTATAAAAAATTTCTTTGAAAAATTGTTTCATATTTATATTTTTAATGCTAGAAATTTTATTTTATCTCCTGTCAATGATATAGTTGTGTAATTGTGTATTTACAAATGCACTTAAACTCTTTTGAGAAAATATAAATTTTTATAAAATCTGTTTGATCTCTTGAGATTTTACTTAGCAGATAACTTTGGTTTTATTTTATTTTTGTTTCCCTCCTCAACTCTTTATAAACAAAAATAATAATAATTTTTTAAAGCCATAATTGTAAACTTTTTAAACATTTTTTTTTATTATATTACCTTTACAAACAATACTGATTAAGATAATTTTACTAATGTAGATATACTCATAGTATTTTTGATACACTAAATAATTTATGTAAAAATTTACATTTTGGTTTCCTGTATGCAGATAATCAAATTGTCTTTTTATTTTTATTATTATTTAAGGCAAAACAATTAATGATAACTAGGTAAAACTGGTAAATAACTTTAAATTCAATTTTAGTTTTTTCCATTATTAGCGCACCACAAAATTATTACACCTTTTTTTAGTTTAGAGCCATACATCACCTTTTGACTGTTTTTAACTGTAATCTAATTTTACAGAGAGAAAAAGGGAGGTATATGCCAATTTCATATAATAACTGTGTAGCATGGCTATGATGGGAAAAGTACCACTTATGCTACCTGCTTATAAATACTGATGATGTAAAAATGTTTCAAAATTGTGAACTATACTACAAAATTTTTCTATTGGAAATTTTATTTTGAACTACTTCTGTTGTATTTAAAAAAGTAATCAGCATTTTTACTCTTCCTCTTTTTGACCTCAAATATTTAGTGTGATGTGCAATAACTGCATATTTTGATTATGCATTAATGTATATCAAAAATTATTTTTAGTAAAATGTAATAAATTTGATATTTTTTCAGATAAAATTTATTGAATTAAGCAGTAGACAAAAATTTTCACCAAAAGTCTTCAATTTTCCTTCCATTTTTCCTAAATTTATTCTAATAATATCTTATGTTATTGTAATTTGAAATAAAAAATGTTATTTTTTCTTCTTATTAACTCAAAAAATAAGATTGAAATTTGCGGGTGTGCATTATACGAGTATAAAAATGAATAAAAGGTGAGCATAGAAAAAAAACTAGACTTCTACATACATTGAAGTATTGTTTCTGTGAAAGAAATAACATTCCTGATGAACTTTTTTTTTTTAAAGGGCTGTAGTTCTAGAACTACATTATTTTTTTAAAGCTTGGGATAATACCTCGAATAAATTACTTCAAATATAAGAGCATGGCCTACATGTATTTCAAGTTGCTTCTTAAAAAAGAGGGTGCACATTATACAGTGAATATACTTATAGGTGTGCTTTGTATGGCAGTGAGCATTATACACCAGATTTTACGATACGTATTTTATTTTTAAGTCACACCATTTAGCAGTATTTTTTGTTTTGGGAGAAAATGTTCCATAGGATAATAAGTAAATATCAAATATTTTCATTTATTATCATTTTCTTGTAATTTTCCATTAAAATGAAATCAACCAGGCATATTTGGTTTATTTCTTTCTGCAAACTTTTGTACTTACTCAAGAACATTTTTCTTTTCTTTCTTACTGCATGTATGTGAAGTCTATAGGAAAACAATTTATTGTGGTGTAAAATGAATTTCTTATTTTGCCTCCTAAAGTATAAAATAACCAGCAGGGTGGCATTGTTGTTTTGTCACTGGCATTGTACTCCCAAGATTGAGGGATTGACCCTGGCCCTAATTGGTGGATTTTTATGATGCAGAAAATCAAGTGTCCATCTAGATATATATTATAAATGTGAAAATTTGTTTGGATGTTTGGTCATCTTTCACACAAAAACAACTGAATAGATTTTAATGAAACTTTACAGTAATATAGCTTATACATCAGAATAACACATAGGCTATAATTTATAAAGATATTGTGTGAAGTGTTAAAAATATAATGATATTTGTCAAGCAAGTAGTCAAGTTTTTTTTTAAATTATGTATTTATCAAATTTTTCTAAGTAATAAAGACACAATGTAATAAAAAAATATGCATGTAAAAAAATATCAAAAATTGACTCATTTCTTTGATGATGTGTTTTGCATTTGGACTAGGTAAAATGAACTTTAATATAATCTGTAAAGTCTTGTTTCAAAAAAGGTGGAAAGATAACCACAGAAAAATAGAGAAAAAAAGTCACATTTACAGGTGACTATTAATCACCCTTTTCAAAAAAAATTATGAAATTAAAAATATCAAGTATAAGAATATTTTTTAAATTCATTTGAATAACAATTTTTTATTGGGGTAAGGAGTATTTGTTTGTCATTTATTGTTTCTTTATGCAGTTGAGTGATAAATATGGCATTTTAATTTTTATGCATTATCTTAAGATTTTTCATAAGTTTATTTAAGCCATTTTTAACTTTTTGTAGTATTTATATTACCTTTTAATCATAGTTCACAGGTATATATAGTTCAATACTTTTAGAATCAATTGATTTTATTGTTTATGTACTATATGGTATTCAAATTATACAGAAGAAAATTATCTTAACAATAAAATTCAGTTTTGTAACATCAAAGCTTTTTAATTGTCCACAAGTCAATGAATTTGTATTGTTTTCAGCTCAGAAAAAAATTCCTTTAGTTTGTGAGATAAATTTAAGTTATTTAATCTATTTGCTAATGTTCCTGACTTTGAACTGGGAGAAAAAAATAATACTCAAATAAAAAAAATCTGATCTACCAAAAATTTGTGTTCTAAATAGTGATTGTTGCTAGTGTACTACCCATGTGTTTATATACTTTTATGCTTGTTATTTTCCTTTATTATTCTAACATGTGTTCCTTAAAATTAAATCCTTATGAATGCAACTTAAGAGTTTTCTATGATTCTTTCTTAAGAAATCATTTGTGTATCTGTGTGATGTTCTGATTGTTATTTCTTTCACAGAAACAACCAAAACGATTTCAACTATTCTCAGAAACTGTTTCACATTGCTGACGGAAATTTATACAGCATATTTTCGCCAATACAAGGGAGGAGTTACGGGATGAAGCCTTCATTTTTAAGAAAGCAGAAGTACACAGTACAAGAATGTCACAGTCGAGGGCGCAAAAACCTCCGCAAAGGTTTGAAATTCCATAATTTTCTCCCATCTGAAAGTGTGACATCTGAAAAAGACAATGGCTACCTCAGATCCAAGTGGAAAGTTCATTCAGAATGTAGATTGAGGGAGGAACATGGAACAAAACAAATAACTATTTCAAACTGGTCTCAAAGTGTTCAAAATTCTTCAAGTGATCCTATCACCATTAACAAACAATCTGTTACCAAATCCAACACTGCAATTCGAGGTAGGGCAGACAGACAAAGTGCTGTTTCAAAATTTGCTAAAAGTAATCATCAAGTAAATAATAATGAAACATCCAGTGGTAATGTTGACCCATATGATTTCAGTTTGAGTTTACAAAATAATATGTCATTTGAAAATAATGACTGTTTCTCAAAAGGTTTCAGTGAATCTACAGTGACATCTCCCATTGTGAATAAACCTCAAAAAACCAAAAAAACTTGTACTTCTAAGAAAGACTCACTGAATTTTGTATTGAACACTTTACTTGATAGGCCAGAAACTTCTGAAAACCGAAGCAACAACTGTGATATAATTGAAGATTCTTTGAAGCCTTCATGCCAGAAGCACCGGAGAAAGCCTCTTCAAACGAGGCGTGTTGTGCCTTATGTTAAATACTTGTCAATAATGGAAGAAAATGAAGGTGTGCCTCTAGATCTTTCTGCTAAATGTGTACCTGAAAACCCCATGGATTTGTCTGAAAAAGAAGATTTGAAAAATATTTCAGAAGAAAATATAGAAAATAATTTAAATTCCTTGTTAAATAATACTGCTTTCGTACAAAACCATGGTGACATTACCTCAGCATCTAGCAGCAGTTCTAGTTATTCAACAAATGGGAATCCTTTTCACAGTACATCAACTTTAAGTAGTTTGTTGCAAAATCAAATACCTGCATCTTTGATGTTCTTGTCTCCATCAATAAATAATGTAAATCTCAGACAACCTTTTCCCAATGCAGTTGGAAAAATTCCACAAGATATGGGTAGCATTAGTGGTAAACTGAGCTTAGCATTAAACGGTAAACAAATTAAGATTAAAAATTCATTTCCTCAACTAAACATGAATACTGCTCATACTTCAACTGACAATGTGCAATTCTCTGTCCATAAATCTCTCATAAAAGAATCTCAGTCCAAAACGCGTAGGCGTAATCAGAGATCTGTCATCAAACAAAAGCTTGAAGATACTTTTAAACAAAATGGCTTCTTGGTCAAAACAAAGCAAGTTAGTGATGGAGAAGCTACTTTTTGTAAGTTTAGACAGCTTCGCAAGTATACTCGTTATTATTTAAAGAGTTGGCAACATCATTTACCAGATGAAGTGAATAAAATGTGGAAAGGGTTTCTTCCACCCAAAACTGTTTTGCCTCCACCTGCTTCAGGTAGCACAGATCATACTGATGGAACAGCATGATAACATAAAATTTCTGTTTGTGAAGTACTTTTATATTTTTAATAACTTTGAGCTGAATTACTAGCCAGTATTACAAAATATGCTTTTATTAAACAATTACTAATTCTACTGTAAGATTTTATTTTAAAATGTGTAGAAAATTTATATAATCTTTGTATTAATTTAAAAGTAATATTATGGGTTTTCATTAAAAGTTTTGATTTGAATTCAAATGAATGTAATAACTTTAGTAATGCTTAATAACAGCCACAAGATGCGAATCAATGAGGTAATTAAGGAAAATAATTGAGCTTAATAATTGCATTTATTTGTACTATTTAAAATATTGTAAATGAATTTGATTTATTGATAAATTTTATAACTTCAATATACACCCATCCCTTTCTTAACATTTTTGATACATTCTTCAAAACGTCATGCAAATGAGAACACTCCTTTTCTTGCTGTTGTTGTTTAATAATAAAATTAAACAATATTCATTTATTAGTATGAAATTCATTTAAATTATGTATGTTATTGTGCCTGTTGGGTGGTATAGTTAGTTTGGCGCTGGCCTTACACACCCAAGTTTGTGGGTTCAACCCCTGCCCAAGTTGGTGGATTTTCATGATGCAAAAAATCAACAGTGTTCATGTCGTGTGATTATTTAAAGATTCCTAGGGTGCTGTTGGCAAAATTAAATTCCTAGTCCAGTTTTGCATCGTCAAAACTCTGCCTTCCTCTGGGGAGGAAACTGAGTGTCAAAATTAAATTATGGCAATTGATATCCACCTATATGGTGCCACTCTAAAAAATGGTACCAACTCCCAGGGAATGTATTAGATCTACTATGGTAACTACCAATCCACAGCCCTATCAGAAAAAAAAAGGTTATTGTTTCTGCTTTCGATCGACATATAGTCAGATTGAAGCCCATGAAATTCATCGTGGCAAGAAGCTATTTTTACGTCTGTCATTAGTCAAAGTTTTGAGCACCATACAAGTGACAGTATTATTTGGCATGGTTTCATCTTAAATAGGAAGGACCTCTTTCCCTTCCTCCAACCTTTCAAGAAAACTTGTGGCTCACAGGCACTAACTATACATATGCATGTCTTCTCTGGGGTTTGAACCAGGCCCTATAATATAGCAGTCAGCATCACAAACCACTATACCAGATGGGCAACATGTTATAGTGTAAAACAATCAAAATACCCCCATCCCCACATGGACATATTTTTTCTCATTTGAAAAATTAGGAAAATGCGAAATTGTATAAAAATTTAAGTGCCAGTGCAAGAGATGGGTGTATTTTAAAAATGAACTTTTTAATAGAATACTACATTATTTAATTTTTTACAATTTTAACTAAATCATTTGGATGTGAATTAAGTTTTGTATTGCAATTTTATATTTATGAAAGTAACTTTCAATGGTTAACATTTCTTAAGGTCTAATGGTTCTTACAAAGTTACCAATGGGATCTAAGAAATACGAGTGCAGTGCTTATTTTTTAAATTTTGTATTTTTAATACAATATTTAATCAAATGAGCAAGCAATGATGTTGTATGATGAAAAAAACTATAGGAATTATGCTTTTCAAATCACTCATTTGAAACTCTCAAAAGATTTATGTTAATTTTATAATTTAACACTGTAAATTTAGCTATTTGTATTTCATGCTCAATTAGATAATATACCTATTGGCCTATTTTACTGGCCGCATGTGTTCAGTTTTTAGAAATTTTTTGTGTGAAGTATTATTTGTAGCACAAGGATAGTTATTCAAACAAAAGGAAAGTTCCAAGAAATTTATTTTTAGTGCTTTTTTTATATTGGTTTACAAATTTTCAGTAATTTATATGTATTGTTCTTTGGCTCTTATTCAGTGTATGTTTTAAAATGGTGCTTTTTACTTGAAATTATTAGTATTATAAATAATCATTAACTCTCTTTCTAATTTTTTGCATATATAGAGACAAATTCATTGTAAAAATAATCCCATGTGTAATAATTTTTTTAATAATACTAGGAAAAATTGTATATCCTTTAGCATTTGAAAGACAATGATACAAAATGCATGAAATAATTACATTTTCTAAAATTTTGTGAATTAAATCCACTTATTTTTTAAGATTCTTCCTTTGGCAAAAGAAAGGATATTAATTTTCCATAATCAGATAAATGTGTCAAAAGTTGAACTATTATTTGAGATCTGATTATATTTATAGTTTTTTCATGTGTAACTTGGAATTAACTTTTTAATTTTAATATGCTATATTTAGTATTATCTGGTTTTTGACTTAGCATTTTGAAATAATTATTCCTAAAACATGGAAAGATTAATGCACATAAATTGAACTTAGTGTTATAATATAATCTCATTCAAAATATTGAACAAATAACTGCATCATTAGAAGTCAGCATTAATTTTTGTTTTGTCATAAACTGCATCCCCCTCCCTTCTCATTTTAGTTTCAGTCAATATATTTTATTATATAATATTGGAATTACATAAATACAATATTTAAACTTTTTTTTTTTAAATAAAATTTTCATTTCATACTTGGATGAAAGTTCATCCAAAAAACTGTGATTACAGTGAACAATTAAAGACAATTGGAATACATATATATTGAAACATACATACATATATAACATATTTTGCAAAATATTATATGTTCTCCTCAATTTAATGCATTGCACAGTTTAGATAGCACAAATATTTCAGAAATCTTTAAATTTGTCCAAAATATATGTATAATAAAACGAAGAAAATATCTTGAAAATTATTTTTTCTTATGTTAAAAATCTTACAATTATTTGTATCTTTCAGTATATGTAGCTAAATTTGTTTTTTGGCAGGTTAAAAAATAAGAGTAATGGAAAAAATGTGTACAAGTCAAGAAATTCTTAGGGTATAGGTGGAAACACACACAATATTATCAAGTGATGTTAGAAATTATTTTAAAATGTAAAATACAGCCATCTTTATGATCATATCTAGAAGTCACCTTTAATTTACAGAAAAATTATTTTTTTATAAAGGATTTTGGTAATTTGATGTTTGATAAATTATTCAATAATATGCATTTTAATACTGTCTTTCTGAATAAAAAACATTGCAAATTGTTACATTATTTATTTTATGCTTTTACCTTATATTAATTGGTTGTTTAGAAACTAATAGTTGTGGCCGCGGTAGCCGAGTGGTATAAGTATCGGACCGTGGCTTGCCTTGTCACGAGTTCGATCCTAGTGCCACTAAAGACCCGCCGTGTAGGGCAGCGATGCACGTTAAATCTGTCGAGAGCTGAAACGTCCTCCCGTTGGTGTGGTGTGGTAGTTAGGAGAGGGGGTGCCAGCTCAGGTGTCGTCCACGTCACTTGACCATGGTTCAAAATTACGTGGTCCGTCGCCAAAAGCCCTCGTGTAGCTGAACAGTGCGACGTTAATATTCAGTCAGTCATTCAGAAACTGATAGTTAATATAAAAAGTTAAACCATCTTATCAAATAATTTTAAAACTAAATAAAATGTCTCTAAGTTTAAAAAAAAAGGTACAAAATACAGATATTAGTATTCGAAAAAAAATGATTAATAATGTCTGAAATTATGATAATTTGTAATACAGATTTAATTTTTCTGAATGCAAAAAAAAATGTATTTTTGGGTATGTCTTTTTCTTAAAATATAATGAACCATTTATTCTAGTCAGATTTATTGTCTTTAATAAAATTACGAAAACTTTAATTTTGCTTTGTTTTTATTTGATTATTTATTGCTCATATTTTGTTGAATTTAATTACTTAAAAGTATTCGTTTTATTTCATGTCCAATGTGTTTCTTGTTTTGCTTTAGTAACACATTTGAAGTTATTGCATTTTCTGTGATTAGCTTATAATGAATTTGCCTGAAGTATATATATATATATATTTTGGTTTTAATGTTTTCTGTCAAAGTGCCAAATTTTTATTTTTCTTGTTAGATTATCTCTTATGTATTTATTAAACAATGTTGTAAAACATATAAATTAGTCTTTATTTATTCTTTCAATTTTGAAAAAAATTTGAATTAAATTTTATTTACTTATTTCATTTGGTACATATGCCCTTCACAAATGTCACCAACTGAAGATACCAATCTGATAACATTGAAATTTTCTTACTGTTTTAATCATACTTTGAAGCATTTATATCATTTTACAAAGAACAATGTACGAAATTCCAAAAAGAATGAATTTTATTTGCTTTTGCATTACTTTCCATATATAGAGCATGCACAATGCTTATAATCACAAATTTACTGGTGGCAGCGATACCTCCTGGTAATGGTCAAAGACTATGACTGGCCCATCATGAATTAGAAACTAGTACTGCTAAAAAGACTCACCTTGTAGAGAGAGCCTATGCATGTTAAATTTGTTGAGGCTCAAACGTCCTCCCGTTAGTGTGGTGTGAAAGTTAGGAGAGGGGGATGCCAACTCAGGAGTGGTCCATCACCAATAGCCGTCATGCAACTCTGTAGTGCGACATTGATATTACTCACTCAAAGCAATTTCACTAAGGTCATTTAAACTGTTGCATCCTTTAATTTAATTTTTATTGGGGCCTTTTAATGTATAAATATTTCTAACTATTGTATGAAAATACACCATACTTGTTTTTTTTTTTACACCTAAATCTTTCATTTCCCCAAAATTTCCTTCTTCTGTCAATGCTATTCACAATGACCAGAAAATAAAAACCAAAGATCTCTGCCATTAAATTTTTTTTAAATTCATGACCTTGATCATTTTGCACGTCATATTTTATTAATTATTGGTTCTTAATTTATTAGTAGGCACAGTTTAATTAAGCAAAAACTTTTTTACTTTCCTTCTGTAGCAACTTGTTATGAACTAGCTGTTAGACGGAAAAGAGTATGCAAGGAAACAAGGTCCTTTTTTGCTCCAGCATCTGATGGCAGCAATAATACAAATTGTAAATGATATTCCACTGTGGTCACTCACTTTGATCCATCAAAAATGTTTAATTCAATGTCACCTTTTTTACAATTCCATATATGAAAATATTGGCCAACTCATTATGGATGAATTTTTAAAATGTGGTATACCTTTTTAACTTTTAGTTTTATTTTTGGCAAATAACGCTAGGGAAAAGAGAAAGTTGTTAACATATTTAAAGGAAATAAGAATGGTAGCCCATGTCATTTAATACATTTGGCATCAAAAGGATCTGCTTCTTTACCTTTAATAGTTGATGAGATTCATTCATAGATACATTCTACTATCTATAAAACTTTCAAAGTTTGCACAATGAATTAAGTTAAATTTTTTTAAAGCATTCATGATCACTTGGTCGGTCTTGACATCAACTTTTAACTTAGTTATCTTCTGCATCTGTACTTGTTCTCTAAAAGTTAGTTATTTTACTGAATTTTTCATAAAAGAATCCTTATAATAAAGTTATTACTTTCTTGTACGTTTCTGTATACATGCCTTTCTATTTACTTTAGTCCTTCATATAAATAAAGTCAATACAAAAGTTTCCTAAGTAATTTTCTTATCAAAAACTTCCCTTGTGAAATTTTCTTCCTATTGTTTTGTAAAATTAAACTGTTTATGACATTCATTTTCAAAACTTGGTAGATACGCCACACTTTGTATGCTTACTATTTCAGATTATTTATTGTGGCCGTGATTGTAAACTCATGGCTGGTGTAGCTTCTGTCAAGTCATATGTTAGAGTCCTGGAGTTACTAAAAACCTGCCACATAAAAAGATTAATGCATATTAAATCTGTTTAGGCTCAAGTGTCTCTTCATGACTTTACTGGGATTCAAAATTATGAGATCCATTGTCCATAAGCCCCTGTTTCACTTTAATAAACCATCAATATAGTTATCAAAGAAATGAAATCATATAAAAAAACGTTATAAGTGGAATTAGTTTTCATCAAAGACAATTTGAAAAGTACTTTTTAACTTATATGAAAAACAAAGAATAAATAAATTACTTGCTTTTTTCTTTTTGTTAAAAAATTTAACAAATAATACTTAGTAAAAATTAAATGAGTTTTTCCAGTCAAAAATATTATTTTAAAATCAATACTTATTTTTAAATTCATTTTACTCTTCTTCAAATAAGTATAAAATTTATTTTTTAAAAAACAAAAATATATATGAACACTTATGACGAAAATTTACTTTATTTAATAATTATATTCATTGGTATGTGTACCACCAAAGAAGAAAATAGGTGAAATGCAAAATATAATTTGGATCATCTGATAGAAATAAAATTACATTCAAATATAGGTTTTTAATTTATTTTTTCCTTTAATGGGGCTGTGTATAGGTAATTCTACCTTTGCAGACCTAGTACATTCCCCAGTAGCTGGTATGACTTTTTAGTGTGGCACCATTTAGGCAACACAAATTACTGCAAGTAATTTTGACACCCAGTTTCTTCCCCAGAGGAAAAGAACCCGAGCTCTGGCGATGCGAAATTTGTACTTAGGGAATTTAATTTTGCCGAGAGCATCCATGCCAAATGGACACTCAAGGGATCTTTTTCATGCCGATCATCATACGACATGGCCGCTGTCGATTTCCTGCATCAGGAAAATCTACCAACTTGGGCCGGGGTGGAACCCGCAACCTTGGGTACAGAAGGCCAGCGACAGACCAACTACACCACCCAGCCGGCTATTAATAAGTTTGTCGGGCTTATATTTTAGAGATGATATTGTTTATTTCAATACAAAAGAATGATCTCTGGAATAACCAGCCTTATGATTTCTTAAAAGAAAAACAAATTAACATAAAAAGGATTGACATTTTTTCCTTTAAGAATCTAAAATTTATTGTTAAAGATTTTATTTGAAATACTTTAATTGAATACTATACTAATATATGTTGTTGCTCATGTCACCTGTCTGACATAGTCAGATCGAAGCCCACAAAATTCATCGTTGCAACGGGCTATATGTACGGCTGTCGTTGAACTTAGCCTTGAGCATCATACAGGTGACAGTACGATTTTAGCTCGGTGAAATTCCCGAAGGGACGATAGAACATTAGGATAGATGGCGCCACCATCTATCTTCACCTCCACAATTTAGGCATAGAACTGAAGTGGATGGAAATTTTCTCCAGTTCCCTGCACTCGTGATTCAGCCCACAAGACTTTCGGACCCACTGATTTAACGAGCATGTACTCCATGCGTACTCAAAGGGTATTTGACAGTACGGGCATCGAACCCAGGCCTTCTGGTCTGGAGTCCGGTGCTCTAACTACTAGGCTACCCACGGCCCTATACATAATGAATATAAACACAATGTATATAAAAATTGCTAGTTTTATTTCATCTTTACATACAGCAATACAATACTTCTATATAAAATTGTACATAATACATCTAATATATATTATAAATGCAAAAGTTTGTGAGGATGTTTGGGGGTCTTTCACGCAAAAACAACTCAATGGATTTTAATGAAACTTTACAGTAATATAGCTTATACATCAGAATAACACATAGGCTATAATTTATAAAGATATTGTATGAAGTGTCCAAAATAAAACATTAATTGTTAAGTAGGAAAAAATTCTGCCATCTGCAAGCAAGCCCACCACAGCATATATCTATCTTTTGTTAGGGAAAAAGCCTTTTTATTTTGGCTATGCAAGGCGCTCGCTTCTAATTCCTGTGATCAGCATAATGCCTGTTTTTTATTGCAGAATAATAGAATAATACAAGTTTTGAAGGAAGAAGTTGTTATAAATCTCTCTTTATTTTAAAGTTTTTTTTTTTATGATTTTATTATGCACATTTGGTAGTAAGAAATTGATCTTTCTTCAAAATAAATGCTTTTATCAGTTCTGGTACTTAAAGTAAATAAACTTTCTCTTTCTCACTGCATCATTTGGACAAATTTTCAAAATTTGTTTGTGGTTACTAGTTAATTATAACGCTATAATATTAATTGAATAGGCAGATATTGCATTTTTAAGTATAAAAATAATTACAACCACAGTACTGTATTTTTTGGAGTGTGTGAATATTAACGTCGCACTGTTTAGCTACACGAGGGCTTTTAGCAAAGGATCACGTAATTTTGAACCATGGTCAAGTGACATGGGCGACACCTGAACTGGCACCCCCTTCTAACTACCACACCAACTTAGAAGGAATATTCTACCAATACTAAGCAGGAATATTCTTTGAAATCCACTCTTCTAAGATATATGGCAGCACAGGTTCTATGATGAGTATTTTAGCGGGGTAAGCGAACAGTTTTGTAGCAGATATTGCGTTTTCAGGGGATTGCAAAGATTATTATTTTTGTCCCGAAAAAATAGCTAATGTCGAAATTCAAGTGTCTTATGTTTTTGTATGTTAATGAAGACCTTAGAAAATGATTTGACTACTTATTTTAAGTAAACGGTGTATATAATTAATTTTACAGTGGAATATCTCTTTAATGAATTAGCTCTAACGGATTAAATTTTCCAAAGTGGAGTATTTTGTTTATGTATATCCCTTAATTTTAAATGTAGGGATCCAAAAAAAAAATATTGTATGAAAAATACTGCAGTAAATCATAATGCGGTTGGATAAAGTATTAAAGGTTTTTCTTGAAATTTAAATGAAAATTTTAACCTATCAAAGCTTTAAATTATTTCTCATTTATCTTTATTCAATTTTTGAATTAAATTTGCAGGATTCAACAAAATCATTTTTTTTTATTCATTCTCTAAGGTATTAAGTTGGAAGTGCATTAATTATTTTTATTTATAAACTCAAATCAATATAACACTGGTCACTTCACATTTGAATGATAATTTTATTAACATTCAGATTATTTGCTACAATCATATAAAAATTATACAAAGATAAAATTTAGACAAAAAGGAGTGAATCTTAAAAGGTTTCAATACTTCAGGTCTTAGATAATAGATCAATCTTAACATTGCTTAAATATCAGCCATGATTTTTTAACTGATTACTTTTTATGCATAAAATAATAATAAAAAAAGTCATACATTAGAAAACTACTAGGTCATCACACTTAAATAAAAAAATAGAAAATTAAAATAAATAAATTCAAAGAATTTTATAGGTTTGAAACAAATTTAGATTCTTCAGGATTGAAGTTTCAAGATATGTTTAATATATTATTTTAAGGAATTCAATTCAACATACTTATTCTCTAATATAAAAATATGGCAACCATTAAAAATAAATACATTTTTATAATTTTAAATTAGAATTTTAAGCCAAAAATATTGACCAGAATATTTATACATACATCTATTTTTTTCTCTCATTATCAACTTTTTATTAATGGGAAACAAATTATAAAAAGAACTTGGATCTAACTTGTCAATTTCCTTCCATTTTATCCAACCATTTCTTTGTAATTTCTCACGAGATTTGAGATGGTCAGGAAAATGGGGGTCCTACAAGAAAGAACAAGTTTATTTGAAAGTAACAAAATAGGTTTATGATAGAATTTCACCAATTATTTTAAATTTCATTACAGAAATGGCACATCATATTTATCTTTTACTCAGCATTTTAAAAAAGTATGAGCTATTTCTGTGAATCACAAGAACTAAATTTATGAACATTTATATACAAGAATTTTTCACTGCAATTTAAGTTCATGTATCCAAGTATACTGAATTTATTTTTAAACAAAGGGCAATTGTATTATTAGGTGGCTTTATTTTTTTTAAAAATATAGACTGTTAAAATTAACTTGCCAACTTTCTTTCCAATATAAAATATATTTGATATATTTATAATGCATTCAAATTAATACAAAAAAGAATGTCATATATATATATATATATGTGTGTGTGTGTATATATATATATATATATTAACATGAAGTAGTCAGGTTCTGTAATTATTAAATCCCAAGTTACAGTATTAATATAAAATGAGTGATAATATATATTCCAACCTCAATAAGAATTTTTTGTGGGATTTCACTTTTTTTCATGAAAGAAAAGTAAAATAACACATTTACTTTGACAGTAAAAATATTGAAAGAAAACTGAATGCTATTTTATTCTATTAACAAATCCTACATTGGCTTCCCCCCCCACACACACAAACAGGTATTTTTTCCTTTTTTTCTTAATATCTTGCATGACAGATGTTATTTGCTGTGCTTTTTCCCAAAATCCCAGTTGAATAGAATAACTTAGTAATAACTCTACTGCTTCAAAGGTCTTATAATGTGTGATTGGAATTTGTTTTATTACTCATTATCTGGCATTTATTCACACAGAAGATCTTTAACAATATCTTCCTCAGTTCTTGTCTCCCCAATTGACATTTTTAATTATTATAGCAATCACTTAAAACAGAAAAAAAAAAAATCTTTTATAACTAACTTGACCAATACAAAACAATTTAAAGAACAGCTAATCCCACTGATCAGGAGATCTAGAAAATAATCTCTTGTTAAAAACAATAATAGCTAAAACAGGAACATATAACTATTCGAAAAATCCTGATTCATATATATGTAATAACATTTCTAAAAATACTAATGTATGCTCTTAACAGGAAGTCTTGAAGCAATTTGAACAAAAGAATAACTGAATTTTATAAAATCAAAAACACAAATTGATGTTACAATATCTAGAACAAACGAAGACCATGGTAAAACATGGCTGAGCAAATTCATGTGTTACTGAAACACATAAAGCAGAGTCTGACTACATTCTTTTTTTAAGTATTCTACTAATATTTTTATAAATGAAACATTTATAAAAGTAATCTCAAAAATTATATAAGAAAAATATTTATACTATCTTGTTATTAAAGGTTGCATGTATAAGTACTAGAAGAATTTTTTTGTTTTTCTAAAATGTATCTTAATCTACATCAAGTTAATATGCATTCTCTTTACAATATAAAAATATTTATTTCCTTATATATAAAAAAACTTATTCAAAAATATAAGTTTCGTGTTTTTTTTTACCTGTCCAAGAATAGTAAAAAATCATCATCATATCTGGCAAGACAGCCCTTCGTGGGCTAGTGCCTTCCTTTAAAGATTCCTCTATAATGACCTCTTGTTAACTTTTGTTCTCCAAGTTTCCTCATTTATATTCCCAATGTCTGATTCCACTGAGTCTGTCCATCTCACAGCCTTGGTCTTCAATGCTTCCAAATACCAGTGACTTTGAACTGCAATACCTTTTTGACAACATTAACATCTAGCAATCGAATTAAATCGGCCAACCAATTCATTCTACTTATTTTTATGTATTTAATGATGCTAGGTTGTTTATAAATTCTATATAATTCAAAATTGTATTTTCTTTTCCAGCTATTGTTTTCACATTTACACCTCCAAGTATACTTCGAAGTATTTTTCTCTCAAAAGATGCCACACACACATTCAATTTTCTTAATAGTAAAAACATCATTTTTTAAAATTATCTTAAGGCTTTAATATAAATTTTTTATTAATGAGAAAAAAATTAGATTTTAAAAAGATACCAATATCAAAAGGAATGATCCATTTTCTGTTTCACTAATTCCTAAAATTCCTTTTGAAGAACAGTCTTTATCACTACCTATGAAGATAAATATAAAAAATTATTTGTAATTTATAAAAACTACTTTTTAAAAAAAAATGCATTTGAAAATTAACTTTGATGAAATGATAAAATAAAACTTAATTTGCTATTAGATAAATTTTTAACAGAATATATTCAGATACATTATTAAATTAATAACATTCATTCCAAAAAAGAGATACCTCTTCTTGTTGGTGTGTGTGTCATTAGACTTATTGAACTTAAATATATTCTTAAACAATAATTCAACTATAAAACGTAAAATTTTTCATGAGAAAATAATATTAAAATGTATTTCAAATAAAAATACAATTCTTTAAAAATTTCTTAAAAGCTGAATTTAGTATAATAAGTTAAGTTTATAAAAAGAATTATAGAGTAATAGAAGGTTTTCAAATTGGAGACAAGAAAATTTTTACTGTTTCACATAAAAAAAAAGTTGAAGTAAATATGAAATTTAAAAAATACATGTATATAGTTTCTTACAAAAAATGTTTACACCTCAACAATTATGATGCCAGTTTAATAATTTTTTTAATATATGCACAAATTATTTAAATCTGTTTTTTAGATTAAAAACAAGACATACCCATCATTATAGGGCTTCCAAAATCCATAAAATGTTGTATAATGTCATTCACATGTTTGTGTAATTCTTGAATATTTCTGCAATGTATTATCTTACATTGAATCTGCAAAGTATTAAGCAAATAAAATATAAGAAATAACAGTATATATATTTCAAAAGTTAGATTAAAATTTCCATTTAATTCTTAGTTCTATGTATATATTTTAATCAATTGTTTACAACAGTTACATGGAATATTAAAGCAATCCACAATTATTAAAGCAATACCCTTTTTCGTGTGCCATTTATTTTTCTTTTGAATTCCTCCCAGTTTTTTTACATTTTATCAACAATTAAGCAATAGCATTTTAACGCATTTTATTTTGCCAAATTTTATTTTTACATTTAAATTTCAGGGGTGGGAAGTATCCTTCCCACGAAACCATTTACAGTCATAAAGAAAATTAAATTTAATGGTGATTATTTGCCATGAAAAGATGAGAAGCGTGTTTCAATGCACAAGGGTACATCACATTCTGCACAGATGCAGCAGGTCTTTTCTTTTCCTTTTGTGCTACATTTCCTACATTGTCTATAGTTGGAAACCATCTTTGGCATATGATTTCCCATACTGGCTAAGCGCACATCATCCAGAATTGCACACTTCTTTGCTTAGAAGCTAGCAGGATGTCCTTTCCTTTTTCTTGAGGAATATCCGTCTATTAGCTAACAAGCTAATGTTATACGGAATGTTAGCTGGTCTAAATTTCTGTTTCTTTTGTTCACTTGCCACAGTATGATACTACTTACGATGCCAAGGTCAGTAAGAAAATAAAAGATACCATGAAACCATTTTACAAATCTTCTTCCTATTTGGTTTCTTTCTTTTCTTTATAATAATATTAGATAGCTACTGGCACAAAATGTATAGAAATATATGAAATAAGACAGTGTTATTACAATCAAAACAGTGTTTTACTCACGTTTGCAGCAAAATCATTGAGCAGTACAAATGTCACATCAAAACAGATGTAGTAGGACAAATCTCACATAAAGCTTTCAAATATTCAAAACCAAAATTGCCGCCAATTCCATTCAGTTGATTGAACACTAGATGGCAGCATAAAACTGAAGTGGGAAATTATGTTTCCACCATTCTAATAGCAGCGTCAATATATTATAATGGAAATTGCGCTTCCCACAGGCATATTTTGTAGGATCTTATAGGTGGGAAGTAATCTTCCCACAGCCCACAAAAGGGTTAAAATATATGTTACCTATTATATAGTATGTTAAATAACCACAAACTTTGTCAGTTTGGCTTCAAAATAGTAATACTATTTAGAAACTATGTGAATACAAAGTTAAGAGTAGGAAAAGGGAATAAGTCAATATGTAAAACTTAGTTTATGTATTCAAATGCAATGTATATCTGCCTCAAAACATATTTGTCACAATCTTGTTCCCACATTTCCTTAACTTGCAGATTTATACAAATTATTTATCAATAACTTTTCAACTAAAACGTTCAAAATTGTCACATTTTCAAAAAAAAATCGATATCTGCTATTATACTTACATATATGCTATTTGATCAACTGACAGTACTTAATTTACCAGTATAAGTACAAGTGCAATTTTATTTCCTTTCAAATACAAGAATATTGTCATAACATGAAGTAATATGATGAAGATTAAACTGGTAAAGCAGTTTGAAAGAAAAAAGAAAGAAAGCTCCATTTTCATAATTTTAGAATATCAAAAATTATAGACATGTAATTTACCAATTCACATGACTGAATTGTGGGTACTTAAAATTATACTGTCAACCAATTTCATCAAATCAAAAATATAGCCAAATGCCACAAATTGTAACCAATGATAAAAAAAAAACGTTCATGAGCATTCCCGAATGTAATAATAACAATGACAGCATTTGGCAACATTTTTTAAATGACAGTGTCTTTTGACTTGGCAAAATTAGTAGATGGTATAAAACATAAGATAGTAAATACCGGATTGTAGAAGTCTGCTGAAAAGGGGAAGACCCTATCATTTTAATAAGATCAAGTAAAAAAGATAATTCAGCAACCCCTATCTTTAATGCTATGAATGCAGGATTTTTCTTCAGAGAATTAGGACCATTGAATGGTAAAGTAAGAAAGCATTACTTTTACAAAACAACTTTTTGGAAAGTTGTTAATATATCTTTGCCATGAGAACTTTGAAGCCTATTAAAATGTTTAATAAACAGAACATCCACTTTTATGATTTATGGATAAAATTCAACATCAAGAGTTTAATCCACTGGTTCTGTTAACAAATAACCATAGCCCATAACTGCATATGTAATATAATATAAATATGACAAACATAAACTTTCAGCTGAATAGTCAAAATTGTATTGTCAAGTCTATATTTAAAAAAAGCTCTTATAATACTAAAGAGCAAGGAACAAAATCAAACTTTTAATATTGATTAATCATTTTTATTTTCTGTGTGTGTGACAATAATACAAATTGAACTGCATAAAATTTTTATAAAAATATTTATAATAAAAACATTTTATCCAGTATTTTCATCCTACTTTATAAAAATATTCCACACAAAATGCAACTTCTAAGCTTCCAATCCATTGCTTTGATCCAATAAATTGCAAATCTTTTATCTCCCATCTCTACAAGGGCTTTCTGAATTTCATTGATAGATGGCACCCACGAATTTTTCTTTAATTAATGAATTATCAAATTTGATAAAATATTATAATATTCTATTTATATATATATACATTAATATTTACAACATTTTAATTAGAATTAATCGAAATTCCAGTGCTCAAAAACTGATTATAGCATTCAAATTGATTTAGTTTTAAAGTACAGTCCAAACAAGTACCCCATTGCATTTGAAAGAAGATCAACTTCTCTTAGCCTGTAAGATATAAAAAAACACAAATTAACTATTATTTAACCTTCATAACTAATTATGTACAAGAGATTGAGAACAATTTCTGATTCTGGTTCACCAAACCTTATCCCTTTATAATTAGACATTAACAGGCTTTATCAAAATATTTTAGATATTTCTCTTACAAAAGTATTTCAGTTCTTTAATCTTTCAATAGATACCTAACTGGCCAAAATTCTACACAAGTGAAATTAACATTCCAATCTTGGAAGTAAATACTATTTTTAAAATTGGACTTCATATTCTTTAACTTACAGTTAAGTTTCTTAACAATGATTTCAAATAAAAAAAATGATGAGAAGAGGTGCAAGCATTCCTAAGTGATTTCTGTGGTCAAGGATACAGATTTGGTTCTCTTTTCATTATGTATGTTAAGAATAACATCATTTTGCTTACCATATGTTGATATTTCTTTCAATATTAAGGAATTGTAGTAATAGTCATGATAAAAAGATTTCATAAAACAGTTCATCTGTCTTTCGATCTTAACCAAAAGATCACACATTCCTTATGTATTGCTCACTAATTGCAAAAATGGGTATTTCTAATTGTTTATAAGTAGATATTGTTACTTCCTAATTAAATTTTCAATGTAAATAATTTTCTTCTCTAAACTGTTAACTGCTGAACAAAATTTTACCTTTTATATAAAAATGTCCCCTCCCACTTTTTTTCTTACCTCATTACAGAACATTCAACAGTTACTGAAATAATTAATTTTAAACAATTAATCTTAAAAAAGCATGTTATTCTAGCTTTATTCATATGAAAAAATTTGATTGAAATGATTAATATGTATATATTTAAAGTTGTGAACACATTCAATTTTTTCCCTAGTTTTCATGTTTGACTTAATTTTTTATTATGAAAAAAAAAATTATACTATTTTAACTATTGTTATTGTGGTTCTAATGCATTTTTCATGCTCATTTTATATCTTTTAGAAGAATTTATGCAAAGTAAATATTTTTATCAATATTTTGAAAAAAAACATAAGACAAGGCAACTGTAATAATAAGTTATGGTTTTTTCAACTAATGAAATGCTCCATTAATTCCAACTGATTAAAGAGCAGCATTAATGAAAGATTGAAGAACAGAATGTTTTAGTGAATTGAAAATAGTTGTCTGTTGCAAATTTAAGTGCGGCGTGGGTGGATATTATTGGAATATTAGGTAAATTTTTCCTTTCTGTGCATTATAATGCAAGACAAAAAAACAATACTTTTGAAGGAAGGTTATTCCATGTACCCAATTGCTACTGACATACCATGTAATATTTCTACTTTCATGAGAATTCATTCAGAATTGCAAAAAAATATTCTGAAACAAATTCTATTGCAAATAGGGAGTGGACAATCTGGACAACCACAAAAAACAATTTTACATGAAGTCAGGGTATTGCACACAATTTCACTTTAAATAAATAGCTTAATTCATCACAAATTTGAAATAAAGGATTGAGGAAGACTTTTGTAAATTGAACTGTGAAGCTTCAAAGCTTGCCCAAAATCATTACTGACTGATAGGCATGGGAAAAGTATTATTCTTTATGGACTGTTAAAAACTCAGAAACGGTAATATTTGGTAATGAAAGTCAGTTTTGTATTTCAAGTAACAAAAATAGTGCCTATGTAAGATGACACAGTCATTAAAGAATTCAGCCCTCAATGTCTGAAGTGCACAATAAACCATCCAATGAAAATGATAATATGAGGCTGCAAGTCTTTTCATGTTGTTAAGAGACTTCACATTGTGAGAAGCAGAGAAAAACCATGGAATACTGTGGAATAATACACAATAATAAAAAATAAATTGCTACCAACAGCAGGAGATCCTTTTGATGGTCAGTCACAGAGTTTTCAGGACAATAACGTCCCATATCACAGTGCAAATGTAGTCCAGAAATGGTTCAAGGACAATACTATGAACAGAATGAGCTGGTCGGGACAGTAAAACTTATGGCATAAAATTGGTTATGATATTTCAAAGAAAAAAACTTCAAACAAACCTGAATTGATTGAAGTTTTGATGTTTTCTTTTGACTATGAGGTCATAAAAGAACTTCTTGTGAAATTGATGCATTCCTTGCCAAAAAGATGTAGAGCCGTAACCAAAGCAAATGGCTGGCCTCTAAATTATTGGTGTCCATATTTGTAACAATCATGGAATTTTCAAATTACATGCTAAATGTATCATACTTGTACAGCTTTGTGTTATTCTACTATATAGATATTGTGTATTTTTCGTAATTGTGTTATTCTTGTGTTCAGGCAGCAGTGCTACAAGAAGTATTTGTCTTATTGAAAAACTAGCAAAAGATCTGAAACCAGCATAAAGCAATATATTAGAATTCATAAAAATAATTAAGATAGTACTATAATATCATAATGAAAAATTAAGTCAAACATAAAAAATGACTGTGTTTACACTATTGTATTATTTTTGCCACTATTGTAAATAATGTAAGTTCTTTACATTATTGTGAGTGTGAAAATATTCAAATATTACATAGTTTGATTCAGACAGAATTCTTTGTTTACTTTTCCAATAACAATGAAAGAATGGGAACAATTTTTCATTTCTTTTTCAAAAAGAATAATTAAGAAATGATACGTGTATTAATCTGCAATTAAATTAGGAACACTATTTTATGACTTTTTGATTAAGTGTGATTTTTTTAATTCATTAAAGCTAATTAAGAAAAATAAACACAAATATGAAGCATCATAGTTCAATTTGTTTTATACCTTTGAAAAGTCAATATAAAGTTCTACATTAAAAAAAATTTCAATATCAAAAAGTTATAAACTTACTTTTGGAGGAAAATAAATCTTTTTAATATCTAACTGCAATTTTATTCAAGAACATATAGTCTGCAGTGTTCTATAGCCCCAGCCCCAACCCCAACCCTAGTTTATGGAAAAAAAAAAAATGTTTCAAATATGTCAAATAAATCTTTCAGATGTTAATAAAATTTCTAACAATTAGATAAAAGATCTGTAAAGAAAAATACATTTGATCTTATACATAAAATACATTTCATCTTATACATTTCAAACAAAATACATAAAATGAGCAAGAAAAAGAATTTGATTTATTCTAAAATGAAAATACCACCAAAAAAAATTCATCAAATTAAGAAAAATGTTACAATTTAAGTTCATCATATTGTATTCTGAGCCGCTTTTCCACTTAGGCACATGCCTCAAACACAAAAAACTGGAGGATGGAAAATAAGAAAACATTAAAAAAAATACAGTGAATGTACCACCGCCTACTGAGTCTCATGAGAGAAGTATTTCTACCCTTAAGAGAATAAAGACTTATAATGAGGTCTACTACAAAAAATGAAAAGCTTAACAGCTTGATATTGCTATGCACTCAAAATGATGGAAATTGATTACAATGTTATAAATTACTCTGCAGTGATCAATGCCTTAAGACAACTTGAATAAACAAAGAATGATGTCTAAAATAATAATTAACAAGTTAAAAACAGTTCCTACAACAATGTACACTTTATACTGTAATTGCAAACGATTTCATTAATTAACTGTACTAATTTATAAAAGGATGGGTGGTTGGTTGGTCTAAGATATTGTAAGGTAAGAAATGGCCAAACCATGCCACTATCCTTTCCTTACTGTTGGCAGTTCAGGACATGGCAGGTCAATAAGTGGTAGACAGCGGAAAGACTCTCCAAACAGCAAAAATAAAGTAAGGGAAAATCCCTCCTAAAACAAAACTGGCAAGGGGAGCACTCTGGAAATAGTGGGGTTGGCGCAACAATTTGAAGTGCCTAGGACACTGGGGAGGCTAAAAACAACCCTGATTGTTCACTGAAACTAAAGCTTTTAATAGCTCTTATATATTTTATTAGAGGTAACTTTTATCAACTTAGAAATGAAACCTTTTTGATATAAAATATACTGTATACTAAAATTATTTTATTAGTACTTGCATTGGTACTTCCTATTGGCGACATTATATGAAACGAAGTACATGGCTGCCAATTTTCAGCACATACAATACAAAGGAAATTGGGGTTGCCAACATGGCGAGTTATTAATAGTTGGGGATTGGGAACTAGTTTGATATCCAGGGTCATGACGCCTAGCAGCATTTGTTGTTGCCGGAATGGAATCCAATATGGCGACGTCCGTTTATGAACCAGAATGGAAAATAATGTTGTAAAATGCATGATTTCCGAGATCAAATTGTCAGAAAGATAATTTTAAAAAATTGTTTCGAAATACATTGAAATATATTTCAAAAGAAGAATATAGGAAGAGATTGAGAATAACCAAGATCAATCAATAAATAATGAATAACAATATAAAATTATAATATAATAAAAAGTTAATGTACTAATAATATTATGCAGTATATAATAATAATTGTCACGTATGCCAGGTAGACCGAGAGACAATACGATTCGTTTTACATACACTCAAAGAACATTTATTAGCATTAAGATACACAGGCACTAACGAGCAGAACCACAATTACACCGAACATGTACAATACGAAGCGTAGCGTTAAAAAAAGAGCACTTTTTGAGTTCCTCACACCTCGGGCATTCCTCTTCGGCACGGTCAAAGGAAAAGAGGTTGCTTGTCATTGTTAGATGTGCAATGATGTCATTATTCTGGGTTGCGTGGTTTGGCGTTCTAGCATTTTCTATGCCCTAGTGGTTCATTGAAACATAAAAGTTTTGTCCCCATTTGGTAGATTGTTTTTCAGGCAGTTTTTTCTTTCGAGTCTTGAGTATAATAGTTAAATTCCCTTGCGTATGAAATTTTCACTGTAAAAATAACAGTCGGTGCTTTTTTTTCATTCACGTAAATCAAAATATTTTTAATGGATTCAATTTTGTAGAAGAAATATATATTTGAGCTTAGTAAATGAGGAACTCAATTAAAAATAAAAAAAATTGTTATATAATTTTTAATAATCCATTTACTGTGATTAAAAATACTTTGAAAATGAATTACATGTTTTGAGTTTTATCCTTATGTAAGAAAAAAGAAGTCACTTATAAATAAAGAAAATTAATGTTTTTTTTATAACGTATATTTATTGGTAATATTAATGTACATTTTAAAGCTAAATGAATTCGTTCTTATATCAGAATGAATTTGTACAGGCAAGTGATATTTTAAATTATTAGCTTAATTTCATTTTTGTAATTAGTGATTTGTTTTTTGTGTATATGGGTGAAAGATTCATTTATTCACATTTATAAAAAAAATTCGTCTAATACTCTGTTTCCTTTTAAATTTTAGAATTAAATTTACTGCAAAAGATTTATCTATTATAAACTTAACTATATAAATAAATTCATACTTAAATTTTTATTTTCTCTATCTTTAGTAAAATACTATAAATAAAGAGATTCGTGGCTATTGTATAAGAAACACCTCACTCTGTTCTAACTTCCACATCACATCCATATTATTCGTTCAATTTATCATCGACACATTTATTCACATAATTCTCAATTTTTGCAATTATTTTAGAGGTTTTCTCTTCTAACATGCTCACACATATAAATCTTCATTCAGGGTTTAAATCAAAAGTCCTGAAATAGAGTACCCCTTGTGAATCCCTTCATCAGTTTGTTATAGAGAATAGTTTGTTTTTATAACAGGCAAGTATGATGAAGAAATGGTCATTATTGGAATTTGGATTCATCTTAAGAAGTATATACTGATCTGCAGTAGCGCACACAGGAATTTTTCAAGGGGGGTCCGGGGTCGAAAGTTCACCATTCTTGTATCATGCTCCTTTTGATTTTGTCGATTTTCGGGAACAAAACACAGTAAAAAACTAATTTTTGAATAAATAATTAGCATTAATTAATAAAATTAATTAATGCTAATTAATTAATTTAATGCTAATTAATCATTAATAACAAGTAATTAATTAAATTTTACGTACTATATACTTATAATTATAATCAATCGGAAAAAATATCAAGGCTTTGGAGGGGTCCGAACCCCCCTTGTGTGCGTCACTGCTGATCGGTGTTGTGTCACTCGAAGCACATCAATTTTCTCCTTTCCTAAAGTATGTTTCCTCCTGTAAAGCTACTGCTCGAAAATTAATACGAAAATATGACATAAAATAATACGTTTTCGAGCAAAAATAAAAATTAGCCATTAAATTATAATTTCCAAAAACTTATTTAGATTTTGCATATTATTTTAAAAGAATTTTCACACACTAATTATTGACTTTCTTATAGTTACAATTAGAGATAATCAAGAAAGTATAAAACGTAGCAGAAATTATTTAACGAAATCTCTCTCTCTCATTTAGAAAAATTTCTTTTTCCAACATTTTCATTCTTAGAATATATATATATTAGTAGTAATTTAAAGTTTATTTTAAAATATCCAGAAATGGGCTTAATTTTCGAGAAATATATATATTTATATTCACGTGTGTTCTGGTATCGTTTTTAAATGTATTTGTACTTTCTTTCCATTTTATTTCGTTATTTATGAGCACAATGGTGTTGGAAGTATAAAGTACGCACTCAGTAAATTTTCGAAACACCACTAATATTATACGAAAATGTAAGAATTTTTTTAAAAAAATTATTATTTGTCAGTTATAACCCAACAAACTAAAGATATATGTCTGAAATAAAATAACCGTAACAGTTATAGAAACAATTAATTACCGTAAAAGCCGGCAAGTGGCATGTAAATTACGGAGTGCCTGTCCCGGAACGGGACGTACCTCCTCATCAGAATTTTAGAATTAAGAGCCGAATTAATGAATTTACTTAAGGTGATGGCCGGCCATTAGTTTAACACCTTACATGACATCTAGATGGCGTTGGCTATTGCGAAATTTTTGGCACAAATATTTGTCTCAAGACTCCCAAGATGGGCAATAAATTTCTCTCTCGGGTAACCTTTTCAATGAAATTCTTCCCTTCAGCGAAAGGGAACACGCGGGGGGCGAAGAGAGGGGTGAGAGTCGTAAAACTGGTAAAATAAATGTTAGCTCTTTTTTTTTTGTTTTTCGGGGGGGGTTAAAGCAGCAGAGTGAATCTTGACCATGAAAGACTTTTCATTTCTGGACATTGGTCAATCGTCAAACTTTTTCAACTCTTGGAATCCCTAGAACTGTAACATGTTTTCGAGGAATCCCCTTCCTCGCTGAAGGGAATATATCTTAAAATAATATTTAAAGTATATAGATAAACATATTTTTGATATTATATGTAAAGACAATTTTAAAAAAATATTATATTTTTATTAAAAAATTTTATGATGTAATTTTAATGTTATTTACTCATTGATAATATAAATTTGTGACCCAAATGTCACCTACGCATGCATTATACTTAGTAACTGAGATATGTGTTCACAATTTTTTACACAAACTATCGACGTATAAGCTTTTTGAAATTATCTGCAGTAGCATTTCATATTCCGTGTTCAATTCGTTTTTGTATTTGTTGCCTATCGCGTTAAAAATATTTTTCACTTTCTAAATACATTTTTGTGAATGGCATGAAAATGTTCATAGCTGTGTGAGAAATTCTGCGTATATGGCATGAATTGGTAACCTAAGATATAGGTCTTCTAGCTTAAATTTAAATTTTAGCATCGAATCTGTTCATATGTCGATAAATTTTTTTATCTTCTTCATTATAGGTGTTTTTTTCCCCACAAATGTAAAAGGTTTCAAAATATTGTACTCTAACTAGTATAAAATTACTTCGTGGAACTCGGGATAGCAAATAATAGTATATTCACAATCTACTGCATAAAATAAAGTTTTAAAATTCATTTATTATATTACAATAAAAGTTAAAAAGATCTTTAGATAATTGTGGCTAACCGAATTTCATGAGAACATAAATCCATTTTGCATACATATTTGTAATTTTCTTTCCCATTTTTTTTTATTGGGACTCGTGGAACACAGTTTGTCGATCAATTCTCTAGATAAATGATGTACAGAACGAAACTGTTTAATTTTTCCTGAACAAGTGATTTTTAAAGGAAGAATAGGTGGATTTAAAGCAATGAAAAATTAAATTTCACGTTTTAATGAACAAACAGTATGATACAATTTTACTTTTATACAATAAAACAGGGGTTGGCAACCTATTTCACGAGAGGTACAATTCTCAGTGGTACCCTGAATTACTCAACAAATGTGTCAATTATTGAGAGCATGGAAGATGATAAATTTATAATGGTCCTTATTATACGAAGATCTCCAGAATTATGGACAATTGCGAAATTTCGAAAAAAATCGGAAAGATATCTCGAAACATAAATTTATAGCTATTTTGTGAATTATTGGATGTCATTGCTGGTGAGATTTGATTGTTTGAAAAAGAGAAGATCGTGTGCACTCTGCTCTCCGCTTTTGGTTGATTTCGAAAAAGGCAAGAAAAAAAAAAAAAAATTTCTCTCTGTGTGTGTAGCGCACTTCCTTCAATAGAATCCTCCCCTTTCTCTGCAAGGGGAAGAGGGCCACAGTCTTTACGACTGTGAAACGAAATACTTGTTCTTTTGGGGGGCGGGGGGGGAGTAAAATAGTGTTGAATCTTGACCATGAGAGAGATCTAAAATGGCTTTCTTACTTTTTCGACTCATGGATTCTGATAATTTGTTATGAATGCTTTATTCATTTCTAACTATGGAAAAAATCCTATGTATTTTGCAATCTAAATTTTAGGAGCTGTTCTTGTTTTAATATAGATTTTACCGTCAAATGTCTTTTAGATTGTCAATAAGTTGTTCGCTCTCCTTGATTATAGGTGTTTTTATCCACAAATAAAAAAAGTTCATTTTCCATTACAAAACGATTTAGTTGTGCAAAAGCAATGTATTAACGTGAATAAATTTGTTTTGTTGGTCCCGGTACAGTAAACAATGGAATGTTCACAATCTAGTAGGCACTACATATAAAGAAAAACGATTTAATATTCTTTTATAATGGAATAATAAATGTTTCTAAAAGTATTACAAAATAAAGTTCTTATGTACAAAAAAAAAATGTTTCAGAAATTTCCAATTAGGTATACACTTACACCTGTATTACATTATTAAAGGTTTAAGGGAAACAATTTTGAATAGAATTTTCTTTAAAAAAAGTAGTTATATATATATATATATATATATATATATATATATATATATATATAAATGTTAAAAAAGTTAAAGGTTATCAATTTTGATATTTTTCTAAGATAGTATGCAGCTATTTCATTAAAAAACTGGTTAATTATGGTTTTGACCATTATTTTACATATAAAATATTTTTCAAATTCAAAAAATATTTTTATAAGAAATGGTACGTAAATGAAAATAAGCATTACAAAATTATTTCATGTTCAGCAAAAAAAAAAAAAAAAAAAAAAGAAAGAAAGAAAGAAAGATATTTTGAAATTAAAATTTACTTTTGTAACTTTAGAGAATGATTAAAATATCATTATAAGGGAGAGAAAATAGGCTGGCAATTAATTATCAAGCACAATTAATCAAGCATATAATATATAAACATTGCCTTTATTTTTTCTAAGAAATTTATGTTTATTTAATGAATATATGTCAATAACAATTTTTCAATTTGGAAGTTAACATTATATTTAAATCAAAGAAAATTGCATTATTGTTTAATTTTTGGGCATATTTGGTAACAAAATAATAGTTTCATTCTATGTAGGAATCCAAATAAATTATTCTTCCTCTCTTTCTGTTTTAGTACATAAGAAAGAAATTGGAAACTTTTATTGCTTTTTTGTACTTTTCTTTCCTAAAGACTTCGGACCAACAAGTGTTTTCCGGTCCCCTCTGAAGTGAAATTCCCATGAGATATTATACATCGTGGGGTTTAAAAAATGAAAACACCGTTTAATTATTTAGAAAATTAAGTTTCAATTTTTTTAAAATTAGTGTTTTTAAAAGTTTATTCAGCAGATATATTTTTTTCTGAATGCTTTACTTTCTAATTCAAAAATGAACTAGTAATAAAAATCAATATTTTAATTATAGTAATAAAATAAAAACTCAATGAGCAATAAACATATGTTCATATCGTAATGCCCAACATATTTCTTTTCCATAAAGAATTCATAATAAAATTTTACTACTTAAAATTTTTTATCATACATTTAACTAAAATGGATAAAATTTGAATTAACATTAATTCTAAATTTTATATGTGTAAATGTAATGCGCAAAGAAAAATCCCAACTTCTATTATGTTAAAAATTTAGTCAAGAACTTGATCAAGTTATTGAAAATGTTCAATGATAGAAAATGCCAGACAGTATTTTTAATAGAAAAGAAGGCAAAAATTTAAAGATAGAGAGACTTTAAAATCGCGATATTGCCATATTTATTCGAATCTAAGCCGCACTTTTTTCCCGATGCTTAGGCTACAAAAATTCTGGTGCAGCTTAGATTCGAAGACTGAAAAAGTTTTTAATGCTGGTAAAGTAAATTAATTATTCACTTTTTTATTAATTCACCTTTATTATTTTTTTTATTTCGTTTAGTTAATGATTGAATATAAACGTCATATTGATCAGCTACACGAGGGCTTTTGGTGACGGACCTCGTAACTTTGAACCATAGTCAAGTGACGAGGACGACACCTGAGCTTGCACCTCCCATCTCCTAACTACCACACCAATGAGAGGACGTTTGAGCTCTCAGATTTAACGTTCATCGCTCCCCTACACGACAGAATTTCAGCGGTACTAGGCTCGAACTCATAATACGCCAGCCACGAGTACGTTACCTTGACCACTAGGGTATCGCAGCCACTTTTCATTCCGTAAATATATCATATATCGATAATATATTTTACACTATTTTTTTTTCACAAAAAATGTGCTGAGAATTTGGGGTGCGGCTTGGAATCTGAACATAATTAATTGAAAAAATAAGTTTCTGTTAATTAAATTAGAAAACAATATTTTGTGTTAATAATTGTTCCAATGGTTTATGGTAAAGTTTTACGTCAAATATAAAATCGATGGGAAATTTTTTTTGTTAATTAAAAGAAAATAATAATATAATAATAATAATTGCATTACAATAACTAGATTAAAATTTTAATTTGAGTAAGGAGTAGTAACTTGTGTTCTTATTGTGAGTTAATTCACAACTTTCGATCAAGTATAAAGTAAGTATACTTTTCATTCTTCGTTAAGTCATTTCGCAGAATTTAAATATTCTTACAGACATTCCTTCAATGACAAAAAAAAAAAAAAAAAAAAAAAAAAAAATCTAAGCAGTATAATTATAAACGATTTTTTTAAAGCACACATGCAGAAAATATTTAAAACTTTCCTAAATCGGAAAGTTCGTCAGATTTGAGATGGTAAATCTCTGTACATCATAAACCTTTTCCATTGTCCACTATTTGCAAGTTACCATAATTTCAGCTGGCGACTATATTTCAGAAAGATATCGCCAAAAATAAGTATTCGTAGCCAAGAATAAATTCGCTTTTCAAACGATGGTGGTGCCATCTGTTTGAGATAGTCCTAACTACGCCAAAAATAATTCAGAATGAACTTAAAATTTTAAAAAAAGTTAATTAAGAAAAACATAAAACCTAATTCTGGCTACACTAGTCCAAAGAGGAAGCTTGCTTTCTTATATACTATTTAATTCTACTCTAAAATTTTTTTTTTTTCTGTTAAAATGTCTTTTGCGTTTCCACCTCCTATACTTTAACATAGAAAAGTCAAATTTCATTTTGCAAAAATGCTGAAAACTGTGTAATTTTCAAAAAATCAAAATTCAAGAAACACTATCCTTTAAACAATTATTTTCTTTATATCCATAAAAAATTTTATTATTATTGGAGCTTTTTCCTGCCCACAAATGTCTTTTGCCGTTTCATCCCTATCCTTTAACATTGACCGAAAACAGCCTTAAAATTAAAATTAAAGATATAATTAAAATGGGCAGAACAAATCTGCTGGAACGGCGACAGAATGAATCTGTCGGCCGAAGGGCTGATCGCACCACTTTCCTGCGATCTGATTGGCCGAGGCCGTTCGCTCGCAGAGAAGTGGGCGTGGAAACGGATTGGGTCGATCGAAAATAAACGACCCGAGCAAAGGAGATCTTGAATTTAAAATTCAAAAGATCTCATGCAAAATAGGGGGAGAATACAAATTTTGAATAAAAAATTTGGTTGATTTGTCGAATCCGGCACTTATCGCGCCAAGTGTTTTCTCGCCAAATCGATAAATGCGCCAAATCTGGTAACCCTTCTGAATTCGTTTTTCAGTGGAGGAAAAGTCGCTTTTTGGCGAAATGCGGCGCATGCGCAGTAGATGTTTTAATTTTAACAGTTTTAACGAAGTTAGCGCATTCGTAATTGGTTTTTTTTTATTTTAACAGTTTAATTCTCCAACGGTTTTTCTCGCGCATGAGCAGAAAGCTTTTTTTTCTTCGAAAAATCCGTTACACAGCAAACGGTTATTTCTTTCGCTCCGGTTGGGTCAACTGTTCGGCTTCGTTTCCTTCGATTTGGGAATTACTTTTTACAGGTTTTTTCTTTCTTTCTTTCTCCTCATAAATTACAACAGATTACCATGATGTCCAGCGATGCTGTTAGAATTAATTTAAATGAATGCATGCAGAAGTATGATGAGTATTCTGAAAGGTTTTTTGCCTTGTTGCCTGTGTTTGGAAGAAAGCGGTTTTAGAATGGTGTATGAAAGAAGGTTTGATTGCGTCTTCATATGTTTGCCCGAAATGTGGGAAACCTATGGAATTGAGAGAAAGAACAGGCAAAAGTGTGAATGATGGTTTTGAATGGATGTGTAGAAATCAGTCTAGTGTGAAAGAGGAGAATCATTATGTTTCTCGGAGTGTAAGGAAAGGGTCTTGGTTTCAACTGAGCAACATGGATATGTGTACGGTTTTGTTAGTGATGCGTAAATGGTTCGGAAGGTGCCCTCAGAAATATGCGGTCGCAGACTTGGGTGTTGGTTCACACACAGCTGTCGATTGGTATAATTTCTGTAGGGAAGTATGCATACATGTTTTAATTAGAGATAGTTGCAAGATTGGAGGAGTGGATGCGATTGTTGAGGTGGATGAGAGTAAATTTGGAAAAATGAAGTATGGTAAAGGAAGACCCGTGAATGGAAAATGGGTGTTTGGAGGTACTGAAAGGAATTCGAACAAATTTTTTTTCAGAGTGGTTCCATGTCGAACGAAAGAATGTTTGCTTGCTGTCATTAAAGAATGGGTGTTGCCTGGTACCACAATCATTTCGGACTGTTGGGCTTCCTACAATTGCTTGAAAGATGAAGGTTTTCAGCATTTGAAGGTAAACCAGTCTGACGTTTGTGTGTCCGGTAACAGGTGCGCATACTAACAGCATTGAGGGCTCGTGGAGTGGAATCAAACGTTTCCTTGGAAATACGACTCATCGCACCGAGGACATGTTTGATTCATATCTGCATGAATTTATGTGGCGAAGGAAAAATTCCCATTCCGTTGAAAACGAAGTCTTCAAAACGTTCTTAGCGGATGTGGCGAGTGTTTTCCTCCTTTGCAACAGGACGTCCCGCCGGAGCACGAAATAATTCAGCAAGATGCTCAGCCGGGGACATCCTCTTCATAAACGTCGTTATTTACGGTAAGTCAATACATTTTCATTTTTAAATGCCTCATTTTTGTAGCGATTTTCAGTTTCTAAACATTAAAATGCTGTTTTTTAATGATTTTCCTTCGAAATCTTGAATTTCGCGCTCCGGCGTTGCGTGTTGTGGTAGGGTTGCAACTCCAAAACACAACACGCAAAAACACGCCAAATTGGCGATTTTTCAAAATTTGGCGGAGAAGTGCCGGATTCGACAATTTCACCAAAAATTTTAATGAACCAACTTGCACTCTTGCCGGGATAAAGGGGAGTGGGGGTAGGACTAAACAAGATAGAAAAATGAACATCGGTTTTAGGAAAAAATGACGCAATGAAGTCATATAAGTGATACAATCATGAATAATAATTGATAGATGTAGATATGGAATGTCCAGTTCTCAGAAATATAAGTGGTCGTTCGAAGGAACGATTTAATTAATGATTGCTGGACGTGAAACGAATTTTAAGAGAGCTCTAGATAGTACAGAATCGTGCCTCCATCTGGTGGCCGAAAAGGAAAGCTGAAGCGTGAACACCGCACAATTGAATCCAATGATGTCACCCTCCTGAATTCCGACCGCGGTGATCGCTGCTTCGGAAAAACGTTAATACCGCGACTCTCGGCGCGGAGCTACGAATTACTTGCTAGTATAAGAGTATTTAATCTTTAAGTAGGAAGTTTAAGTTAAATAATAAGTTATTTAAAATTTAAAATAAGTTCTCAATGATCAATAATTTTAAACCCTAAGCCTTTTGGCTTGGGGGAAATTTATAAAGTCGTGCTCAAGAAGCGCTCTGGGGCGTTTTGAGACGATGGCACTGCGGGGATCGTATGCAGGCTAGTTTTTAATTAACTCATTGGGAACAGAAGGAAGTTTATCGAAGAACCTTTTAGAAAGGTTCTTTATGTGAGGTAAAAATGGTTTAATTTTTAAATCACGATAAATGACTTCATTGCGTACGAACCAAGGAGCATTAACGATTTGTCTCAAAAATGAGTTCGTCAGCGTGTGTAGCTTCTTTAAGTGGCACATGCCGGCGGATCCCCAAATTGGTGATCCGTACGACATGACCGGTCGGATTATAGATTTATAGAGCAAAACCTTATGCCGGATCGCAAGTTTACTCCTTCGGGAGATAAGCCGTTTGAGAACGGCATGAACAGCCTGCGCTTTTTGCGAGTCTGTTCTATGTGGTGGGCAAAAGTTAATTTTGCGTCTAGAAACAACCCTAGGTACTTTGCAACACGTACCCAGGGGACGGGTTGGCCAAAAATTTGGACGGGGGTTAAACCGACTGGTAGTCGGGGTCTACTCGTAAACATGAGACAAGCACTTTTACTGGCATTAACTTTTATTTTCCAGTCTGTAAGCCAGAGTTCTAGCAAGGATACGTAGTGTTGCAGATTAGAGATCACAACGGAAAACCTCTTATTCTGTGTGATAATTGCAGTATCATCGGCAAACATTGCTAAATGCGATAGATCAGTTTGCGGCATATCATTTACGTACAGAGTAAATAACAGAGGCGAACTTAAACTTCCTTGCGGAAGGCCGCTTCTGATTGGTCGAGGCGAGGAGAGCGTTTTATCTACTCTCACTCGGAAAGAACGATCGGAGAGGAAGCTATGAATGGACTTGATCAGGGGGGGAGGAAAGTCAAGTCGTATGAGCTTGATTAGTAAGCCATCATGCCAAATTTTATCGAAGGCTTTGGCTATGTCAGAAAAAGTATACCCGTGGCCTCGTGCTTGGCAAAGCCACTGTGAATCAACTCCGTTACTCTGAGCAGTTGATGAACTGTCGAGCACTGGGTCGAAAACCGCACTGCTGAGGAATAATAAAATTAAAAGCAGCGCAGTGTTGATTCAGACGTTGCAAAGCACGAACTCGTATACTTTGCTCAAACAAGAAAGTAATGAGATTGGACGGTAGTTAGAGGGTAAAGCCGAATCTTTATCCGGCTTTAGGATAGATAGGAATGACCACGGCAGTTTTCCATGAATTTGGGAAATAATTATTTTTAAAAAGTTGATTTATCAGCAGAGTGATAAATAGAAGGAATTTAAGGGGAGGTTTTTAATCATACGATTAGAAATCTGATCAAGTCCGGGATTTCCTTGGCTTGAGTCTCTGTACGTAAAAGATAAGACTTCCGTTGGAGTGGTCGGTTCAATTTCTTGAACGTGTGGGGTATTGATGAAGTTAGTAACTTCATCGTGTATGCGTTGGTCGAAAAGTTCTCGACCAGCGACGTGGTTGGGTTCAAATTGAACTTGCAAACTGTCTGCGATAACCTCCGCCTTTTCAATAGGGGTTATCGCGATATCTGCCAAGAGCCCTTTCAAGGGGGAATGGATTGAAAAGGCTTACGTAATAAAGAGGATTTCCTCCAAAGAGTGTTGTCAACGGGCGATAAAGCCTCAATGTGCTTTTCCCACTGTACGCGGGAATATGTTTGGATATCCTTTGCTATCTCACGACTGAGGGTACGGAATTGAGAATAAATACTAGGACACCTAGTTCTTTGCCAAAATTTCCGTAACCTGTTTCGTTGATAAATTTTGAATTTAATCTCGGGGAGAGGATTTTCGGGCATTATTAAATTTTGGTTTTGAGGCCTCAACGAAAGCCTCAGTGAAATTTTGATTGAGTTCAGAAATAGCTAACTCAATATTATCATTGCTGGTGAGCTCAACAGTGGGAGGGGTTTCTTATTAAGAGCAAATTTAAAATTAAACCAATTAGTAGAAAGTTGCTCTGGATTTTTAATAATTGAAGTAATTAAATTAATTTCAAGAATTACGGGGTAGTGATCAGAGCTGAGATCGTTATGGTTGAAAGGAATGTGCTTGAACACCGCCAAGTCGATGACACTTCCGAACCGCTGACGCGATTGGAGGTGTGTGGCAGTCTGCGGTGCGACTAGTTTAGCTCCCCGAAGGTCGCGAATTAGCCTATGCAGCGCTTGCCCGAAACGGGTCGACTTGGCATTGTGCCAACTCACATGAGCTGCGTTGTAGTCACCAGCGATGATACAATTACTGCCAGAATTGAAAATTTTCTTAAAATCCTCTACTGGGAAACTATGGCCTGCTCTTCTTCGAACGTAGGCCGAAACAACATTAATGGGAGGGAAATTATTAATTTTAATTTGCACCGCAGTGGCGTCCATTCCTTGTAAATTAGGAAGGGGAACCCTGTGGTGCACGATCTCATTTTTACAATAAATGGCCGTGCCGCCTCGCGTTACGGTATGGGGAAATTCAATTCTATCGTCCTTAGTGAGACGATAGTTTGCGATCTGGGGGTCGATACCCGGCTCAAGCCAGGTTTCCTGGACCAAAAACATGTCAAGGTTTTGCTCCGAAACAAAATCGCGTACCTCATGGATTTTGTTACGCAAGGAACTTGCATTCCAAAATCCAATCTTCAAAGAAGTACTCACGTGGGCGGGGAAAGTTAAGCCTGGAGGGAGCGAAGCCTGCAATAGGCTTCGAAAATTACGTAAGTTTTATCTACGTCCGCAGATGCCGAGCGGAGCGTAGAAAGGGAGTTTTTAAACGCCCTGCAAAAAGTTTGCTTGTCGATAGAGGGTTCTTCCTCTATCACTTTAAGCAAATCCTTTAAGAGGCCGGCATTTATGCTGGCATCTTTGCTAGGGGCCGGTTGAGGTTGAAGGGGGGCTAGCATGCTCCTTGGGAATTTTGTTCTGGACTACTTTAGAGTAGTCCAGATTGGGCGAGACTTTTCTCGCCTTCGAAATGTCAGGACGAGGTGCCTGCGCAGGTTGCTTATTATTTACATTTTTTTTATTAAAATTATTATTTGGCTTAGGGCCGTTTTTGTTTTTATTTTGATTTTTTCTTTTACTATTATTTGGGTGCTTAGGGCACCGACTCCAATTGGCCGCATGAGCGCCCGAGCAGTTCGCGCACTTCATGGGCGCCTCGAATTCTAAGGTGCAATCTTTGGCCGCGTGGGGTCCTGCACACACTTAAGGGAGCGGGGAGGGAGGTGGCACACCTCTGAGGAGTGAAACCACCCTGACATCTCCAGCACTGATTCACTTTGTTCCCGCGATCGAAGGGTTTAACTTCGATGCGGGTACCAAACAACTCCGTGAAGTCGTATATTTTTGGCGCATCCACGCCGTTTTCGATTTGAAGATAGAACAAAGGCATAGGTGCCTTTGTCCTATAGTTCTTCATCTGCGAGATTTTTAAGACTTTGAAGCCTTCCGCTTCAATTTCTGTTTTGATATCCTCCGGCTCCGTGTTGGAGGGGAGGCCACGAATTACGACTTTTACGGGTCGGTCCTGCTTCAACATGAAGCTTTTAAACTCGACCCCGGAAGATTCCAGCCATTTGCTGAGGGCCCTGTAGTCAACATCGTCGGCCACAGTGACCTTGAGGAACCTTCCTGACATTTGGGATTGGAAGGAGGGGGCGATCAGCTTGGCTAACGCCACCAACTGCCTCCAATCACCCTTGGGCGAGACGAAGAACGGCGGGATGCGCGGCTTTTTCGTCGCGACAGGCACCTCTTCCTGACTTTTCGGTTCATCATTTACTGTATCCATTCCCTCTTCGCCCTGTTCTTCCAAAGTAGCGCTGTCCAAAATAGGCGCGGAAGAAGGGGTTGGCGAGGAGGGGGTCGGGAGAGCGAACTTTTCGAACAAGTTGCTTGGGGGGAGCGAAGCCGTCAGCATCGACGCTCCGTTTCGCCTTTCTACCCTTGGAACGGGGTGAGGCGGGGGGAGGAGGAGCCGCTGCCGGCTTTTTCTCCTCTTGCTTCTTCGGCGAAACGATAGTCTTATTCTTCTCGCGAAGAATTATTCTATCGAGTTCCTTTTCAGAGGCAGGGATCTTAAATAATGGGACGTCAAGCTTGGCCAGATGAGAGGAAACGATCTCAACTGATTTGGCGACTTCCATGTGGATGTTTTGAAGATCCGGGTCGTTAGGCTTGGCTGTTGTGAGCTTCCTAGCCCACGCAGCGTAAACGTTCCGAGCGATGATAGTTTCTCGGAACAGATCAGAGTTTTCCACAATAAATGAATCGTCGAAGGTCAGACGTGAGGGCGAACTTGCCGTCGCGCCTGCGGTCGCAGTTCCTATGTCGCTAGAAGACATTGTCCTATCGGACCAGCTAGCAGTAGACGTCATCCTCTGATGGCGTCCCCGTAAAAGCCGGCGTATAACGCACTATTTGAACACAGAAAATAAGTACGAAATTCATGAGTGCGCATTATACTCTGGGGAAAAAATGTTAACTTTAAAAATAAGAAAAAAGCTCCCGGAAAAAAAATTAGACTTCTACATGTATCGAAATATTGTTCAGTTAAAAGAAATCAAATTCTTTATCAAATGTAGATCTGGAAGAGTACACTATTTTTTCTAATTTTTTTCTTGGAATAATACTTGAATAAGTGATTTCTAAACATATAGAGCGAGGACTTCGAACCGTAATTTTTTTTGTTCCAATTCAACTATAAAAAAAATATATCGTTTCTCTTCCGGTTTCCGTTCGGCCAAAAATAATGGTTTTCGGTTCAGATCTGAATGAATAATTTTACTTTACGTATATTCTTATATTTGTACTTGTTACACTTATTGGTAAGCTAATTTAAATTTTGCAAAGCTAGCAGTGAAATTTATGTGTCGAGGAGGCATGAAGACGAAAAACAGTTTCTTAAAATTGGCCTTTAATAATCAATCATAAAGTCACTACGCTCGTTACTGGAGCGATAAAATCAATAAATCCAAAAAGCAACATTACCAGCGACATCCGATTCGAAACCGTCTTCTAATATAAAATTAATTTCTAATTTAAAATGGTGATGCAACCTGCAGTTGCATTGCCAACCAGTTGTTCTCTCCCTCTAAGAGTTAAACCACTCACACACTTCTCATATTTCCGTTTCTCCTTCCTTTTTAAAAACTAACATGAGCCGAGTTTAAATACTAGCTCGATTTGCATGGCAGTTGCTGCCAACCTCAAATCACGAAACTCAAAAAGATCGGGTTCGAATCGGTGTGCTTACTTTCATTAAGATCATGGAACGGGATTGGAAAAACAACACAAGGAGATCATAAAAATTTGGATCCGATTTTTTTAAATGTCTAACAATACTACAAATATAATTCTATCGTAAACAAAAATTAAATTCTATCAAAATTTGGAAGACTTTTTATTTTTTCTTAAAAAGTCATCAGCAAGTTTATTCAACTGAATTAAATTTGATTTCTACAAGTAGTTGCATCAAGAACTGAATCAGAAAGTACTAGTGAACACAGTGGCGTACCTACCAATGGGCTAAGCGGTGCCATGCACCAGAGCCTTCACCCTCAAGCGGGGCCCTCGCACCCTGACCAGCAAGCAAGTCGAACTTCCGATAATTTCTCCCACATTTAATATATAAATATAAAAGGTTACAACATAACTGTAATCAGGCCAACTCAGTTAAAATTGCACAGTAGTGAATAAGTTCAAGCTAATCAATCACTTAAAAAATGGCAGATACCTGTGGAGGCCTTTTTTCACGTTTTGAGTGTAAATTATTGAAGAGGGGATTGATCTTACATTGATTTTCAAATGTAATGGTTTTTATTGCTATGTTAATAAAGAAAATTCGATTATTGTGAATTTTTCGATTTATTTTTGAACTGGGGCTAATTTTTTTTCTGAGCTGCACATTTGGAAAATATTATATTACCATACGTCCTAAAAGGGAAGATTGTGTTTAAAATTAGAATGACGCGTGCATTATATTTCTTAAAATATTTTTGAAGTTTATTTATTTTCATCACACAGAGATCAGAGCATTTATCTTAGAATTTCAGCAATGTTATACTAACTGATACATCAAAAGAATTATAATTTATTGTAACTTAAAAATAAGAAGCTAACAAATTTTTAACTTCTATCCATAAAACTAATAAAATAACCTTTTTATATGAAAGATGAAAAAGTAAGAAATAAATGTGTTGTAATTAGTCATAAAAGAACAATTAAACACGAATAAGAATAGTTTTTTCCTTATATAAATAAGTTTACCAAGATACATGAATGATTTGCTCCTTGCTGACTTAAAGATATGTGTAGTCATAATTTTGTCTTATGTCAACTAATTGTTTGCGTTTTACTAATCAAGAATTGTTCTAAAAATTCAAAGGATTTGATATTTTATGCTAACGAAAGCAGTACATTACAGTTGGAAAAAATTTTAATTTTACATTTATTCACTTGTGTATTTAAAGGATTTATTTTTAAGAACATGCAAATAAATCGATAGTTTATTAATGTCTCATTCAGAGGAAACATGAGGGATATCGCAATGAGACGGACCTCATTATTTGAATAACTATCAAGTAACGAGGATGATATCCGACCTGGAACCCAGTCGATTTTGTTATGACGGCAATGAAAGTACTTTAAGCATTTAGAAAGTTAACGTGTATTAGAGCCCTGCTAGATGATGGAATCCTCAATTGTGATCACTCGGCTACCACAGCTGTAAAAACATGTGGAATCTACAATGTGATACTGTTTAACAAGTAACATTTATTTATGATTTTGAGATAAAGTATTAAGTTAACGCCACATTCCTGCCATTTATCACATTTAACTGTCATTGTTAATCGATTATCATAATTTTCAGCATACATAGGAACAATTAGATCAAAGATGAACATTATCATATAATTTTAATCCTTGAAAAATGCTTGGTGTAAAAATCTAAACTTAATCTTAAGATTCAATAATTATTATGAAATCTAATGCATCAAAACAGAATGAATTATGGAGGCAATAAAAAAAATGACATTTATCAATGTTTTTATTCTTTTAAGAAAGTAAGTATACAAAAATTCTTAACAGAGTGTTGTATAAATAACTAATTAATTCTCAGAGAAGCAATTATAAATTGATTAACCACAATATAGCTTAGTTGAATATTAACATGTCTATTGGTATACAGATGTTCAATAGTTATAAGATTTTTTAACTCACATATAGTTAATGTAATTTTGTTATTTGTTAAAGAATTATGTATGTGTTTTAAAGCAAATATTTTCCATTATAAAAAGATAGAGAGCTTCAGAGTACTATATGATTATAAAATAGCCCATTATCGATTTGAGATTTTACATTATGACATAGAGAGACAGGCAAAATTTTTGCTTTTTCTTTCCATTTTTTAAATTCATTGTATGTATCTAAATGTTCAAATAATTATATTATTATTTGTTTTTCAAAATTAATTAATTTAAGAGTTAACACGATAATTTGAGTTTGTATGTACGAAATTACTGCGTTTAACAGAATAAAAATAAATCTATAACATTTTCAACATTTACTGAAAATCAAAATATAAATAAATTTTACCTTGATAAATTAATTTAAATTTGCTTTAGGTTATTATACCTTTGACTGAAATGAAATAAGCTTTTCCTTTATATGTGCAATAGTTATCATTGTTATTAGTGTTTTATATAATATAATCAATGTTTTATACTATTTCATTCAATGCCTTTTAATAATACTGAAAAAGAAATCTTGGTGGAATGTGGTTTAAATTCGTAGGAAATGTCTCCTTTAAAAGGAAAAGAAATCTTTTGAACTGAAATCAGTAGTAATTATCACAGGCGATTTCCAAACACAAGTTTCTCTAAGAAAAGGAAAATGGGGACTTTCAAACTTAGAAAGTTCTACAGTATTGGATAATTTAAAAAACAATTATCCAATCCAAAGTATCTGAAAAAATAAATATAATCTGAACGTAGTCGAACAGATAGTTACATTTAAATTAAAATAATATGTTCGTTCTCTTTTTTTTCGCCTATTTATTCGTGAGTCACGCATTTTATGTAATGTAAGAAGAAAGTAGTGTTCGGGGGCGCTCTAAGGCTATTGAACGTTCGAAACTCTGAATACAGAATAAGATGGTTCTTGTAAATGAATATGGAAAGCAAGTCGTAAAATCTTTCATATCAACAAAAAATGCTTCTCTCCCCGTTGATTATTCTTGATTCTTCATTTTTTGGTAATTGTTGATTATCATATGTCTTTTTGGTGTAAGAAAACCTAGAAATGTACATCTGCCTTTTTGTAAATCTTCTAAGGTTACTTTCAAGTAGCCGGAAAACTCTTCTTCCTCTTATTGACGTAATAAATCTTTGGAAAGGGCATTTCCTTTTCTGTTAAATTGTTGGACATAGGATAAATAGAAACTATGCCGACAAAGCCCTCCAAAAACATAGGGTCACTCTAGGGGACGGTTCAAACTAAGAGGGGGTGATATTTGAAGCTAAAGTCTTTCTTCGTTTTGAAAAAGTCTCCTTATCTCGGGTCGTTTATTTTCGGATCGATCCTTTTCCACGCCCACTTTCTGCGTCGATTGGCTCCGGCCATTCAAAACGCAGTAAGTAGGGCAGTTCTTCCTTCGGTGAGCGTCCGCCACTGTTTTTTAGCAGATTTGTTCTGCCCATTTAACTTATCTCTTTTATTTTTATATTTTTCTTTTTCATTTTATGTCACCCCATGAATTCGGCTCTAAATCTATCAATTCTGTTGAGGAGGTACGTCCCTCATTTAGGGACAGGAACTCCGTAAATTACATTCCACTTGCTTTTGAAAAAAGTAAAGAAAAATTGTTGTTGTCCCCTGCGTGGGCGGAGCGTATCGGTCATTGCGCTCAGACCCACGTGGGGTGCTTCCCGACGAAAACGAAATGTAGCAGATCAAAAAAGAATCGAAAACTTGGCTTCAGCGCGTTTGGTCGCTGTTGTTTATCACGGTTATTTTTATTTAAAATCTTGATCTTGGCTTCGGCTTCTAGAAGTGCCGTTGTTTTCTAGAATAAAAGTTTATCGAAATGTTATGAATAAATCAAGAGAAAGACAAACTTGGACTCCAGTATCTATGTACCACAACACACACTTAGCTTTATTTAATAGTTGTCACAGTTATCTGCAACTCGATTGAGCAGTCAATGTGTTGAGAAAGAAATGTTTTTGTAATTGTTTTGAATGTTGATCGAAGGAGTTGTCTTCGTAGGAATGTTTTGACTCTACCTTACGCACAAAATCAGTTCATCATCGCACAAAAATCAGAACAGTATTCTTAGAATTTAGGCATTATGCAATTCTATTGAAATTTTAAATAAAAAGTAAGGATTATCCAAAGGTTAAGAATATAACTTTTTTTGTACAAAAGTGGAAAAAAATTAAGAAGCCCAGTATGTTGTCATTACTCGCAAAAGAAACAATTCAATACAAAGAAGAAGAATATAATCATTTTATGTAAACAAGTTTACCGAGATACATGAAGCTCCTCGGCAAATTAAACATGTTTGTAGTCATAATATTTTGTCTTTGATACCAGCTTATTGTTTGTACTTTACTATCAAGTATTCTAAAATTCAAAAGCATTTCCTCTTTTTTACAAATGAAAACAATTTATTACTGTTGAAAAAAAATATAATCTTAAATTTCTTATGTGTATTTAAAGAATTTATTTTTAGGAACACTTAGGTAAATTGATAAATTATTAATATTAACGGACCTCGTAATTTAAATGACGATCAAGTAACGAGAACGATAGCCGAGCTAGAATCCCCCACTTCTAATTTCCACACCACGACAACGTAAGGATTTTGACTTAATGCGTATCAGCTCTGTTACATGATGGAACCCCTAATTGTGATTATTTTTCAATAAAAAAACATGAAGGGACTACAATGTGGCACTATTTAACATGTGCCAACATTTACAGCCTTAGAATATTCACATTTTATAGCATAATGCGAAACACTTACCTGCTGTTCATCTCATTTATTTGCCACAGTAAATGTTTTATCATAATTTTCAGTATATATAGGAAGAACTAGGTCAAAGGAAAATATAATTTTAATTTTTGAAAAATACTTGTAAATGAAATTTAGACTTATTCTAAGGATTCGTTAAGTATTATGAATTATAATAAATCAAAACAGAATGGATTAAGAGTACCATGCATTCTGCAAATATATTCTAAAAGAGTAAATTGTAAAAGATGGAATTGTGTGCTTATTTCAGTTGGACAATTTCTTTCAAATGAGTCTTTTGAATCCAGAAATCACAACCGTTTGTCTTAAAGTAACCCCCTGAAGTAGAGTAAGGCATCGACTATGTGGGTCTACTTCCAACAGCTCCCTCGTCCTTTTTTTAGCTAGTTATATGACACCAGACATCCTGTGAGCCTTAGGCATATCCATTGCGACCCCACTCTAGGAATGGGAGAAAGTTGCAAAAAAAAAGTGTAAACACGTAAACCATAAATATTTCAATGCTCATGTAAATTCAAAAAGAAAAAAAAATCCTGTCCCATTTACCCTTCGTGGACCCCCAAATTATTTTTTCGCGGGCGTAGACCCCTGGGGGTCCATATAGACCACTTTGGGAATTACTGCTCTATACGATAGAAACAAATTTTGTTTCATAATGCTGTATTTTTTCTTTCTTAAATAAATTACCACAAAAATAAATCCTAATACAGCTGCTTGCAGATATGATCCAACATTAAAATACAGAGAATAGAATAATATGCAAAAGTTGAGATAAAAGCAAAGTAAACTTCGGTTTTTTTGGACAAATTATTGAAAATGGTGTTTTACCAAATTTAATGCAGTCGCATACTATTGAAATTGAAGCATCACAAATCTAATGTTTCCGTGTTATTTAGCAAACAGTATCACAATTAGTCAACAATGTATTATATTCTAATTTTAAACTATGTTTTAGATTGTCTCATTTCAAAACTATTTATCAAAATAACAAATGTACTCGTGTATGTGATCAGTTGTATTAAATGTGTTTAAAAAAATAATGTAGTTTTTGCATTGAATTTACCAAATTTGTTAAAAGTCATATGTTTTACAAGTCCCAATTTCATGTTGGTTATCCTCTTTTTTGTATGATATTTGGTTATTTGCACGCTTCTTTAAAAAGATTATAAAGGGTGTTTTTTTTAGAGGTATAGAACTTTAAATTGCAATAAAACAACGATGTATAATTCAATTGACATGAATTTTTTTTTATTCGAAAGATAATCTTGTGGCATTACATTTTAAATATGATTTCTGGCATAGGACTGCCACGGCTGGCTCGGATGTTGTCCAATCTGGACGTCCAATTTTCGATGACTTTTTCCAACATTTGTGGCCGTATATCGGCAATAACACGGCGAATGTTGTCTTCCAAATGATCAAGCGTTTGTGGCTTATCCGCATAGACCAATGACTTTACATAGCCCCACAGAAAATAGTCTAGCGGTGTTAAATCACAAGATCTTGGAGGCCAATTCACAGGTCCAAACGTGAAATTAGGCGGTCACCAAACGTGTCTTTCAATAAATCGATTATGGCACGAGCTGTGTGACATGTTGCGCCGTCTTGTTGGAACCACAGCTCCTGGACATCATGATTGTTCAATTCAGGAATGAAAAAGTTAGTATTAATGGCTCTATACCGATCACCATTGACTGTAACGTTGTGACCTTCATCGTTTTTGAAGAATTATTCCACCAGCCCATAAAGCGCACCAAACAGTCAGTTTTTCTGGATGTAACGGTGTTTCGACATACACTTGTGGATTAGCTTCACTCCAAATGCGGCAGTTTTGTTTGTTGACGTAGCCATTCAACCAGAAGTGCACTTCATCGCTAAACAAAATTCGCTTATGAAAATCGGGAACAACGGCAATCTCGTTTTGGGCCCATTTGACGAATCTACGCCTTGCTTGATGATCGTTTTGATGAATTGCCAAACCAAACTGAGAATAAATCACTTGACAGCTGTTAAACCGGTCGCCATTGTTGCTTTAAGTTCTTTGCCTTTCTTTATGAACTAGTCTTACGAATGATCATATCAAGGGCCAGACATATACACACAATGAATAAATATGTCTTTCTTCTCCTATTTTCTCTGCTTCATCTAATTTTTCCTTCTTTCTTCTAGACGGCTTCACTTTTATATAATATAATGATGAACTTTCTTGTTAAAATTCAATCAAAACTGAATTTCAAATAGTTTCAGTCGCAGGCTAACATATGATCTGTTATGTATTTAAAAATCTCCTATTCAAATGTCACTCAAATTTTAAGTTTATTTTTTCAAGTTCTTACCTTACTTTTTAAAATGTATTATATTATAAATTTTATATAATTTCAAAAAATTAATTTACTTTTAAAAATTTATTATTCATTGGATAACAAGAAATGGGGTTATGTGCTCGCTTGATAACTTTTGTTATTTTTTTTTTCTCCCAACTGTTAAAATTTATGAAAACTTTCCCTACAGATATCTAATATGCATTTTGATTGTACTTTGAATAATATATTTTTAATGTTTACAATTTATTTTTAACATTTATTGAAAAAAATTGTTGTTAGTATATTTTCTTGTAATAGTTATATTTTTAAAAAGTATTTTTTCTGTGTTTTAGTATTTTGTTCAAAAGTCTTTAATCACGGAAGTAAATAATACAAAACAATTAATTATTATATGTGTTGACTTAAATAAACTATTTTAAGTATTATGTTTTTTTGATAGAAATTTTACTTTATCACACAGTAAATTTTTCAGACTTTAAAAAGTTTGGGAGTGACTAAGAGATGGGTTGGTCTCAAGGGGTAAATCAGGGGGTGGGGAATTTTAAGTATGATGTCCATTAGATGGGGGTAAAATGTAGATCTTAAAAAGAATGCAATTGGCTGTTTTTCTCTTATAAATCTAGATAAATATCTTTGGATAATCCTTATTAAATTATTTAAAATTAGCATAATTTCAGATGACGTCATTTCTAGGATTACTATATATAGTTGAAAATTTTCACGGGGATTATATACTAAATTTTTCTGAAATTTTATTTTCAATTTTAATATTTTTAAACATTGCTTGTTTCGGTGTTTTCAGAGGCGTTTTTTAAAGCATTTTCTCACTTTTAATAACGTAAAATTTTTTTCTTTCGAAATAAGGAAAAAACAAAATGTTTCTAAATTCTGTTATTTGTAACATGTGCTCAAATCGTTTTCAGACCACGTCAGATTTAAGAAATCATTTAACGGCTGTTCATCGTGTTAACGATCCTAAAGGTTTTATTTGCGTATACTGCGAAAAATCCTTTATAAAGAAGTTTAATATGCAACGACATATGAAACTGATACATAAAGTTGATGTACAGGCAAAAAGTAAGTGACTATAATCCAAAACTTTCTTTTGATAAAGTATACATGGAGGCATACAATAGACAAGAATTAATATTTTTTCTTTTTCTTTAATTTTGTTAAAATATATGTTATCAGTTCATTTCACATTCAAGATTTGCTAGTTTTTTTTTTTTTTTTATTGAGAAATTTATTCTTAAGTAAACATTATTTTCTTTTATGCTTTTTATGTTGTTGAAGGTTGTAAAATCCTTTATATATATATATATATATTTTTATATATATCCACCATATTTAAATGCTGTTTATATATATTTATGTTTGATATTTTTAGTGATGTAAAAACTTCCACCATATTTAAATGCTGTTTTCTGTGTTGGTTTTGGAAAACATTTTCCACAAAGTAAATTAAATACTGTGTTAATTTTGATTTTACAATTAATTAGCCAAATATTTAATTCAACTAATACTTTATTAGTATTATGTTTGCATTTTGAAGAAAACGTGATTTTTTATTGTTAACATTTTAGACTTACTAGATTAGAATAGATAAGAATTAGAGCATTGATAAACTAGATTCATTCAAGCTGAACCACCAATGTAACGTTAGATTTTATAGATGGAATTATGGTTTTTTTTCCTCATTGAGAATGTCTTTTATTTTACAGTTGATTTGACCGAAGTGGAGTCCGAATGCAGAATAGAGGGGAACAGCAATGACCCAATTGAAGCCAGTGAGTGTCTGTATTACTATAACTTTAAAAGTATTTCATTTGAATTCCTCTTTCAGTAAAACGCCCTTAAATTGTGTCAGTGTTCACATGAAATAGAAAAGATGGAATTATATTTTTTTTCTCATTGAGAATGTCTTTTATTTTACAGTTGATTTGACCGAAGTGGAGTCCAAATGCAGAATAGAGGGGAACAGCAATGACCCAATCGAAGCCAGTAAGTGTCTGTCTTGATATATACTTTTTGTTGACACTTTTTTTCAGTTAACATTACGCTTGATTCACCCAATGCATTATTAGTGAAAACTATTTTAAAATTTGTTGAGTAAAGTTTGCGTGTTATTGAAAATGAAACAAAAAATTGGACTATTCGAGATAAAGGGATTTCAAAATATTTTAATAAGCTTAAATTAGCTATTAGAAGGTAATATTTTAATTTCATTTTTAACAAGAAATCTCTGAAAAATTTGAAATTAAGAACTGCATTGTTTTTGAATATTTCTTACAGGAAAAATATCAATTGCATTATGAAGAAATAATATTTTGAATTATTAGATCGCAGGGAATGTTTAATTATTAATTTAGCTTTCAATATTTTAGGTACCAGCTATGGAAACGGTTATTCATGTTTAGAAGAAGGATGTACGTATTTTTTAAGAAACCGGCATGAATTGAGGCTTCATTTGAGGGAAATGCATGATTTTGAATTCCTGTTCGAACACAAGGAATTTAGTAACTTTTCCGAATTTGAAATATGGAAAAAAAAATTCGAAAAACATTTCGGAGGCAGAAAGGTTCGATCTGGAAAAGTGATTTATTTTAATTGCTTCAGAAGCACTGTTCCAGATCGTATTAGAAATGTTTCTAAAAGCCTAAAAACTAATAACCTATGCACAGCGGAAATGAAATTAATTTTAAGAGAAACTTTAAAAATGTGCTCTACACATGATGGCTTGCCTTTAAGAGACTAACAGGCATTTTCTTTAGAAGAGGTTGTCTAGAGAACATCTCACCACTAGGCAAGAGAAGTTTGGGCCTGACAAATCAACGGCATGCTGATGATGCCACGAGTGTCAAGCTAATGCTGGAGGATAATCCCATTTTAGGATGTAAATTTCAAGGATGCCTATATTATCTGAGTAGGAAGGGTTAAATAATCAAGATTTCTTTCAAGCTTTGCAGCATCCCCTCCAAAAAGAAATGTTGAAAAAGTTCGGAGAAGAAATCGTTTGTGTTGATGCGACACATGGAACCAAGAGTTACAATTTTAAATTAATAACTGTGCGAGTGGTGGATGATTTGGGTGAAGGGTTTCCTGTAGCTTGGTGCATATCAAACCGGGAAGACTTTACAGTCTTAAGAAAAAATTTTCTATTTATTAAAAATAACACAGATACCAGCATCACCTCCAATTTCTTTATGAGCGATGATGCACCTGCTTTCTATAATGCTTGGTCCGATGTTTTTGATTTCTCCGTTCAAAAAATATTGTGTTATTTTCATTTTGATAAGTCTATCAGGAGTAAAATCGAAACATTAATTAAAAACAAACTGAAAGCATGCGAAGTGTATAAGGCTATTACAATCTTATTTTCTGAAACAAACGAGCAAATATTCAGGAAAATGTTCGTAAAGTTCTTAAACAATTTAAAAGAAGATACAGATACAGACAAATTTTATCATTATTTTTTAAATAACTATAATAACAGAGAAAAGGTAATTGCCATGTGTTTTAGAAATGCTTGCAAAATCCGAACAAATAACCATTTGGAGTCCTTCCACAAGGATTTTAAATACAATTATCTTTCTGGAAAAGTTAATAAGCGTTTGGACTTTTGCATTTACAAGCTTATGGAATTTGTCAAGGACAAAGGTTGTAAGCGCATCATTAAGTTAGAGAACGTGGGAAGATAACTTCTAAAAAAAATCAATTGAATTGAGGCACATAAAAAGTTTAAATCTGGATGCTTCCTTAATTCAAAAAGAATCCAACAACTCTTTTATTGTAAAAGGGAGCACATCAGATCATAATGTAGAAATTGCTGAATCCGAATGTGCAGTCAAATGCCATTTGAGATGCAGTAAATGCTCAATATGCATTCACGAAATAAAATGCTCTTGCCTGGATAATGTACTAAACGGCCTTATATGCAAGCATGCACATTTAGTTTGCCGCATGCAAAACGTTTCAAAAAAATAAAACGATAACTCAGTTAGCGTTTCGGAAGAAATTGCTATCGTTCATAAAATACTTTTAAATCCTAGGATTACAGAAACTTCAATGACAGATTTATCGCAATCTACTTTTAAACCGCTTGACGAAATAAAAAGTCAATTTTCCAACCTAGATCCAATGAAACACAAAGAAAAAATGTTGAAAGCGAATAAAATGCTGAAAAATATTAGCAATTTTTTGCAAATAGAAGATTCTGAAATGGTTTTACCCCCTCCAAACTCAGGAAATAACAAAAATGTAACACGGCAACGCTCCTTTTTTTCTACTAGGAAAGAAAGAAAAATTTCTTCACACCTTTCAAAACCCTCATTTGAGGAAAGTAATAACATTCGAAAAGCTTTAATAGATGATGATGTAACCATTCCTGAGTCTGATCATCAGGCTTATTGCTTACAATCCCAGGTAACTGAAGAATTAAAAGATTCAAACGTAAAACCAGCTAAAAAGAGGAGATTAGAAAATCATAAATATTTTATTCTAAGCACCCAACAAAATGTTTTAAAATATATTTTAAATAAAAATGTTTCAGATTCTCTACTTTCAAAAATAAAGATCTTTTTAGTGTTCAGGATTTAAAAAACCTGATAATGAAATTACGGATTCTATTATAAATCATGATTTGACATCTGTACAAGAATTATTTACTACACAAGCTTGGGAAAGAGTAGAAAAAAATACACTGGCCTCAAAAAAGCCGAAATTCGGGTTTTTGTGTTCAATTTGCAAATGAATGAATGTAGAAACAAAAATTTGGAGGATATGTGCATTAAATAGTTTTTTATTGAATGCGTCATAGAAATTTGTATAAGTGTATTGCAAAAACGATTTATAACAAAAAAAAGCAATCTCTGCGAAAAAGTCCATTCTTGGAGAAAACAACACATCACAGTGTTATGTGGTAAAATGGCATAAAAACAATACAAAAATGGGTTCTAATAAGGAATGTGTCCATCCCTAACTTGAATGTATTGGCGGCATCGATTTCCCATGCTGTTTATTAAGTTGTCGGACACCGGAATAGCATGGGTAGCGAAGACCAGACACAGAGTAAGCCTTGTTTCAGCTCATGTAACGACCTTGAGGAGGATTTAAAGCGGCAACCCTCTGCCAAGATAGTCCCAAAGATGTTCTATCGGATTCAGGTCTGAGATCGAGCTGGCCATTCCATTCGTTCCAAACCGTGATCCTCCAGATGGCCTCAACAATCCGAGCTCGGTGAGGTCGTGCATTATCATCCATCAGAATGAAGTCGTTACCAATAGCAGCAGCATATGGGCGGACATATGGATCAAGGATCTCATCCCGATATCGGCAAAAACCAGTTACGGTTCCTCCATGGAACACATGCAGGTCAGTGTGGCCACCGAGCGAGATCCCTGCCCAAACCAGGATTCCACCACCTCTTTATCTGTGTCTTTCAACAGTGTTGGATTGATGGTATCTAGTGCGCTGTTGAATAGATCAGTAGACGCCCTGAATCACTCTCCATTGTAAATGGACTCGTCTGTGAACAGTACAGAAGCCCATTGTTGCTGCGTCCAAGAAACATGTTCTCTTGCCCAGCATAAGCGGTTTTTCGCTGTCGTCCGTTGAGGGGAACGCACACAACTGGTCTTCTTGCATACAGACCTGCATTGTAAAGACGATTTCGCACCGTAGTAGCGGAGATTCTTCTTCCTGATGCTTGAAAGTGGTCTGCAACGAGCTGCGGCACAGTAGTGGTTCTTCTCCTTCGTGCCGAAAGAGCTAGAAAACGGTCTTCTGCAGGTGTTGTAGGTCGTGGTCGGCCTGGAACAGGTCTTCTGGACACAGAATCTTCGGATTGGTATTGATCCCAAAGTCGCTGAACAACACTACGAGACACATTGAGACGTCTAGCAGCATCAGCCTGCGAAAATCCCATTTCCATCCATCCAACTGCCCGCCACCTTAACGAATTGGGTAAACGACGTCTCTGAGACATTTTTAAACTCTATTGACTATTGTCACCGAAACATTATTGCCAACAATTGTTGAAAATCAACACAACTTACACACAAAAGTACGAAAGCTTGATATTTGCATATTTTTCTCTCACTCATAAATATACGTTCTTTTCTATAAAATAAAAGTGGTAGCAATCGTTTTTGCATTAATGTTTTTAAAGTTCGTTATTATCATTCATGTAAACTATGCATTTTATTGTTACTGCCATTTTTTTTATGGTGAGCTTCGAAAAACATGTTGTACCTTAACTTTTTGAGGCCAGTATAATTACATTGAAACAAAACTTTTGGCGTTGCAATCATTGTGAAAGTGCAACGACTTTAAAAAATATGGTTCAGTGTGATGATTGCAGTTACTGGTACCAATGGAAATGCGTAAATTTTAAGAATGGGTCAAAAATTAAAAATTGGCTTTGTCCGGATTGTTCTATAAAGTAAAAGATTGCGATGAAGAGGATTATGGCTCCTGGCGATACTCCTCTATAAAAAAGACGCTTCGAGATTCCTACCTCATGGTGATGTGGAAACGGGATCAATATCATAAATATTTTTAATATGCATTGCTTAGTTCCCACATGTAATTAATTATTTTTAGAGAGAGCATTCATTACTTAAATTTAATTATTCCGATAAAATAGTATTGTAAAAAAAAATAATAACATTCTCAGAAATTAGGCCATCCCAGGAGGGATTCGAAACCAAGACCATTGGATTAAAAGTCCAATGGACTATTCACTGCTCAACAGGGACACAACGAACGATTTTTCTTTCTATGTATGCTGTTGGACTATTATTTTTGTTACTTTTTATTCATTTTTTAAATTTAATTAATGAATTAATATTTAAAAAAAACGGTATAAACATCAAGCGTCATCCACTGCTAGTTTAAAAAGATGTATTTGAACTTGAATGGATGAATAGAAAGTATTTTATTAACGATCGAAAAATAGTGAACTAGTAGTAGGAAAAAAATAAGAAATAAACAACATAAAATATAAGCATTCCTTCAATATAGTTAAATAAAAAAATTAAGATTTTAATGAGAATTTCGTCCTTTTAAAGCTATACTTAATGACGCTTGATTGATTGATTGAAAGGTTGAAGGGGATATAGAGCAACACAGGCTATGATCCCTCAAAAAAAAAAAGACAAGCCAAGAGAAATCCTAATAGGTTAGTATCTTAATGACGCAATATCAGGGGTATAGTCTGTGATTTTCAATTTAACACATGATTCGAATGTTGAGTTGTTACGTGGGAATTCAGATTTTATATCAGAAATTTTTTTCCCCCCCAAAACACCAATTTTTTTTTAGAATTTAAATGGATAAGCTGGTTAAAGAAATTTATTGAACAAAATACTCAAAGACTATTACATTTTTGAAAAACTTTTTTTCTTAATTAATGAATAATTTGGTAGAGAGTTTTCTCAACCACAGAAAAGAAACTAAATGTGATTAATGATCCAAAAATAAAAGAATATTCGATATTTATCATCTAGTTATCAGCCGTCATGTAGAATTATTGTTGCACGTTAAATCTATTGAGGCTCAAACGTCTTCTCATTGGTGTGGTGTAGAAGTTAAGACAGGGGTGCCAGCTCAGGTGTCGTCCTCGTCACTTGATCATGGTTCAAAATTACGAGGTCCGTCGCCAAAAGTCCTCGTGTAGCTGAACAGAGCGACATTACTTGTCACTCTCTCTCTCTCTCTCTCCGGTTATTGAGATTTTCATCGATTTGCAATTCTATAAACGATTTAAGAATATCTCTATGTAAAGCTAATAATTTATTATATAATAATGGTATCTGTTTGCATTATAATCATTTGCTCATATTAAAGGGGAAAAAATGTTTATTCCTTAATATGTGTTCTTTGTACATTAAATTCTGTACTTTCAACTGCTTTTTCTAATTTGATCATTTATATTTTGTAATGAAATATTATTCATTAATTCAGTAGCGCAACAGCCCATGAGAGCCAAGACCTGCTGTGCTCATCTCAGTATACGTGACCTTGGGCGCTGAGTTGCGTGAGCAGATGCTTTGGTCATGTGGTCAATATGACGCGAAGCTCCCTGTGTTTAGTTCCCAAGCAAGCATGGCACTTATTTATCGACCCACAGAAAGGATGAAAGGCTGAGTCAACCATGCCCAGCCCGGGTTTGAAACTCGCACCTGTGGTGTGGAAGCGTGATGCACTACTACTCAGCTTCAATATTGTTCCTAAAATAATATATTTTCTGTGTGTATGTGTGATCAGCTTATTCTTTTTATCAACATTTAACATCTTTAAAATGTTTTACTTTGAGTGAGATTCAACGAGTTTGAAAACTGACATTTTATTCAAAATCTGTATGTCATCTATAAAATTTATAAAGTTTTCACTACATTTTACAGCATCAAAAAATCAATGTTAATACTTATATAAAAAATTTCTCTTAATATTACCTTTTTCTATTACAAAGTGGTAAATGTTTACGCAGTCTTTAAAATCTTAAGATAAGTAAAGTGTTTATTATCAGTTATAATTTCTTTTTTTCCCGTCATATAAAGAAATTTTCGCATCTTTAAACGAATTTTAATTTTTAAAAGCATGAAACTCAATGTCAGCATCTCTTTTGTTTTCCAATTAGGTTGTATTAAGATGACTTAATGCCAAGAAATAACTTTCGCATTTGAAATAATCCAAGCAAAAAAGCAGGCGTTATTGCATATTAGAAATCATTAATTCCGCACAAACTCACCCGCCCCTCCAAAAAAAACTTATTACTACAGTTAATAATAAAACTTAATGTACATTCCATGATCATACTATAATTTCAAATATTTTTCCTCAGTTCCTTATGTATATAAAAATAAGCTAATTTTTAAAAAATAACGCTTAAAATCCCATTCACGTTTGAGCAAGGAAATTATCTGAAATGAGAAGTGCAGCTCTGTAAAAGAGCCGCGGTTCATTGCCCCCACAGGCGAGCCACCCTCTGAAGAGGGGAGATGCTTGAACTCGTTTTCGACCACGTTTCAAACGAATGACCTTGAACTGAGTGGGGAAGAAGCAAAGCGAAACAGATGTCTCTTCTTTTATGAAAAATCAGAGGGAGGGAGGTCTTTGGTTATCCGTAGTGTTATTGAATATACGTCACACAGGCTATAGAGAAAGTCAAGGCTATAAAGATTTGTTTTTCTTATAAAGTTTGAACTGATCAAGTTTTCCGATGATAATTTATTTTATTATGAGTCAACACCTTGATATACCCCTTAACTAATTAAATGGGGATCCAGGTTTATCGTCGTCATGCTTTATCAAATACATTCTCTATACATTTGAAACAAATTTTGTTACATAATGCTGTATTTTTTAACTAAATTATCACAAAAATAAATTTCAGCCAATAATACAGCTGCTTGCAGATAAGATCCAACATTAAAATACAGAGAATAGAATAATATGAAAGTTGAAATAAAAGCAAAATAAACTTCGGTTTTTTCGGTCAAATTATTGAAAATGGTGTTTTACCAGATTTAATGCAGACTCATACTGTTGAAATTGAGGCACCACAAATCTAATGTTTCCGTGTTATTTAGCAACCAATATCACAATTAGTCAACAATGTATTATATTCTAATTTTAAACTGTTTTAGATTGTCTCATTTCAAAACTATTTATCAAAATAACAAATGTACTCGTGTATGTGATCAGTTGTATTAAAAGTGTTTAAAAAATAATGTAGTTTTTGCATTGAATTTACCAAATTTGTTAAAAGTCATGTGTTTTACCAGTCCCAATTTCATTTAGGTTATCCTCTTTTTGTATGATATTTGGTTATTTACACGCTTCTTTAAAAAGTTTATATATATATATATATATATATATATATATATATATATATATATATATATATATATATATATATATATATATATATATGTAATGCAATTATTTATGAAATCAAATGGCCTTTTATTTCAGCAAAAAGTGCTACAGTTGCAATTTGATAAAAATTATCTGTGTCATCACCCATTTTGCGCGATATTCAATGCTTCACCATAATCTCACTCACTTTGCGTGATTAAATATTCATGCGTCATGAGCTAGGATTGGCACAATTTACGGTATTTAACATTAAATGAAAAGTAATTGATTTACACTAGAGGACTGTGAATATTATCTTTGACTCAAAAATAATTTTTTTCCAACTTCAGAATTTACTAAAAAGAACACGGAAGAGAGAATAACAAATAGAAGTAATACTATTATATGGTTGAATAAATAAACTATTTTCAGAGTATATGCATGTTTTGAAGATTTAAGAAGCAGTAAAAATAAGATTATCACCCTTATCCCCCCACACACTAATCAGTAAGAATAACGCTTTTATAACTGTCTAAAAAGTTTGGGAGGGGGGTTGGAACTCAATAATTAAATTAAACAGAAATTTAAGTATGATGTCCATTATATATGTAAACGTGTCTTAAAATTTTAGGGACATTCTTAGAAATAAAATTTTACTTTTATAATTAGATACATTTTTATATGGATAAACTCTATTTAAATTATTTAAAATTAGCAAGGATATAAAATTACGGCCAGAAAATCTCGTAAAAAATTCCAATCACTTTTTCTTTAAAAAAATTAAATCATGCTTTGTATACTTAAATTAATATAAATTTAGAAATGCTCTTAGTAATTTGTAAATAATTAACCGTATGATTTTTAACATATTAGACAAATGCACATCCCTTGTTTAAAATAATTTACTGTAAAGAAACAATTGCGTGAAATTGTGGTTTCTATTGTTGCTAAGGTAAAAACATTTCAATAAACCTTTTCGTTCATTTTGTAAGCATTTAAATAAGGGAATTTATTTTTAATTCGGCGTTTAATATAGTTATTTTAGAAGAGGAAACCATGAGAGAGAGTATCCTATGTTTTCTTATGGAACGAGAATTCTTGCATTTTAAATCTGCGAATTTTTAACTTTATCTTTATAAGATAACTTATTGCGTGTAAATTACGCATACCATGTATAAATTCGACTTTTCATTCTATTTAATTAAAAAGGAAGTATGTAATTCAATTTTTGTCTTGTTCGAACTCGAATTTTATTAGGTAAAAAAAAAAATGAATTGCTTGCACAAATATGTATTTATGGAGCAGCTGCATTATGCGCCCGGAGGTCGCCATTTTTTTTGGCGATTTTTCGATTGTCGCCAAGGCGAGAATCGAAAAATCGCCAAACTTTTTGTTTACATGTTGGCCACGTTAGGCCTAATTTATATATGAATAATTACATTTAGCAGTAACATGTAATTGAAATCCACTTTTTCATTATTTTATTTGGCATAAATTTAGTAACAAATTGAGTCGAGTTCATACATTATATGTGTAGATATATGATTATACTATGGAAGGGTATATACTAATTTCCGTTTGAAAATGAGTTTAATTTATAATCTGATCTAGCTTTGAAGTATGAGAAAAAAAATTGTTTCTAGTTAATTTTGGAAGTCTGCTTTATTATTTTTAAAGAGGGAGAGTTTGTTATAAAGTGATAAAATATTAAGCTTTTAAAAAATTTTTGTTTATATTAAACAAAAATATCAGAGAAACTCGATTCATTGTCAGAGTGAAAACCATAGCTTCCGGTCAATCCGTCATTAGACTTGTATCATTATGAATATACATACATATTGAATTGTTATTAGTAAAACAAGTATTTACGATTACGTAACGATTAAAATGTAATTTGATGACCCACAGAATGAGCGAAACAGATAACCGATTTAATAAAAATCTATCAATGAATGTTCAGTGCACAAGCTGTCTAAAATTATAAATAAGCATTATATTTTGTAGAATAGAAAACTAAATACGAAAATAAGCTTTTCAAATCACTTTAGTAAACGCTTTTTATTCTGTATCAGAAAACTTATCCTTTCGATTTATAGTAATAACATTTGTAAAAAATCCGACTAAATCACTTATTGGTTATATTTAAAATACTTATTCGTAACATCTACAAAATGTACAACAGAGGAGCTGCTTTTTTTTTTTTTGAATTTCCGTGCCATGAGTAATCGTATTATTTAAATTAATCGGTTGAATCCTAGGAGGACCCACTTTTGGTCGCCAAATTTTTTTGTCGGCAAATTTTGAGCGATAAAGGTTACAATATGGTAACCCTTCCATTTCATCCAAAAATTTGGATTTTCAAATCACCTAAAAATGGCAACCCTAAAGTACAACGTTTTTCGCCTTTTCCGAAAAAACGTCATTTTGACATTTGAGAAGGTTTGCTCTCCACCGGTTGTTAAGAATGGCGTGTGAAAGGAAATTAATTGAAAGTGAGGCTACGACAGGTTTCTTTGTACTCCTGGGCACAAAGGGGAAGAAAGAGACATTAGAATGGTGTATGAAAGCTAATTTAATTGCTTCTCGTTATGAATGTCCGAGGTTTAAAAAAAATATGCGTTTGTAAGAACGAAAGGGAACGGTCGACGGCTACGAATGGCGTTGCCGCAACCAGTCGAAAGATAATCGCCACGACGTTGTTCGGAGTGTGAGAAAGGGCACTTGGTTTAGCGAAAGCAAACTTGCTATAATAATTATCTTGCGTTTGACCAGATATTGGTTTGGCAAGAGCATGAGTGCGATCGTGGTAAATGACTTGAAAGTTAATAAGAACAGGTCACAAGTTGGTGGATGACAATTTTCATGAATTCCTTGCATCCATCGCAAGGGTGTATCCACCAACGGAACATGACGAAATGCAAGCATAAGGTAAGTGCATTTTAAATTTTTTTAAAATGATTGATTTCATGTATTTCTTCGATTTTATATTTGCGAAACGCCCCTTTCGTCCTTTTTTAAAAATGTAAATCATGTTGTACACACTGGTTTTAGAATGCTTTTTAAAATGAATTTCATTGCTTTCTCCGTTTTTTTTTTAATAATGATTAATTTAATGTATTTATTCGTTTTCATCTTTGCGAAACGCCCATTTCATCCCCCGCTGACGCATGCGCTTCCCAAGAGTTTTTCGTCATTGACGCCTTTTTGAAAACCTTCAATTTGGCGCTTTTTGGCGAAAAATTTTTGGCGCCAAAAACAGCAGTGGGTCCTCCTAGGATTTTACCAAATTAATCCAGTATCGTTTCGTTAAAAACCCGGATCTTCAAAAAACAATCAAACAATAATGTAAGCGCTTTCTGCTCGTATTGCTTACCACCGCAATTACATAATTCAACTTTTTATTAAAAAAATAATGAAGAAATAAATTATTTAATTTCATTTAAAATAAATTTGTTCCATGTATTTAAACTTGCTATTTCGAAAGATGGTTATATATATATTTTTTTATGCTTTCGATAAGAATACAGCTTTCACTGTGTGAACAGGTCCACGTCTAATGCGAAAATGAATGATTGGCATCGTATTCAAAGCAAGCGCCGATATTGGCGAGAAATTTGCTAAGCTCTGTAACCCTGCAGACTGTCATCCCCTCTTCTCTTCTAAAAAAGTGCTCTTTATTTAACGACTTCCTAAAAGGAGAACTGTCTTTCCTAAAGGAGAGCGATTGGTCACCTTATATATATTACAATTAATAATGAATATAAATTACAAAGTACTGAAAACTTGCAATATTCTATAAACTACAAGCTTCTTCAATGACTTTCACTGAACAAGGAACGTTAAAAAAGAGCATTTAAGCGTAAAATAAAGCGAAAATAAATGATTTATAATGATAATTAAAAGTAAAACACTCATTCTTAAAAAATATATATATTCTAGTACTAACCCATATTAGAAATATCCATATCCTAAAGTTGCACAAAATGAAACAGAAGACGGAAATAATAGAATAATTACACTGAAAATGGTTACATTTTTAAAGAAATCGAATTAAAATCGCGTGAAAAAAACAATAAAAGTTATTTCTAATATACGTTATCCCCATTGCAACCACGTCACCAGAAAAATATCATGGTAACCATATAGTAATTTTATCACCCATCTGGGCAAACATAAACAACTTGGCCCCATTACCCCGTATATCAAACTAGTATCGAGGATTGTTGCAATAATACACAAGTACCATTTATTATATATAACTGTAATGATATCAAAAGCATCAAACAAATGTTTCAATTAATTTAAATATTTTTAAAAGTTAGAACAAACATGTGAAAGATGTCCACCAAAATTCTTTTTTAAATTTTGGCACCCATCACTTTTAAGTTACAAAATTTAAGTCGATACTTTTCATGTCAAAGGATAAAAGGTTTTAGGAAATAAAATTGACAATGCGGCCACAAGCAAGTATAAATTATGTCCTATAGAACAAAAACATTTTTTTCAATTGAAAGAACACTTAACTTAAACTGAATTTATTTATTTTTTATAAGTAGTTTTATTCCTCTATAAATTAACTTACTACATCATCAACTCCATTCCACAAATAATGATAATAAGAATAACTTCCGCAAATTATGACTGATTTCAATTCATTAGGAGGCAATGGAAGATCCAGGTGAACGTCCTCTAAAAAATCCCCCATTGATTAAAAAATTATGGCTTAAATTTTTTTTCAATATTTATTCAAATAAAATATATGAAAATTCTACATCTAACAACTTTTGATTAGTAGGAAAAAGAATCATAATTTTTTTTAAAAAAAACTTTCACAATAAGTAACTAAGCAAAATTGTCAGTTCAGTTCAGTTTCAGTTTTGTACAGTGATATCACTGTATTAGTGGAGACTTGGCCAACGCCTTATGCTCCGATAAAATTTTGATTAGATTTTAACATTAGTAGTAACGTACAGCTCGTGATTGCACTGTCCATCAGTAATTTGAATTATCGCGTTGTGCTTCAACTGAGATTGATGAAAGTAGAGTATAAAGTAACTAGAATTTTAGAATCTATTGGATGATGTCAGAAATTTTTCAACTTTTTGAACATGCTCTATTGTTTTACATTTCGCTATTGAGGAATAAGACCATTCTCCGTGGTTGGAGGTAAAATTTTTCAAAATTTCACGCTGCGATTTGTATTTGATAGAGTTTAATATAAAATGTTCACTAGTTTCTGGTACTTTACAATCTGCATACAAAGGAGAATCTGTTTGTTTAAAAAGGAAATATATATCATTTAATGGTAATTTTTTAGCTCGCAACTTATTGATTAAAACTTCTGTATTTCTATTTTTTGCTGCCTGTCTGTTCCATTTTTCAAGATGAGAAATATAAAAATTTTTATATCCTTTGCTCTTTTTCCATATTTCTTCGCTTTTATTTTTGTGTTGTTTTTTGAAATGTGTATGTAGATCTTCCCAAGTTATCCAAGAAATAATATTCCACGGCTCTGCTTTAGTTAATTTATCAACTTCTTCATTAATCCTTATTCCCTTGTGAGCTGGTATCCAAATGAATGTAATTGATTGAGCTATTTGGAGGCACTGATGTAAAGGTGAACTTAAAATTTAATATTATCGTATTGGATTTTCTATTAATGTTTTGGATGCTTTTTAGGACTGATAAGCTGTCCGTCAAGATGATATAGTTTTCTGTTTCAGAAACCCAATTTCTTAAGGCAGTCCATATGGCTATAGCTTCAGCTGTGAATATTGAAATCATTTCTTTCAGTATGAAATTTTGTCGAATTTTTTTCTTAGGGATCAAAATTCCTATTGATGTTTGATTAGTATTTTTTGAACCATCGGTTGCTATTATGATATTGTTATTAAATTTTGGCTGAATGTAATCATTAAACATATTTTGTACTACGTCATCTGGAAGATCCTTGTTTTGAAATGGTAGTTCATGAGTATAGATGTTTATTTTGCGATTTTCGTAGATTGGAGGAGGAGGGATCCATTGAAGAATATCTACTTTAGAGATACATAATTCTTGGAGCAGGTTGATCGTCTTTTGAAAAATACTGATCTCTTTTTCTCTATATTTATAAAAAAATACTATTTATATTCCAAAATAACCTTGCGTTCGGTGACCAGTCTTTTAATGCTATTTGCTTGGTGGTAGAACCCCCTCAGTATAGAGGGCGCTCTTTGTAAAATCATGCTTTGTTTACACCAGAGATCTTCTGTACGTGACCGAGTGCAGACGCACTTCATATTCCATTAAACTTATTATTTAATCTTACACTTTTCTTCGATGATTTATTGAATTTAATTGAGTCTAATGATTGTGATGATATGAGCGTTGATTGATATAAAAGCATTCTACCACTGATTAACTGACCCATTGATGATCATAACATTGGTGCAACGGCCTGTGAATCGGAAATTGATGAAAGAATCGTTTTTGTTAGCCTCGACCAAAAAGTAGAAGTATCATTGTCGACAGTGAATTCAGGTAAGCCGAATTTTTATTGAAACTGAATTATACCTGAATAGAAGATTAAAATGTCAGAAGATCTCTCAAAATTTAAAAAGAAGCGTACTGCGGTACGTTCTTCGTTGAAAAAATTGATAAATAAAATTGAAGGAAAGATCAACAATGAAAATGAACCTGTTGATCAATTTGAAGCTTTTATAGAGCAATTAAATGATAAAGAAAGTAACTGAAGTTTATTAAATACACTAATTGAAGATCGTTTGTCTGTCGACACTATTACTGAAGATATGGAAGCTTCGGAAGAAATTAAAGAGAAGATTATATTTTGGAAAACGAAGCTTTCTTCTAAAATTAGGAGAATAAATTCTGACTCTATCCAGGTTGATAGAGTTTCTCAAAATATCTAAGTTAACCCTCTGACTGGATGACCCGCTAATTGAATTTCACTTCGAAAGCGATCTACTTTTCCAAAGCTAGCTTATCCGAAAATGTTCCGATAAATTTCGCGAACTGCTTCAAAAACGAATGGCAGTTTAATGCCTTCCCCTGTTAAAGCTGCAGGAGGTCCTAATTGGTTTAGCAGGGGACGGTTTTATGGCTTTTCGGTCTCTGTGTTCTTCGAAACGGGAGGTTTCTCATTCACAGCTGTGGCCTAGGGCGAGGATTGTGAAATGGACATTTTCTACACTTCACGGCCAACAGAGTGTTCACCCAATTTATTGCAAATATATATTTCATATATTTGGAAAACTTGCTCAATTTCTGATCTAAAAACCAATTAGGTTTTAAGAAATTTTAATTTTCTGAGTTTTGATTTTAAATTCGGTTTCATTTTAAAACATTTTTGCATTCCTAGATTGAATTAATTAAAAATATTTTTTAACACAATCCAATATTTCGTGTAAAACGGCAATTAACTACAATTTTAGTTTCTAAAATCATTTCTGTTTGCTCATGTTTTTAAGTTTTTGAGTTTTCTCACATTTACTTAATTAAGATTGATTTAAAGACCAATATATTTTTTTGACACATAGTTTATATAATTTAAAAGCTCTTTTACTTTGTTTTCATTATTTTTTTTTTTCCTTTTGAAAAATGCCATGACCAAAATGTACGCAGGCTACTGTGATAAATAATACTTGAAAGGGATGGAATATGACTGAAAATGGTAAATCTAAAATTCAGCTTTTTCAGGTAATATTACAATTAGACTACAGAATACAAATGTTGCAGAATGAACTAAATATTCCCTGATGTACCACAAACTACATTATAATAAATCTATTGTAGTTCTACATTGCAGTATTTGAAAGTCATGCTACAAAAAAACTTAAACTTGCTTAACTACCACGATGGGGAACTGAGAAAAAAATAGAGATATTGTTTACAAACTTGGTGATTTCTGGATTACGTTTGTATAACTACTAATTTCTATATAAATATTTTGCATTTAAAACTCTTGTGAATATATAAGGTTCTGATAAAAGTGAATAATTGATCAAATTAACAGTTCTTATCAATGTTATGTCTTAGAATATTTTGAATTAAAAAAAAGATATTTCAGTCATATTTATTTCAAGTAGAATTTTCATGTAGAGTATAAGTTGATAGTAACAGATTGAAAAATTAAAGCTTTACAGGCAATGAATTTTTTTATGCCTTTACAAATTTTAAATATATTTTTTCTCAGATTTTTAATTTTGAAGATGAGAGTGTTTTCTAATCCCTAAGGCATTTTTTTCCTGTTCAAGATAGAGTCTTGAAATATCTTGTAAATGTTCCCTTACATATGTTCTATAAAAGTTCATATGGATTTAGGTCTGAGAGCTCTAGTTATTTTTTAAAAAATATCTTAATGTTAATATTTAAAAAAGTTGGGTTTTTTCCAGGTTTAGCCATAAAAATAATTATTAAAATTCAACAAAGAGATATATTTTAAATTTTATACTTTTTGTTTCCAATAATCTAAGAAATATTAATCACTTACAATAATTAAATATTTTAATAATTTAACATTTTAGAAAAGTTTTAAAAATTTCAAAACTGTTCAATGTTTTAAAATTGTGAAATAATGGCTTGTCAAACTAACCTATTATTTTCACAATCAATATAATAGTATAATTTGAATATAAAACAAAAATTAATTTTACTGTGACAAACTGTTTACGACTTCTACTCATATTGTAAAAGAATGAAAGATAAAATATATAACATAGTGGCAGTAAAAACACATTCATAATATGTTAAAATCCTGTCCTGATACAAATTTCAATGCATTTTCCAAACTGTATCTAAAAACAATTATATGTTTATTAGGACAGAAATTATTTATATTTAGATATATTTTTCCTTATTAAGTACATAATGAATAATGGCAAGATAATTTGTAAAATCCTGAAAGATTTTAATGAAGAAAAAAGACAGACATAATTTTAGATAGTTAGAAATTTAATTATACGAGGTATATCCAGAAACTAAGTTCCGTTTGGTAATAAAAATAAATTGTATACAAATACAGAAAAAACATTTATTGGACAAAAATGTAAAACTCTTAAACTACCTTTCCACATAACTGCCGAAATTTTGCATGTATGTGTCATATCGTGGCACAAGTTTTTCTATGCCTTCTTCATAGAAGGTTGCCGCCTGTGTCTTCAACCAGTTGGAAACATTTTCTTTCAGCTCTTTGTCATTGTTGAAGTGTTTACCGGCAATGAAAGACTTAAGGCAGTGTTTCTCAAACTTTCAATACTGGCGACCCAATTTTCAATCATAATTACTGCACTGAAAACAAAAGCACTTCGTATACTATTACCATTTTGAAAATCCTACCTATGTTAAACAGGATTTTCTGCGGTGGCTGCTTTGAAGACAAAATATAGATCTCAGCTAAATAAAGAAAAATAACTCAGTGTCAATATCTGATATTAAACCTTTCTTTGAAACACTTTGCTCTACAAGACAAGCCAATGGAAGTCACTGATAATTATTAAACTTAGATTAATTTAGTATTAAGAAATTATTTATAAAATACCTTCTTCAGTACTGATGCATTAAACGCATACTGGCTGAAACACCGGCTCTTCGCACGAGTTAATTTTTTTATAAAAATATAACATTATTCTTGATATAATAGCTGAACTGTAAGGAGAGTAAAACTGCGTGCACGACATTGTATACAAAAATGTAAAATGATTTTTTTTTAGATAAATGCTATACTTGTAAATAACTGTTTAAAAGAACTGTAATTTTAAGCATCACAGAATTAGCATTTAGAATTAATGTTAAGTAATGAGAAAAAGAATATAAAATTCCTATGAAGAATAATTGTGTTACTTTTTAATATTTAAAGCGAGAAGACTTCAAAATGTTTTAACCCGGGAGCAGGCGCGCACTCGATACTAACGCTGATGGTAGTGGGGGAACTCAGTAACCCCAATCATTTATTTATAATTATTTTTACTCTACACGATACAAATTGGAATTCCAGTGAATAATTTAATTAAGAGAAAGTATACTTACCGGCTTTCAAGGAATGTTCAATCTTTCTTTGATGATTTGAGAAAAAGTCCAATAAAACTGAACTAAAATTATTGACAAGTGAAAGATCTTAATAAAGGACGAAAAACAAAGATACTTTTCACTAATATTACAGAAATGTTACTTGCTGGCAAAGCTGTCATATTTTGTTCAAGTAATTGTAGTTTTAATGAGCATTCATGATCGAGTGAGTGAATATTAACGTCGCACTGTTCAGCTACACGAGGGCTTTTAGAGACGGACCTCGTAATTTTGAACCATGGTTGACGAGGACGATACTTGAGCTGGCCTCTTTTAACTACCACACCATTCCAACAAGAGGACGTTTGAGCTCTTTACAGATTTAGCGTGCACCTCTCCCCTTCACGACGGGTCTTTAGTGGTACTGGGCTCGAACTCGTGACACCTTTGGTGATCAACAAATAGCAAGTTGAACTTTTTTTTTCTTTCTTGTGTCTTTTTGACAAGTCGAACTGAACCTTGTGGTACACTTATGGCTTCATATTTCAGTTGATGGAGTTCTTTAGGGAAGCCATTGAAAATTTTCCTTTCATTTCATGTTCATCGTGTTTCTCATTCATGAACAATATGCATCAGTTTCAACTTCCTTCAATACAGATCACAGATGCCACCGCTGCCTGGTTATAAGTGTATTCAGAAAAATACGGATGCTCTAAAAAGGATTATGACGTTTTTCACTATGCTTTATATGTTTGAGATTACTCGTAAAAATAAATCTTAGCCAAATAATCCTTCAAAAATCAATCAATTCTTTTCCAAATATCGTAAAACTCTTCATTATTTACAATTTCCCTATGCGAAAAACAAATACATAAAAGATGGGATGGAACTAATGTAGAAACCCTACCAGTAAGTTTGAAGGTCAATCAAATAAATGACCAGCAAATGTATTATGCTGCCTGGCTGAAAAGTGAATCATGTCTTCCTTTTCTTTCTACAACTAATATACAGTATTTCAATAATAAATACAGTGATGAAATGTTTATCTTCTTAGAATTTTTCTCAGGGTCTGAGAGTTTCGTTTTTTCTTTTAACGAGTAATATTTTATGTTAAAACAGAAGAACGCCAGATGATAAACATAAATTATATCAGTGTTGTTGTGTATTTCTTTTATTATGGAAAAAGTACTTTGTTTCACTTCTTTCCGGTTATTTTTTTAAAAAAATCATTAAATTTTCGATATGCTCGCGCCCCCCTTGCAGGGTTATCGCGCCCCCCAGGGGGGCGCGCCCCACACTTTGAGAAACACTGACTTAAGGTGTAAGAAAAGATGAAAATCGCTAGGGGTGAGGTCAGGGCTGTACGAAGAATGACCAAACACGTCCCAGCCAAATCCTCGTAGGAGGGTTTGTCCGTAAATTCACAAATTTGCCGATAAATTTCGATTGGTTTCATTTTCTTAGCATTCAGAAAACGAATTACACGGGTTTCACTTTCTTAGCCTTCAGAAAACGAATTACACATCTGATTTCGCACGCAGCGGGATTTTCAATCAACACCGATATTGTAAACAAGCACAACAAAGCGTACGTGGCTGACAGTGATCTAAAAATGACGCATGTGCTTCTTCTCCTTGATACTGAGCGTCTGTCGGGCATGCGCGGAACTGCGATCGCTGCGCTGGAGCGGATATAAATAGAAACGGAACTTAGTTTCTAGATATGCCTCGTATAATACACAAATATGCATGTTTTAAAAGAAATAAGTTGGCTAAGAAAATGAAATTTACTAAAAATTTCCTGAATAAAGTAAATCAGATTTCATCCTCAAATACATATAATTGTAAGAAAAGGTTTTATTCAATTTACAATTAGTTACAAAAAACCTTTTATAAAAAATAATTTTAACAGGTATAAATAGCAAAAAATATCAAAGAAGTATGAGAAAGACACATACATATCTATAATTATATCTAATGTGCATATTTGGAACTGTTTAGCGTACTCGAATTAACTCAAGTGCACACGTCAAGGGTTTATATTGCATTCTAAGTCAACACTGTGGCTACTGACGAGCGACTACGTAATTTTGAACCGCGGTTAAGTGACGAGGACGATACCGGAGCTGATAACTCCCCTTCCAAACTTCCACATCACACCAACGTGAGGACTTTTGACCTCGACGTGTTTAACGTGCATCAGCTCCTCTTCAACGCTAAACTTTTGTGGTACCAGGGCTCGAACACTGGACACGAGTTCATAACCATGACCATCAGGATACCGTGGCCGCAAAAGAAAATATTTGAGAAGTATATTTGAAGAAATAACTTCAAAACTTAACAAAAAACCAAAATATCAAAATTTATTTTAGGAATAATAGTGAATATAACTTCGTACACCTAAAACCACTTTACGCAGTGTATTTTGAAAGTGAACGTTTCCCCTTTTAGAGAAACTTACTACAATTATGTCAAATTCCTTTCGTTTTGCTCTAAGGGGATCCCCGAAACAACGTAATTTTTTTGATACACAAAATTACTTACGGTTGAATCTAATACAATTTCCTACAAAATGAATGAAAACCCTTTTTTATCATATAACTTGTGTTTGAATAGGAGATGGTTAGTTAATAGGAACATTTAAAACGTATCGGCAATCTATGGACCTGTGGGCACGTGGTACAATTTTTAGTGGCACTCAGCACTACTCTACAAATTTGTCAATTCTTGAGTGGATGGAAGTTGATAATAGACTTTATTTGACAAACATCTTCTGAGTTATGGACATTTATGGAACTACAAAATAATATGAAAGATAATTCTAAGGATAAATTTACAGCTCTTTTGTAAATAATTGAGTGTTATTGCTAGGGGATTTAATTGTTGAAAAAAGAAAATTGCATGTACTCTGCTTTCCACTTATGATTCGGCATATCAAAGTAAAAAATCTTTCCTAATAGGAAAAATATTTCGACTCCGCAAAGAAATTGTTTAACAACTGAATTCTCAGAATCGTGTCATGCATTATACCCCTGGTCTTACGATATGAAAGAAGAGTCGTGTGAAAGAGTTAATTCGCATTACAATTTTTATTTAACTGTAATGAAGGGAATCATTTATATTTCACTTTGTCTATTTCTTATTTAAGTAAATATGTTGGAAACATACATTTTTAATTTTTTTTATCTTTGTTGAAGAAATAGTAACATTTTATATTGTTTATTTTTATGTTAATAAATGTATTTTATTGATCCATAATTAATATAAAATAAAACTGTAAATCTAAATTATTTACCTCTATTCTTTAAATCTGCAAATATTACCGTAAGAATCGAAGGATTTCAAAAATTTCCTACTATGTGGCACGCTGAATGATACTGACAGATTGGTTTGGCACGTCTTAGCTACACAGTTGCCGCCCCTGATTTAAAATGTTGGGTAAGATAACCATTATATTTTTAAAATTTTATAAATATACAAAAGGAGAGTATTTTGTCAATACATGTTTTAAAAGGAGTAGTTTACGAGAACGAAATATAAAATTGCGTTAAAATTATTGGTACTCTATCAACCGTACTTCTTATATATTATATATATATATATATATATATATATATATATATATATATATATATATATATATATATATATATATATATATATATATATATATATATATATATATATATATATATATATATATATATATATATATATAAGAAGTACGTCGATAGAGTACCGTAGTTATGCCAACTCGTGACAATGAATTATAAACTAAGTTCACAATTCATTGTTATTAAAAAATATATAAAATTTTACATGACTTATTCTTGTATTTGTTATTTTTATATTCCTTTACTAAGAAAGCAACTTTTTTTCCACCCTAGGAACTTACCAAAGTGATACATTCAACCCGAAATTTCACC